>OX940800.1:10428804-10823405 GCA_954870605.1 Acer campestre
CACTTGCCATCCCTAGTGAAAACTGATTAATCAATGGAGATGGGAGATGAAAGTTTGCGGTGAAGATAAGAGTTTGCAGCGAGAAGAGGAATTCACAACGGAGGGAGAAATTCGTGGCAGAGAGAAGTTCCATCTTTAGATAGAGAGATTGGTTTTTCAGAGATGGATCCTCCATGGAGAGATCCAATCTTCATTTTTATTTTTGCAAATATAGCCCATCCCAACAATGATTTTTAGGAAATAGCCCATTGGGAAAAAAAATGCATATGTAGTCTTTCTTGATATTGACTTTCTAGGAAATAGCCCTTGTAAGACAATAATGCCCTTCACAATTAAACCGTGCAAAATGACTCAATTACCCTCTTACATTGTGTAAGGACGAAATTGCCCTTCTCTTCTTCTCCTTCAGTTGACTGAAGAAAACCAAAACTTTCAGAAATTTCGTCTTCTCCATCCTTCTCCTGTCGATCGGAATTGTCTCCATCGAAGTTGGGTCAGTTATTCTTCCTTGGCTCTTCTTCTCCATCATTTTCCTGTCGACCGGAATCCACTCCATCGAAGTTGGGTCCTCTCCGCTGGAATCTTTCTACCGACCGTAATCTCGACGGCGACGGCGACGGCAACCGGAATGTTGACAGTGCCGCCACCTCCTTCAATCGAGCTTCACTGTCAAGTTTGAAATCGAGCTTCACTGTCAAGTTTGAAATCGAGCTTCACTGTCAAGAATGCACAGACAATGTAAGTCCCGTCATCACACTTAAGTTTCCCATGTTATTGAATCTCTCGGTCTTTTGTTGTTGCCTTATTTAAATTTGAGACGTTTTTGATAGAATGAGGGATTGATTGATGGTTTTGGATTTGTTGCCCATGAATTGGGGTTTGTGTATGTAGTATTTTTGGGTTTAGTTAAGGTGTTTGATGAAATGCCATATTAAGCTCTTAAGAGGGGCAGTATTATTGTAGTTAAGGTATTTAGTTATGTTGGGTGCACACATCGTCCTCACTTTCACATGAATAACTGGAAGAAAATGCACTCTAGTGAATAGTGTTGTATGGTTTGTTTTCACATTTATTGTGTTGTATGGTTTGGTGGGGAAAAGGTTTAGGGAATTTGTATGTGATTTTCTGAGGGTTGATGGTGTATGGATGATTGTTTGTGTTGATCGGTGCTGAACCAAAAGAGGTTTCGCTATTGTTGTTGGTTGATGGTGTATGTATATTTGTTTGTGTTGATCTGTGTTGGTTGTTGATGGTGTATGTATATTTGTTTGTGTTGGTTGGTTGACCAAAACAGGCCCCTGTTATTGATCCCATTTGATCCCTTTTGCTTTTGTTATTGGCTGCTGTTATTGATTGTGGAAATTGGAAACATAAGATGAGCTAAGCCTGGGAGGAATGTGTAGGCCTAGGAGGAATGTTTTAGGCCTGGGAACCATTCGTAGGCCTAAAAGAATTGTTCCTAGGCCCTGACCTGATTTGAATGACAGTAATTGTTGTTGTTATAATTGTTATTGACTGAATTATTTTTATTTTTTTTCAGGGTCTAAGGATATCATGTCTTGGGTGTTAGTTCAGTGCAGTGAGCATTCGAAGCATAACGCATTGACAGGTCCTATTTCGTTTTCAATACGTCTAACTAAAAAAGACAAGGGAGCATACGAGGAATTGGTGGAAACGATATACCAGCGGACAGGGGTTAGTAGAGACCAAATTCAGTTGAAGCTAACTTCGCATGTGGAAACGGGGGATGATAAACTTACATTGTCTATTGTGAGTGACGACGATGTACAGTTTGTGATTATGCATAAGGAAAAAGGTTGGGCGACAATTGATGTTGAATTTGTCAACAAACATGAATTTCGATCTCCACCAAATCAAATACAATCAGAATGTACAGTCTCTTCTGTTAAACACACCGATAATCCACGGTCTCCGGGCAGTACTCCTAACTTTAAATCAGTTAGTGGCAGCAATAATCCGGTTGCTTCACCCGGATTTACATCAGCAAGAAATGAACAACTGACGCTAGCATCTACTACCAAGCATGTAGTTGTGGATAGTTCTAAAAGCATAGATAGTTCAGGAAGGTCTGATAGTTCTAAAACCAGTGATACAGAAGATGAGAGTGCTGATAATGGTGGGCTAGCGGCAAGAGTTCCTTTAACAGAAGAACGAGGGGTGAGTGGAACAGCCAACAGTTCTTCACCGTCCTTGAACACACGGTGGACAGTATCAGGTTCAGATCTTTACTCAATACCAGCTGTTCGATCAGTGGATGTGTTTCAAAATCCAGGGAACCAAGGTCCATTATACAAAGGACAGATGTTCAAGGACAAGCCTACATTGAAGAGTGCTGTAGGGTCGTATGCATTTGGAGAGAGGTTTGAGCACAGGATTTCACGATCTTCCAATACACAATTCACTGCGCAATGTAGTCAGAGAAGTTGTGGATGGGTTCTTCGTGCATGAAAGTCGAATAGGGGGACTTATTGGCATGTGAAGGCGTTTGTTAATGAGCACACATGTGAGAGAAATGACAACTACAATGTTGAATTCAAACGTGTAAGTGCTGCTGTGATAGGGGATTTGTATGCAAGTAAATATCGTGATCTCGGGCACATAATCCGTCCTAAAGATATAGTTTTTGAGATGAGGGAGCAGCATGGCATACACCTCTCGTACAACAAAGCCTACAGGTCGAAGGAGCACGCTTTGAGTCAGGTATTTGGTGATCCGTGGGAATCCTTTCAGAGGTTGCCGTCTTATTTTTATGTTTTGGAACAAGCGAACCCCAGGACTGTGACAAAGATCAAGACCGACTCGAGAAACCGGTTGAAATATGCATTCATGGCAATTGGAGCCTCTATAGAGGGGTTCAATTCTATTATTAGGCCGGTTATATGCATCGATGCTACCCACTTGAAGGCTAGGACTAGGGGTGTTTTGTTAGTTGTGGTGTGCAAAGATGGAAACGGGATGATATACCCTTTGGCATTTGGGTTTGCAAACTCTGAATGCACAAAGTCTTGGACTTGGTTTTTGAAGAAACTCCGTAAAGGGATCCAAAATCCAGACCGTGTGATGTTAGTATCGGATCGGCACAATGGTATATTCAATGCAATGGAAGCCATATTCCCAGATGCCGCACATGGGATTTGTGTGTACCACATGGCACAAAATCTTAAAAGATTTTGCAAGCAGAGGGATGATGTGATGATTCTTTACTATTGTGTTGCGTATGCATACCGTATGGAGGACTTTGACCGTTTCATGGGTGAGTTGAAAGAAACTTCTCCTAAGGTTTACGATGAGCTCCTGGCCGTTGGGGTAGAGAAGTTTTCACGTGTACATAGTCCTAGACTAATGACCTCTTTTATGACCACCAACATTGCCGAGTCAATGAATTCTTATCTACTTTCGGTCCGAAAATTGCCTATCACAACAATGGCGGAATGTATCAGAGATTTGTTGCAAAGGTGGTTCTACGATCGTCGAAAAAATGCACATGAAATGTCTACATACTTGACAACGTTTGCAGACGAACACATCAAAGATTTGATAGATACAGCGAATAAGTCTGAGATTCACCCTATTCACCATAAAACATTTAAGGTAGATGACAAATGGATTCCTAGAATCATCGACCTTGAAAACAGTTCTTGCTCATGCCGTCAATGGGATTTAGATGAGTTGCCGTGTTGTCATGCAATGGCGGTTGCTAGGTATGCTTCCCGGTCTTTTAAGTATGTACATTTATCTGTTATGGGTTATTTTTGTCTTTTACAAACTTGAATTTGTGTTTGTTGGTGTGTTATGGCCTAGGTTCAAAGGTATGTCAATCAACTCAATGGCTTCTGGCCGTTACACAACAGGATATCTTAAACATGCTTATGAAATGGCTGTGAACCCTGTTCCGGATCCTGAATCTTGGGACATTCCTGATGCAATCCGGAACCGTATTGTATTGCCATGGAAAAAAAAAAAAGCTGCCAGGAAGACCAAAGAAGTTGAGGATACGATCCGCCGGGGAGAAAAGAAAGTTACAATCTTGTTCAAAGTGCGGAAATAAAGGACACAATAAATCAGCTTGTCCAGAACCATCGTCCAGCACAAGTAAACCAGCCAAAAAACCCCGATCATGTGGCATATGTAAAAAAGAAGGTCACAATAGACTGAAGTGTCCGGACAAGCCACTCGAGCCTACCTTCACTGACACGAACGAAGGGAATGTCGCTGGGCCTACAGTTTAAGTGTCTTGGGTGGGTGCTGAACCAAAACAGTTATTGGCTGCTGATATTGCTGTTTTTATTGGCTGGGGCTGCTGTTATTGCTCTTGAAACAAAATATGAGTGAAGCCCGTGAGTAATGTTTTAGGCCTGGGAACGGTTCCTAGGCCCAAACGGCAATTGTTCCTAGGCCTGTAAATTGTTTCCCAGGCTCAGTTGTTTGTTGTTGCCACGTCATCAGTTGCCATGGTGTATTGAATTTTGATTAAAATAATTTTTAAAAAAATTTGTATTTATTTTCCAATTGGTCGGGATGTTTCAAAGGGTTGTTGCATATTTCTATTGATACCCCTTCATCGTTGGACCGTGCCAATTGTTGAGATTATATCGTGGCCCCCATAATTTCGTATTCGAAGGAAACCTCTTAAGCCTGGGAACGGTTCGTAGGAACAGCATAATTAGTTCCTAGGCCTGAAAATCGTTTCCCAGCCTCAGTTGACCTTGCACATATTTAATCGCCACGTCATCTTTCTTCCTCGGTATTGGTGCTCAAAACAACGAACTAAGCCCAGGAACCGGTACTTTAAGACTAGGAATTACTACTAGGCCCATGGCGTATTTAATATTGATTTAAATAATTTTTATTAAAAATTTGTATTATTTTTCCAATTGCATAAGATGTTATTTAGAAGCGGTGTGCACCCATCGGAATCGATTTAGGAAGTGTAAATGTAACGCGGGATATCGATTTAACAACGTGATCAACTTACATGTTTTCGAAAGAACTCTTAGGCACTTAGGGGTTTATGTTTCAAAGGGTTATTTACTAAAGGTGTGTAATGGGTAGGGACGTACTTGCTCGACCGTCAGATGATCTCGAAAATCCACGTACATATTTCCATTGATACCCCTTCATCGTTGGACCGTGCCGATCGTTGAGATTATATCGTGGCCCCCATATTTTTGTATTTGAAGGAAACCTCTTAAACCTGGGAACGGTTCTTAGGAACAGCATAATTGGTTCCTAGGCCTGAAAATCGTTTCCCAGCCTCAGTTGACCTTGCACATTTAATCGCCACGTCATCTTTCTTCCTCGGTAGTGGGTTCCAACTATATCTGTTGGTAGTGGATCCCACGTCATCAGCATGGTAGACGATCCTACCAAATCTTCTTCTTCTGATTACAGGCTGTCTCCCACCCTTCATTTTGCCTTAGTCAAACACTTATATCGATACACCCTAATTACTGATGTGAATCCTTCATCTTGTCCCATCTTCATCTTCTTCTCTCATTTATATCGATACAAATCCTTCATCTTCTCCCATCGTCCTTCTTCCTTCATCTTATTCTCAGAACTAACATCTCCTTCTACCATCACAAAACCTTTTTTTCGAACACCAATGGGGAAGAATTCTGTTTATGTGGTTTTCATAGGAAGGAAAACCGGTGTGTTCAGTTCTTGGCCTGAATGTCACGATCAAGTTGTTGGTTTTCCAGGAGCATCTTACAAGAAGTTTAACTCAACCGAGGAGGCATATGAAGCGATAAGTAGACGTGCCGTACATTCAAGCCCTTCATGTTCTGAATCTTCTTTCAATGTTACAGAGAAAGTATATGAGAAACAAGGAACTACTGGTGTCATGTTGTTTATATTTCTACTGGTGTTTGTTTTGGGAGTTATAGTGGGCAAGATCGTTTGACAGAGCTGTTTTTGATGTTTATTCTGTTGGGTGTTGCTTTATTCTATTTATTAATATAAACCAGTTTTTATTGAGTTCCGATTGAACGAATATATATACTGACAGTCTTTGAAATGGGTGTGAATGTAATCGAAAACAAACAAATTACTTCCATTAACTTTTTTTAAACAAACAAAAACCATTACAGCATGTGAGAACAAAAAAAAAAAACAAAAAAAAAAAAAAAAAAAAAAAAACATAAATATTGAAATTTGTTTTTGTTCAGGGTGATGGTGGAACATTGAAGTCCATCAACCTCTTCTGCAAATGTTCAATAACTTGGTGGAGTCCGTTGATTTCGTTGTCCTTTGCTTCACTGTCAACCCTGGAGTAGATGATTTCAGCCTCTAGATTCTGAAATTTCCCCATCAAAACAGTATAATCATCACGTAGCCGTTTGTAATTTTCACGCTCGTTGATGACGGTCTCCTCCGCCAGTGCAAGCCGTTGACGCATTACTTCCAAAGCAGCATTCATCCTCTCAATTTCACTGCACCTGCCGTTTGCTGCCATTTCTGTGTAAAAATGAAAAATCAAGTGATGAAACAAATAACAACCGAGGAAGATTGAGTAACTTTTGGAGGAAGATTGGGTGTTTATATAGTCACCTCATTAGCCTCAATAATCAATGAAATGAACCATTGCAACCAATGAACCGTTGTAGCTTAAATGAAATGAAATGAACGGCGGTGGGTACACTAACCAATGTCACCTTGAATGAAATGAACCGGTGTAATGAAAAGCCACAAATTTATTGCAACCAGTCTCATGCAGGCCTGGGAACATGTGTCATAGGCCTGAGAACAATTCTCCTATGCATGGGAACAAGTCCTTAATTCCTTAGCCTTGATTGCAACTACCGTGGCCTGGGAACAATTGTCCTAGGCCTGGGAACACGTCCTTAAGTCCTTAGCACTGGTAGCCACTAACATGTGTGGGCCTGGGAACAATTCTCCTATGCCTGGAAACAACTCTCCTAGGCCTAAAGTCCTTAGCTTTCAGATCAACTCTCCATGTCCATTAGTCCTTACTCGTGGGAAACAATTCTCGTAGGCCTGGGAACAATTGTCCTAGACCTGGAAACAATTGTCCTAGGCCTGGGAACACGTCCTTAAGTCCTTAGCACTGGTAGCCACTAACATGTGTGGGCCTGGGAACAATTCTCCTATGCTTGGAAACAACTCTCCTAGGCCTACAGTCCTTAACTTTCAGATCAACTCTCCATGTCCATTAGTCCTTACTCGTGGGAAACAATTGTCTAGGTCTAGGCCAGTTGTTCCCAGGCCTAACAGATTTTTTCCAACAATCCTAAACAAAATACATCATAAACATTTCCCAGCAAAACATTCTTGTAGCCACTATCGTGGGCCTGGGAACAATTCTCCTTTGCCTGGAAATAACTCTCCTAGGCCTAGAGTCCTTACCCTGGGAACAAGTATATATTTATTTATATATATATATATGTATATATATATCCCCATATATAAATATGCATCTAGTGTGAATTAGTCTCTCATTACAGCACGTGACATTAATTTCAAGATCATCTAATGCATCAAAGTTATTGGATAAATACATCAAGTAACAATTACCGTAAGCCTGGGAACAGTCATTAACACTTGAAGAGTTGTTCCCAGGTCTAACAGATTTTTTCTAACAATCCTAAACAAAATACATCATAAACATTTCCCAACAATTCTGAACTAAAGAAAACATTATGAACAAAATACATGATTCCTAAGCTGTACAAGTCTATGGGGAGTTACGGAGTTGACCATTTGTGTAAATTTCAATTGCAATGGCCTTTCTGATGTTTTTGATATTCTTCTGTCCAAAAACACTTTTCCATGGAGTTGGTACTCCAGCCATAATCAACTCGGCATACTTCATTAAAAAGGCACCACAACTGTTTCTGTTTAAATGATGGGAAATGTCATACATTAGTATTTGTAGGAAAGTAATTAAAGTGCAGAAAAAGTAAATAAATATGTCAAACATACCCATCATCTTGTTGTGGAATGAGATCACTATGCATGCTTTGAGCTGTGAATGGGGTCCCATGAGGATCCATCTTCATATGTTCGTAGTACCCTGCATGCTTCAACACAGATGGAAACAGGTAAAGCAGGCCTCGAATTTCCTTCACCTGAGGACTATATCCGCTCCTCCGTTCATTCAACGAGTCATAAACCCATACTTTTCCTTCCTTCAGAAATACATGGCATAACAGCCAATGATCATCATTAACGTGGCACGGAATGAGCACCTGTTTATAGAAGTGATGCAAATTATTTCGGGAATTAGATAAGATAATGACAACACAACATCATTTCCAACAACTTACTTCATCCAACTGCCACCAAGGTTGAGGGTACAGAAGTTGATGCCCTGTAACATGTCTCAAGATGTCTGAACTGGGCTGGTAATTTAAAGGAAGGAATTCTGGGTACTCTTCCCAGACATTGACAGCTTTTGGAGAGGGATCACTGGTCTTCTTGACCTTTTTTTTTCGACCTTTTTTGGCTTGAGGAGAAGGAGGAGAATTAGTTTCTATTGGCTGACTTATTTCCTGGTCTTCCTTCTGAAATCGGGCTATGTCCCTCTGGGTGTCCAGCAGTTTCATTTCATCTGCCCACATCTTGCTTATGCTTTGCTGTCATCAAAAAATACATTCATGAACACTTTTTCATAAACATGCAAAAACACATTTTCAAATACTGTTTCACATACTGTATCAGAAAACTACGGTGATACTTACGAAGAAAGATGTGTTCACAAATCCAATATTCTGCGCATAGTTCAGCTCACTGCTGGATCGCCTCCTCCATAGGATATCAAAGTATGAATGAATGTGCTGTGTATATGCAGTGATGTATGTTACAAAATAAGTTACAGAAAAGGTTAATAACCAGGAAGAAATAGATAGTCCCCTAGTTAAATTATGTTACCAAATCCGAAATCCACGTTTCGACGTTTACCAGGTCTTGAAAATGTTGACGCGTCATTGGTTCGATTTGACCCGTATAAATACTATTAAAAAATAGATACATAACATTAGTATAGATATTAAAAAATGAATACAACAGATCACAGGAATGGAATATTACCTAACTTGGTCGTTGTTCTTCAGGAAAGAAGTGAACTCAACTAGGTCTACATCTTCCTCGTTTGCCTTTGATTTCTTTGTTTTCTTTGGCATCGGATTTGTGTATGGGTCATCGAGATACCTTGACCGCTTTCGAGCCCTTTGTTTGTCAACGTCTCGATATTCAACATTCGGGTCCGCCTTAGTAAGTGCCACAACACTACTGGGGAAGTTCTAGCCTAGGAAAAACACGGGCGGGGATGGGTATTCTTCCAAGTCAAGGATAGATTTATCCCCCGAGTCCTACAAGCCAATTAAATATGTAGTAAAGTACAAACCGTTGCTATACTCATATGCATCACAAAAACACTATTATAGAAATGTTCACTAAATCCTAACAGAATTGTTCCCAGGCCGAACACAATTGTTCCCAGGCCTAGGGGAATTGTTCCCTAAACCCTAAGACAACTGTTCCCAGGCCGAACACAACTGTTCCCAGGCCTCGACCATATACATAACATAAACACTCTTAAAGAAATGTTCCCAGGCGTAAGGGAATTGTTCCCTAACCCCTAACACAATCCTTTCCCAGGCCGAACATAATTGTTCCCAGGCCTCCACCATATACTAACATAAACACTATTATCCTTAGTTATAGATATAAATGACAAAACCACTATTATATTTATAGAATGTACCTCGAGCATCACATCACCCTCGATTGCAGTAGATCCAACAGCCAAAAGACCCTCAACAACATCCTCATGTTCCTCAACATCTTGCTTCTGAGTCACTTCTTCAACATCCTCCTGAGCAACAGCCATATTAGAAGCATCCTCCTCAACACCAGCATTATCACCAGCATTCTCCTCAGCAGCACCCTCCTGCACACCAGCAGCCTCCTGCACACCAGCAACCTTATGAACACCATCCTTCTGCACACCAGCAGCCTTATCACCATCCTCCTGCACACCAGCAGCCTTATCAGCAGCCTTATCACCAGACTTATCAACACCAACATCCACATCATCAATAGACTGATCACCACCAATAGCCTTATCATCAACGGCCTTATAACCACCAAGATCCTCCTCATCAGTAGCCTTATCAACAACAACATTGGCCTCATCAGAAATCTTGTCATCACCAACAGCAGCAACATCTTTATGACCACCCTTCTAAACATCAACAATTCAACATCAATAAATTAGTGGTATTATTAACGACTACAGTATTATATATAAATAATAATATGTTTTTCAACAACTTAATGCATCTAACCTTCATCTCATTTCTAATCTTTGCAAATTCATCTTTACAAAAGTGAACAATACGTTGCTCGCTATCAGCTATAGCAGCACGTAACTCTGCATATAATTCTGGGATTGTGGAAGGCACCTGAATTATGCAATAATTAATACTACAATACATACAAGAATAGCTTACTATAAGTCTAAAACCAAATAGTGTAGATGGAATCATACCTTAGAATTCCCATCGGGGAATAGACGCTTCTTCGAAGGGGGGGAATATTCACCCAAAAATGTACTTCTAGTTTTCCTCACTGAGCCTCCTATCTCCTGCTTCTTAATAGAAGCGTCAATCCCATCACTGTCATTTACTTCATCGTCATCACCACCAACAACCTCTTCTTCCACTTTACTTGGAGGTGGAGGAAGAGCCAACTTCTCTCTCTTCTTTAAAGTTAGTGGATGACACACGCGTTTCAAGTTCAATGACTTGAAGTAATCTGTACCCTTTTCATACTTTTCAACTCCCAATCAAATAAAGCCATCTGCATATTGGGAACTATCAATTATTACCGAATTTCCAAAGATAATTATCCCTATATAGCTAAAAAGAATGGGTCATTGAGTACACACCTGGGAGTTGAATGTTGATTCAATATCTTGAATCCTTTCATCAAATGCCCATCTACTGAACCGGGGATACCCCGTACCAACTCTCCGTCCGACCAAACCATCAAAACGAATTATCCTCTCCATGGCCCATACCTATACAATTTCAACTAACTAATATCAATATAGGAAACACAATAACAATTCAACAAAGTATGAAACGGGAAACACAGTAACAGTTTTGCTATGCTGAAAATATGCTGTATTAGTTTCATTTAAACCTTACCTGAAGTGCTAAAGGGAACCCGGACAAATTGTAGGTATAATACTTCGATTTCTTATCTTTCTTCTCTTGCACACTCTTCTCTTCCACTCTCTTCAGCTTCCCTTTCCCTTTCCCTTTCCCTTTCACTTCTACTAACTTCTTGTTCTTCTTCTTGTTCTTTTTCTTCTTGTCTTCTTGTTCTTCTTCTTGTTCTTGTTCTTGTTCTTCTTGTTCTTCTAAGTCTTCTTCTTCTTCTACTGCATTCTTCATTTTCTGCAGCTTCCCCTTCTTGTCTTCCTTCTTTGCTTGACCTCTCAGATTGAGCAGCCGTCCATTCAATACACCCTTCAGAAAATAAAATGTTAAACTGAAAATGTAAGAACCCCATGGAAAATTTTTGAATTCTTCTTCCTGTTCGACTAATGTAAATAGCCACCCCGGGATGGCTGTGGTCCGTCCGTCATCCGTGCCAAAGAATTGGCTCACCATGTATATATTCAACATCTTGTACGCATCTTCACTCTCTTCGGACGTCATTTTCCTCAATGTGGCGTACAATACCTTAGCAGTCGGCCTTTTTCCATTAAACATTCTTCTAAGCATCGAATCCTCTGGTACTTTGTTGTTGTTAGCAAAACCTTGGGGCAGCTGTCCCATATTCAACCCGCTGCATAAACAGAATTCCTCTTGGCCGAAACGGGCTTGCGAATTCCCCAACCCAAACCACATCTCATCTTCTCTTTGTCCTTTGGGGAGAATTATTTCTCTTTTCAAAATATTGTGAATAAGCTGCCCGTAAAGTGTCAACGGTTCTGTCAACTTCAAATATATGCCGAAGGGGCCCTCCTCGAATTTTTTTTCCAACCCAAATTTCTGTAGGACCTCCTTCAAGTTTGTCATGAAATATTGTCTACTCCCATTATTTACTCTAGCAGGAACCCAGCTCTCATGGTCTGGGAACCGCCACATGTTTGGATTCGAATTTTTCCTCGGCATCTAAACAAAGAAAACAAAAGGAAAACATCAGTCCCAGACTTATGAAAATAAGTCCTAGGCTCAAAATTATGCATTTATCATCAGTCCAAGGCTCAAAGATTACATGCATTCTCATTCAACATCAGCAACTGATTCCTAGGCTCACAAAATACATACATACTTGCTAAAAAATAAAATAAAAAAATACATGCATCCAGTCCTAGGCTCACACATTACATGCATACATTCACATCAGCTGATTCTTAGGCTCATTGCATCCAGTCCTAGCCTCAAAATTATGCATTTATCATCAGTCCAAGGCTCAAAGATTACATGCATTCTCATTCAACATCAGCAGCTGATTCCTAGGCTCACAAAATACATACATACTTGCTAAAAAATAAAATAAAAAAATACATGCATCCAGTCCTAGGCTCACACATTACATGCATACATTCACAGCAGCTGATTCCTAGGCTCATTGCATCCAGTCATAGGCTCAAAATTATGCATTTATCATCAGTCCAAGGCTCAAAGATTACATGCATTCTCATTCAACATCGGCAGCTGATTCCTAGGCTCACAAAATACATACATACTTGCTAAAAAATAAATAAAATAAAAAAATATATGCATCCAGTCCTAGGCTCACACATTACATGCATACATTCACAGCAGCTGATTCATAGGCTCATTGCATCCAGTCCTAAGCTTATTTATATAAATCAATCCTAGGCACACAAATTACATGCATCAATAATGCTTTTCTTCACTACATGCAAAATAAGTCTTTACTGTCTGCAAACGTTTTTCTTCCCTCACAATACCCAAAACAGAACATTTCCAGTGTAGTTCACAGCAATCAATCAATAATGCTTGCCCTTCAAACATAACACACACGCTCCAAATACACATACAAACACGTCAAAAACACAAACAACAGAACAATCTACCATCCCAAAACACATACAAGAACAAACTCCAACAAAAACCACAATTTCCAACAAATTAGTACCTTCAAAGGAATTTGCGTTTTCTAGGGTTTGGGTGCTTCCGTAAATGCCGATAGCGACGGCGACAGACTGCGACGGCGACGAGGAGAACGACGAACTTCTGCTTATCCTTCCTCTCTCAATTTCTGGTTTGTTGTTGACTGGGTTTGCGATTTCTTTGTTATTGTCTGGGTTTGGGTGCTTCCTTTAATGCCGACGGCGACGTGAGGGCGACAACACCAACCTTGTGCTTCTCCTTTCTCTCTCTATTTCTGGTTTGAAGTTGTCTGAGTTTGCGGTTTCACACAGAGCAGAGTTTCGAGTTTTGGGTTTGCGATTTCACAGAACAGAGTTTCTGCGACGGCGATGAGGGCAACGGCGACCTTCTTCTGCTTTGCTTCTCCTTCCTCTCGCTTTGGGTTTTCTGGTTGTTCTTGTTGTGACCGTTTGTATTACCACAGAGCAGAGTTTTTGTGGGATTTTCACAGGGTAATTTAGTCACTTTGTGGGAAATCAGAGGGTAATTTAGTCACTTTGTGGGGAATCAGAATGGGAGGGTAATTTAGTAAATGTGATCAAGTTTTATTTGTTCAAACATTGAGCGAGGGCATTTCAGGTATTTCGACTTGAGGGCCACTTAAGGGCATAACTGTAAATGGGGTTGAGAAAGCGGCTAAATTAGCAATTTTTTTACCAAGGGGCTATTTCCTAGAAACACATTGTTGGGAAAGGCTATTTTCGCTAATTTACCCATTCGTATATGTTATTATGTTTCTTCTTCTTCTTTTTTTTTTGAAATAAATAAATAAAAAAATGTAAGCAAAAAAAATATTTAAGGTTGGCGCGGCGGAAGACGGTTTATTGAGGAAGATTTGGCAAAGAGATATGATAGGAAATAGGTATTTTGAAAAAAAAAAAACCGGGTTTCGGTCGGGTACGAGAACCCGGGTCGACTAGGTACCCAGTGCTTGGTAAGAAATGTTCGGGTTCTACCCGAGATTTCGGTTCGGGTAAGGTCGAGTACACCTGCCATCCCTAGTGAAAACTGATTAATCAATGGAGATGGGAGATGAAAGTTTGCGGTGAAGATAAGAGTTTGCAGCGAGAAGAGGAGTTCACAACGGAGGGAGAAATTCGTGGCGGAGAGAAGTTCCATCTTTAGATAGAGAGATTGGTTTTTCAGAGATGGATCCTCCATGGAGAGATCCAATCTTCATTTTTTATTTTTCGATTTTTTTCTTTTTTTTAAATAAATATTGTTGAGATCCATATCTAGATGGAGAGAAGTTGATGATTTCCACAACCCAAGAATTTTCTAAGCCTTCAAATCCAAATATTTTACTTCTATCACAATAAGCTCAGTGATTGTTGATTGTTTCGTTTGTTCTTGATTTTCAAAACAAAGGGTCTGTAGTTTGTACAATGACATTTTTTCTAGAAGCACATTCCTTTTTTTTAGGCAAGCACATTCTTTTTTTTTTTTTTTTTTTTTAATTAATATTTATTTTAGTTAGTTTTTTATTTTGAAGGGGAAAATTATTAAAAGCAAAGAAATAAAATTAACTGCATTGGGAGTGATGGAAAGGCTCTCGATCTCTCCATCGTTATTTAATACATCTATATATATATATATTGATAGATGATTATTTAAAAAAAAATGCAAGCCTATTTTAATTTGCAATTTAAATATATAATTCTTTATTTTTAATTTTATTTAGATATGACTAAATGAGGTTGGTCTTGTGTTAAATCTCTCTCATCTATATTGTAAGGTTATAAATTCAAGTCATGTTCATCTCTCCCAATTTTGAAATATATGGTTCTAAAATTAAAAGATAAAAAATATATATGCTTAATTGAGGAGATTCCTTGAACAATTTATAATTAAATTTCGAAAATAACTTAGTATTTTCAAATTGTAAAAAACCGTCTTGGTGTTTTAAGTGATTTGTATCAACACTTTTATTTAATTTTTTTTTTTTTGGAACTATTGAATTTGGGAGAACAACATAAAAATTGAACACACAATATTAATATTGGTGTAAAGAGCATACTTTAAATTCATCTTCACTATAATAATTATTATTATTTATTTATTATTTTTTTTTCCAGAATCACAAACCAGATGTTTCCTCTGATGCAAATTCTTATTGTGTGTACATCAAGAAGCATAAATCACAATTTCCTATTTTCAAATAAATTAATTAGTAATGTTACTACCCTCCCCGAAATTGGGAGTTATTTTCAAGTTGTGCATGTAGAGATTGATCTTGGCTGACCTCTAACCCAACCGTTGTTAGACTTTTAATATAAAAAAAATACATAAAACTCATTTTCAATGATGTTTTATGTTATGTAACTAATATGTAAATCATAGAATAATGTCTGTCAAAAAAGATCATAGAATAATGTGATAAATACAAATCACTCAGTGATGAATTTTTCAACATAAACTACTAATTGGGTTTTAATGTTCTATCGAGTATTTTTCATTTTGGCTTTTTTCTTTCTAGTAGCTTTACCACCCTGATCCTCTGTTTCTAGATATCCTGTGGTTTGATTAATTCTCAGTCAGCCTTTTCTCCTCCATTGCCAACCTCTTCCTCTTTCTCTTTCTTGGATTGTAAGTTTCATCCACCATAAAACCCTAATATTCTCTAGGAAAAGTTTTTTCATTTGGGGTTGTATAGGCCAAAACATCACCGTAAGAGCAGTTTGATCTTCAAATTAGCTCATGAATGTATAACTTTAACCAATGAAAAAGAACATGCCAACAAACAAGCCTGCACTATGTCCTTCCTTAACCCATTCTATAATCAGAACCAAAACGATTCTCATAAGAACAAAAGTGAACTTTGCAGAGGCTGTGACGGCAATAGGCCATTGTGCCTTAGTAGTGCCTCGGGTGAAGGTCTCACGGTAAATTAAATATAAACATTGTCAGACCGAATGAATGCTCTTTACCACCGATTCGCATTGGGCCATGTTCATGTTTTTGTTAATACAGGGAATTTACAAGGAGAGTCCACCATCAAATATAAAAAAGAGGAAATAGAGAGAAATAACACCAAATTGGATTGGTTTTGTGGTAATATCACCAACTTAATAAGTTTTGTAGAAGAGAGCTTCTCCTTACAATCCATAAATTATCTATTCACACTCCAATTTAATTTTTTTTATTAATGACAATTTTAACCTAAATTAAAATTACTAAACAAGACAAAAAAATTTAAAGACACTTTAAAATAATTAAATTATTAAAAAAAAAATCTCTCTCCTAAATCATTAGATAAAATATTATGTATTAAACTCTCTCTCCTAAATCTGTTATTACCATATTAAAACTTTCTTCTAATTAATTTCTCTCCATTTTTGAAAAAAAAAAAAAAAAAATCATATTTCCATACTTTTTGATCAATCTCTGATTAATATATATATATATATATATATTAAAAAGTCAATTTTCAAATATATATATATATATATATATGAAAGCTTGAATTGTTTCAACTAGATTTGATTAAACTTAGAATTTCTAAGAATAATGAAAGGATTAAAGTTCTCTAAGCAATCACATACATATAAGAGTAACAAAAAAACATTTTCATATTTCGATTTAAAAAAAAAAAAAAAGATACTTGTTTTTTGAGTTTTTTTTAGTATATACATACATATGGTTCATAAAAATCAAGCTTATTAGTAAGTTTTTTTTTTTTCTTCTTAACTGTTATTATTACTTGAGAAATAATGGAGATATAAAATTAAAGATATGTATTAGAAGAAAGAGAGTTTAATATTGTAATTAACAATTTAGGAGAGAGTATTTAATATGTAATAATTAATCTCTAATGATTTAGGAGAGATAATTTCTTTTTTTAATAATTTAATTCAAAAAAGATAAAAAGGATAATCTTGTAACAAAATGAAGTTTCTTTAGAATTTTTTTAAATTTAAATTTTGAGAATGGAGTGTTTTTAGAAAAGAGGTGTAAAAAGAAAAAATTGGATTGTCAAAAGAAGCTCTCTTTGTAGAAATAGCACCAATTAAGGTGATCTACCAAAATTGTCCCTAATCTCTCTTTGCCTCTCTCTTTCTTCCTTTCTCTCTTTCTTCCTCTCTCCTCTTTTTTTTTTTCTTTCAAAAACCTCCATTGATCCATCAATGGAGGTCGAATGGAGGGCGAAAGACTTCCATTGGAGTCGAAATGACCTCGACCTCCATTGGTGGTCGATGAAGAAGAAGATTAAAAAAAAAAAAATTCTGGAAATAAGTCTCGGGTATTTTGAAATAAGTCTCGGGTAGTTGAAATAAATCTCGGGTAGGTCACCTGAGACTTATTTCAAGCTATTTCCAGCTACCCGAGACTTATTTCAACTACCCGAGACTTATTTCAAAATACCCGAGACTTATTTCCAGATTTTTTTTTAATCTTCTTCTTCATCGACCACCAATGGAGGTCGAGGTCATTTCGACTCCAATGGAGGTCTTTTGCCCTCCATTCGACCTCCATTTGAGGTCTATACGACCTCCATTGATGGATCAATGGAGGTTTTTGAAAAAAAAAAAGAGGAGAGAGGAAGAAAGAGAGAAAGGAAGAAAGAGAGAGACAAAGAGAGATTAGGGGCAATTTTGGTAGATCACCTTAATTGGTGCTATTTCTACAAAACTTATTAAGTGAGTGACTTTTTCATAAATGACTTTGGAAAAAGTGCTAGAAATTTTAAGAACTCTATAAAAAATATGTGCTTTTTTTTTTTTTTGTTGCCTGTTGATGTATCCAAAACATTATTCATGCCACACATATCAAAACCATATGGAGAGAGGAGAAACCAAGTCTAATTTTATTGTATTGTGAAACCTCAGTTAAGATAAGTTTTTATACACATTAACAAAGATACTATTCAAGGGTTGCTGGATTCGTTTGCATAAAGCACTGACACACATCCTTATTCCTTGATAAATGGCCCACAAGTTAGCCTCTGCCTGGTAGAAAAACTCATACTGGTTTCTGCTTTCTGTTCCACACACATGTATAATCAGCACATAAACAAATCACAGAACGAGCAAGTAACTGAACCTAAGACTAAAACAAGAGGGATCCAATTCAAATGCAATAGAAATGCTACCCCACAAAGTCCATAGACAAAGATGAACATGAAAAAGTGTCCCAAATGCATAATAGGGGAGTTGTATGAGTAATACCCTATTTGTATTTTGTGCATTAAGCATTTTCTTTTAAGGAAATGAGAACCTTTTTGTGTCAAACTTTATTAAATTTTGAAATCTGAACATTTGTTTGAAGAAAAAAAATGAGAAATCACCATGGATTCTAATCCTCCAGATAATTAGCGTCAGCAAGTCTAACGATACAAAAGCAATTACATACCTCATGCAATACGATTTTCTTTTTTCTCTCAGTTCTTGTACTTCATGGTCTCTTTCTCGAACCCAATTGTTGGGAACTGCTTTGCATAGTCCTCAACATCATGGCGGAGTTTTGTAATCTCCGATTGGAAGTGAGCACCAGACATTGCGGCCAAGAAGTCTTTCAACTTTGTTCCTGGTTCACCAAATTACCCCTTGTTAGCATGTTCAAGGACCTGCCTAACCACAGCCAACCAAGAGTTGATGTTGACATGTATGAAGTGACACAAACGTGAGGCTGAGTGATATGATTAAACACACAAGCATTGAGGGGATGAAACTTAAGATATAACAGTTAAGGAACCTTTGGCTTCAGACTTGATCTTCACTGCCAACTTCACCGCAGCATCAAAGAAGTGAGCTACCTTGGCAAAATCCTCCTCAACAAATCCTCTAGAAGTAAGAGCAGGTGTTCCTGAAGTGCAATTGGATTCATCAAGAAAATTTAATAATATGAAGATGAGAAGATCATACATACTATAATGTAATCAATGACAAGCCCCTACCCATCCTGATGCCACCAGGAACCATGGCAGACACATCTCCTGGAACAGTATTTTTGTTGGCTGCAATGTGAACAGCTTCCAACACCTTTTCAACTCTGGAACCATCAATACCCTGTAGAAACCAAAAATTTCAGCAAAATGTAATATCTCCTTACTTCTACTTATATAAGATTACAAATGCAAGAACAAAATAGAGACAACATGTTTAGTGTATAATTGGAGAATTGATGGCATAACCCTTAAAGTAACACTAAGCAGATCTTAGTGGTTTCATAATCTGGTTAGAGCAAGAAACTAAAATGTAGGTTGGAAAAACTACTAAAGCTAATTTTTGAATCAGGAATGCTTCTTTCAAGTAGTCTCACAGTAGAAGATTTAATACCTTGTTCTTCAAATTGACCAATACTAAATGGTTCTCAGTTCCACCAGAAACAAGTTCATACCCACTCTGGGTCAGAGTCTGCAAAATTGTTCAATTTTGAGTAATTAAAACACCAGAGGAAACTCAGTTGCTGGCACATAAACTGATGGGAGGCCACTATATTACTTAAAAGTTCTCAAATATGTTAACGAGAAAGCTGTTTTAACAAAAGTTTCTACATGTAAACTACCTGTGCAAATTTCGAGCAATTACTGAGAACTTGCTCTTGATAGGCTTTGTACTCTGGAGTAGTGGCCTGCATCCATGCAAGAATAATACAATAAACGTCAGTTTTTATGCAATTAAAAAAATTTACAAACTGAAATGTCTCAATTATTTTGGAAACTTTTGTTGGGAAAAAATTAACAAAAAATAAGAAAACAGATAAACAGAAGAAAAGAAAAAGCAACTTAACAAAAACCACGAAAATATCGTTGCCAACAACACTAGCCAACAGACAATTATGTTGAGGCCATTGGAGCTCATTCGTTCTTGAAATTGCCTCCTATCCACCTCCTTTTTAATTACAAATACTCATATTTGATCAATGCTAACCCATTCAAGTTCTTATTCTAGGGAGTCATTCTAACTCATGAAACCTAATTTTAATTTGTACGGTTCATGACACAGATCCTCTTTGCCATTTAGTTGGTTCATTCATGATCTTCCTTATCTTCCTCAACATTCTAAGTTATTCTTTTTTTGAAAGAACATTCAAAGTTATTCTGATTTGAGAAAGAGACACAAGACATTCCCATTAAGATAATAAGAAATATAGAATTAAAAAAAGTATCATTTGACCAATGCTGACCTGTTTCAAAGCAACTGCTAAACCAGTAATTGTGTGGTTGTGTGGGCCACCTTGGAGTCCAGGAAAGACAGCCTGGTTGATTTTGTCTTCAAAATCATACAATACCTTCAAGAAGAACTCAGAAGTGTGAATGTTGCTCCACTTCAAGCAATATTAATAATACAAATCTAATAGAAATTATTGTTATATAAACTCATAAAAAGTTATAATGTTATATTGCAGTTCAGCTACTAACTAACCTCTTTCCCTTGTTTGTTAATCTCTTTAACCCCCTTCCTGAAGAATATCATGGCTCCACGTGGTCCACGAAGTGATTTGTGAGTTGTAGTTGTAACTACATCTGCATAGTCAAAAGGTGAGGGGATGACTCCAGCTGCAACCAAACCACTAATGTGTGCCATATCTGCTAACATTATAGCTTTCTGTTTGTCGCAAACCTGTTAAAATAGTTTTAAGAAATGCAACTCAGAGCATGTAAACCATGACAACAGGCCTAAACCATATGATTTGATGTATAACTATCATAACTGGATGGTATAAATCAATCTACAAGAAATTACCTTGCGAATACGTTCATAATCATACAGACGTGCATAAGCACTAGCACCTGCAACGATTAATTTTGGCCTGAACAGTGTTGCACTTTTCTCCATCTGCAAATCAATGATTTCCAAGTCACAACACCTTCTACTGATGCAACATGTAGAAGGATATAGATATAATTCATAAGGAGGTGTTATAACAAAATTATTCTCATGCAAAACTAGAAACCAGTTTTCATCTATAACAGATTGAAAGTCCATCAGGGTTTCTACTATGTCCAGACTTAAGCTTAAAGGTAGCAGATCTGGTTACCAAAAAGAATACATGGATAATGAGGATGAGTGCAGATGTTCCAGCTTTGAAACTTACAGAGTAAAATCAAATATAGATCACATGGATGTCCTATGGAAATCCGTAAGTTTTGAGGATTATTGAATCTATATAACAATCTAACCATAGGGAAACAAGTGGGCCTAGAAGACTAACAATATAAGAAATTTGCAACCATACCTGGTCATAATCTATATAGCCAGTGCTCTCATTTAATCTGTATGGCATTGTCTCAAAAAATATGGACACTGCGGATATCTTTTTGGTATCCGTCTGCACAATAACATAAAATAGATTAAAGCAATGTAATGTTACGGTTGTCCATATAAGAAGACTGGAAAATACTGTATAGACTATTAAATTTCTTCTGTAGTTGAAACATTCTTAGATTTAATCCATTTAAATATGTGAAAAAACAGAATCAGGTACAATGGTCATACAACTGTACTCCCTACTCCCTGCGGCTTCTACAGTTTTTTGGAGAAAAGGCAATGTAAATACTGCATATGTGTGTCGTAAGCATAAAAAGATGAAGGTTTCATAGACCTTGGAACTGTCACAGCTCAAACCTAACTACAGAGCCAAGCATGTGATAATGAGCGTGCAGTCATACAATGAAACCTCACAATCAAGGAAGATCTAAACTTGTGAATCACTTTAAAAATGAAGAAAAACATAAACTTCATTTTGCCAAAAAATCTAAACAAAAGTTTAATACTACCTTCAATTTCCATATAGAAGGTGATACAAAATTGTAGTAGGGAAGAGAGACTGCAGTTAGGGAGAAAGGGATTGTTTTCTGCAGTCAGAGAGAGCTAGTTTTCTGGGTACTATATTCAAATTTCATCCATCAAGACTAGAAATGAGAGCTCACTATTTCCAAATGTGTCAAAATAATTTTGGCAATCACATTAATTTCACTTGAAAGAAAACCAGGGGACAAATTATCCTTTAATGTTTTATGTTTGACAGGAAAAGCATCCTGTGCACACTTAGGTACAGCGACATAATACACTATCGGTTATCAGAAAGCACAATAAGATAAATGAATACAGTGGAAGTTACAGGCACCTGATACCCATGAGATAGATGCCCACCGTGAGGAAGATCAAGTGCCATAATCCTTTCATGAGGTTTTAACAATGCAGTGTAGACTTGAAAATTAGACGGAGATCCAGATAGGGACTGCACATTCACTGCAACATAACAGGCCATGATAAACACGGTAAGCAATCACATGTTAACAAAGCTCATTCTATAAAGATTTTTGTCCTAGTTATGAATTTGCTAACCTCTCTCTTTGACATAAAAGCATACTCTTAGAAATTCCTAAGATTAAATGAAAGTAATGAACTTATAGGTTAGATACAAGCCTTATAAACAATCATATCTGACTCTGAACTTGTGTATGGATATATAAACATATATGGACCCGGTGAATGTCAGTCAGGACACGCAAAATTTTCATATTAGCATACTTACAGTAAATAAACAGCATCTAGAAATAAAAATGAAAACAAATATTGGACAGAGTTGTTCTTGCCACACATAAATGAAATCTATATTACCTCCCCATTTTGCAGGATCCAATCGGAATGCTTCCAAAGCTCGTTTCTGACATAAGGTTTCCGCCATGTCAATATACCTGAGAAATGAAAACTTCCATTGTTCAGTTTCAGCATCTGAATTAATCATAGATAGAGGATATGAAAGAATCAACTACATAATATGCTAATCACTCATAAATATCACTGATGTTAGAAATAGCAGAAGGAAGATAATGAGAGTGCGCAACATACTCGTTTCCTCCATAGTATCTTGCACCTGGATATCCTTCACTGTACTTGTTGGTCATGACAGACCCAACAGCTTGCATCACTGACACTGAAGTGAAATTCTCTGAAGGAATGAGTTCAAGTCCCTTTAAGAGCACAAAGCATATTCAAGTAAGCTATCAAAACTTATAAATTAGTTGTGACTTGAAACAGAAAACCAATTTCTAGCCAAATTTCATCGCGTTTACTTAAGCAAAAACAAAGAGAGGGGCAAATTAAAATAAGACAGAATGCATGAAATGAATGAATTTGATCAAAACATGAACTTTATTAAATTCATCTTCTTTTACTCAAACTTGTTAAAGTCCAACAATCTAAACGCAGAAAGATGTATAATTTTACCTTCCATTGTCGTGCCTTTTCAAGTTCGATAATGTCAGCAATCTCTGGGTCAACAACTTCAAGGGGAGCATTAAGTTGTTTTGGCCACTGTAACATGGAGTTTCACGTAAAAGTCCACAACATAAAAAATAAAAGCACATAAACCCAAAACAGCCTATAATTGAAGCTTATAAAAAATGACATACAGATACACCGGTGTCTTTCTCGTAGACAGCTTCATTTGGCAGAGATGACTGCAAAAAGAGACCAAACATGAAGAAGGAAACATAAAACAAAAAAAAAAAAAAAAAGAAGCAACCAGAAATATTAAAAAAAGAAACAGAAGAGAGAACCTTGTAATAGAGAGTGGAGGCACTGAAGAGAGGACGAATGGGTTTGTCGACAGAAGAAGAGAGCCTGCGAAGAGCCATTGCCATGGCCATTTGTTTCTCTGTTGTTGAGTGGGGTGGTTAATGTGTTATGGGGTTTATTGGGTTTGTTTGAGATTTCTGGTTTTGTCGTTATTTCTACGTACTTGGCTGCCTATCGTTCGTTGGTCTCAGTTCCATCTCTTTGCCTCATCAAACAATTGCTAAACAATACAACCACTCTTACTACGAGTGGTTGGACACTCTCCCTTTGTTTAGGGGTTTGAGTATCGTATTTGTCTATTAAATCGTAAAGTATGGAAGACCCTTCTTCCGTAGTGGGAGTTGCATTCCGAAACATACTGAAAAGATGTTAATTATTAAATTTTAATTTGAATTATTGAAGTTGTGAATGGAGATTGGAGAGTGAGAGATATAGGGGAGCAAAAGCAGCCATGAAATCCCTATCCAAAGACAAGGCTTCGTAGCCACAAAGTGAGTGTGAGTAAGAGATAAAGAGACGATAGGATGATATAAATCATAATATGGTCTGTCCATCTGTGACACAAATTTGGCCACTTAAGCTTTTTCTACCAACTCATGTATGTTGCTTGCTGTCACTTTCTGTCTTTCTCATACATTGTAATGTAGCCTCACTTGGGCCTGACCTGCACACGGAACCTCTACTTCTGAGGGTTTCAAAAGCCCATGTTAACCAATATTTTCATTTTTTTTTTATGAGCAATCAATAAAACTTTTATCACATAAGTTTTTATTTTTTTATTTTTTTATTATATGTAAATATTAGAGGATAAGTTTTCTTTTCTGCCTCTAATCCTAACAATTAGTATAGAATAACAGACTATAAAATGATGCTTTAGAGAAATAAATTATGATTTTGACTTTAATGTTAGGGGTGAAATGATAATTACTTTTTATTTATTTATTTATTTTTATTTTATTTTATAAGAGTTCTACTTTGCCTAAATTTAGTGTCAAAATCTGACGCCCAAATGATGTGACATTACTATAATTCCAATACAATTTAAATGAATGAATTAGAGTGATGTACATTATTTGGACATCAAATTTGGATACCAGATTTGGACACCAAATTTGGATACCAGATTTGGACACCAAATTTGGACATCAAATTTAAACAAATTAGTATTATTGTTTTTGTAATTACATAAATTAAAATAAACTTCAACCCTCTGGAAATTGAAGTGAGAGACATTATGCAAAAAGTTCAAATTTCAAATGGTTTGCCCAGAATTCTTTTTACTTATATCTAGATGAAGATACCCACAAAAACATCATTATAGTTTACAGTTAACACAAGAAAGCCATGTCACTGGATGAAGATAACCACAAATACAACTTTTGTGCACTTTCTTCGCTTTAGAAAAAAAAAAGGAAAAAAAAGGACAAATACGCTAGAAGGAGGGGTTGAACCTCCGACCTTGTGGTTAACAGCCACACGCTCTAACCAACTGAGCTATTCCAGCTTGCTGTTAAGAAAGCGAATGTATTATATATCAACCTAATTTAATATTTCAATTGTCTTAACTTTATTATACATATGATATATCAACATCATTAGTCAATAGTCAACAGGTTGGTAAAAAAATACAAATAGAAAAAACAAAAAAAAAAAAGTGTAAGAGTTTGAAGAGTTTTGGCAGTAATGCAGAAATAGAGGAAATTAACAATTTAACGGTAGAAATTCCCATTCGATCCGCCGGTGCCTTCTGCCAGGAAGCATATCCATTTCACAACATGTTTCCCAGTTTCCCTCACGAGTCACGAGTCATGATTCATGACATTAATCTTTTTAGTATCTCCACATCACAATTCACCAAATACAACCTACCTACATTTTGTTAGTTTTAATTGTTCAACATTATATAGCAAAGAAATATCATGATTTCATCGTTTAATCAATCATTAATGCTTTGATTGTCAATAATAGATGCAAGTTTATCTCAAACTAGGTCAACCAATCTATCAATAATACAAATAAAATTCTTAATAAAAATTATTGGGTCTCATGCCAATATGACATCGCCAATGCAATGAGATAGATGAATTGAAGTCGAGAATATATATATATATATATTTATGATCACAGTGGAATATTGTCACAGTTGATCTCAGGTCAAGACAAGAAATCTATCAATTATCCAAGATATATGATTAAAAAAAAACACTAATATTAGACAATCCAGAAACCCAAATGACGCAGTAAATAATTGTCCTTACCATGTCATTCATCGTATCATTTCATGATTTGTGTGGTAATGACATTTTATTTAGCACGTTATTTGAGTTAATTTTTTTTAGGTTGTACGGTATTACTGAAAATAAAATATAAGACTTAATTAAACACATTTGACGTCTTACATCAGAAGAAATATTTAATTTTATATTGTTTTGATTTGAAATGTTTTGAAAAAAAATAATCCTAAACTACTTGTTATATTTTTAAGAGCCCTAACAGATACATAGTGCACCTGCTCTAGTAAAAAGTGAGTATCATCAATAACAACCCTAGTTTCAGAGCAGAGAGAATTTTTGCTATTGATCCAACTCACAATTACTTCAACATCTGATTCAATTTTACACGGAGTTAAGCCAGTGTCAATGGCCAACTGAAGGCCACGATAAATGGCTACCGCTTCCGTCGCTTGGGGGGAGAATGTCGCTTCGATCTTTTGAGAGCTAGAGGCCATAACGAAGCCTTCCGAATCTCGGATCACATTCTCAACACCAACTAAGCGACCAACCACATCAATAGTAGCATCAGTTTATATATATATATATATAGATTTTCTATTATCAGTTCGTCCTGACAATAAATATATCAGGACGAAGAATGTGAACCACTAGATTTACATATTTTGACTCAAAGTGTATACATTTGTTAAAACTTCTTCATAATCTATGGTCTACCTTCTTCGTCATGATATATTAATGATAAACACACCCATATTTTAATAAAAAATTTAATAACTAAAATATCCCAATAGAAATTTACTAAAAAGGACAAATTAGTTTAATTTTAAAAAAAAAATACTATGTACACCCATTAATT
Organism: Acer campestre; assembly: GCA_954870605.1. Taxonomy (NCBI): domain Eukaryota; kingdom Viridiplantae; phylum Streptophyta; class Magnoliopsida; order Sapindales; family Sapindaceae; genus Acer; species Acer campestre. The sequence continues at coordinate 10,455,599 of OX940800.1, forward strand.
ACACCTATATATTCAACTATATCTATTTATTAAAAAAAAAAAAAAAAAAACTAAACCCTAATTAAACCCTGATTCTATTTCAGTATCAAAATCTCTCATTATCGTTAGGCTTGATTCAAACGTTAATTGAATATATATAATGGCTTACAAAACTTAGCATTTTCTCAATATACACAAGATCATGTAGTTAACAGATTGAGATTTTTGATTGATTCATTGTTAACAAGAGATAATTAATTTGTTGTTCTTTTGTGGGCATTTTGCTCGCGCTAGCAGGGGCTATTTTGTGGTGTTAAGTTTGTATTTTGACTTCTCTGGTCTTGTTTTATTTATATGCTAATTTTGGTTATGTTTTGCCTATGTTCTTGGTGTTCTTGTTGTCTGGGTTTTTTAATCTGTTGTTTCTGGCTGTTTGGCCTCTTGTTTTTATTTTCTTGTTGCGTTTGTTTTGGCTTTTCTTGGCCTTAATAATATTTGGGAGTTCAAAAAAAAAAAAAAAAAAGATTTAGATTTTTATTTTATTTTTTACATAGTTGAATTTTTGTAATTATTTGGCTATAGAGTGAAAGACAAATGCTGAAGAAGATACAAGATAACTTGATCATTTGTGAAATTGAGTGTGTTAATAACTTAATAGAGTTTATAAATAGATTGTATTAAAATGATACATTCATTTAAATAAGGGTATTATTGACATTAAAATAGGTGATTATAGTAATTATTTAATTTTAAATTTTAGACATGAGTGTACTTATATATATGAGTATGTTTATTATATTTATGAGTGTCAATATCCGTACCATATATATATATATATATTGTGGCCAGTTTAAATTTTCCTAGTCACACCCCTATTGGTATAATGTATGTGCCAAAGCTTCTTTACCCAGTAACGACCTGACGAGATTAGACTCTACAAGTATAGTCTGGAATACTATAAAATCATACAATTGTCTTAATTTGGCGATTGGTTGTTGTCGGTAATACTTCATTCAAATGACTAATTTATTTATTTGAAAACTCATACAAAATGGATTAGGGATCTTTCATCTTTGAAATCTGTCAAGATCAAACAGCAGTTCAGATATCTACTCTCACAACATAGACAGAAAATAAAATACACATAGAGAAACTTGAATCTCTCACCACCGGTGCACATCACATGTAAGAGGAGGTGCATTCACATGTGTAAATTAAAAAAAAAAAAACCCCATTGACCACGTTAAGATGTGCAGAAAATTAATTGATCAGTTGAAAAATGAAAGGAATCCAAAGATGGATATAGAAGACGATAAACAAGAAAAGGTGGAGAGTGCAGCTGGGGGACATGGAATCTTGAGAGGAAGAGATAGGCATATGACAGTGTGTAATGTCTTCTCTGATAACTCTATATGACTATAATATCTCTCTTTCAAATTTTAGACAAGTCACGACAACAACCCTAAGTCCCCACAATTAAGTCTTTGTGCGCTGCAGGTTTTGTTCTACCATATTATTATTATTATTATTATATAATCATATCCTTTTTTTTCCTTTTTCAAAATCATATTTTCCTGGCTGTCAGAAATCTCTGATCTTCTACATTAATTTTTCTGATGACAGGAGGACAATTTTCCCATCAAAATGACTTGTGTGGCTTCTGGTATCTGGTCTACCACTCTATATATTTAATTTGCGTTTGATTCACTCAAGTTTCTTTTAATATTAATCTATAATTAAGCTTTTATTTATGCATGTCATTATCGATCGGTTCAATAGTCAAATCTTTAATCATATACAGGGATTCCCACTTGCTTTCTAATTATATTTTCTCTCATATACTGTATATGAGAAAAAATAAATTAATGTATGAAAATTTTATTAATTACAAGTTTAATTGATCATTAATCATCCGGTTATTATACATGTCATGATCTTGTAAACAAGAAAAGCTGTCTTCACAATTCATAATTTACGCAGCTACCACTATTAATATTCCTATTTAATTAATTAACTATTACACAACCCAAGCTCTGTTTTATTAATCAAAAATCTTTGATTGAGATTTCTTTTCGTTCTATATTCCACGAGGTAGGATTCATGTGTCTTGAATATATATATTTTAAATGAAATAACTATATATATATATTCTTTCTACTGACTACTATCAGTTCGTCCTGATATAAAATATACCAGGATAAAGAATGTGAACCATAGATTATGGAAAAGTTTTGACAACTGTATACACTTTGAGTCAAAGATTCTTCATCCTGATATATTTTATATCAGGATGAACTAACAATAGAAAAATTATATATATAGATAGATAGAGAGTAAGTTAATGTTATCAATATTAAAGTAATTTGCAGTTGTTCGGTTGACTTCAAGTAACAAATTATTTCAGGAGAGATGGTTAGCTGTAGCAGGATTCAGGAATCTTTGTCTATGTATGCTGCAAATTATGGAGTAAATGAGAGGCTGAGGAGTAAATTTGACACATTGTTGGTGATGATTATTTATTTTTTATATTTAAATCTGTCACCAATTAGTTCAAGGGGTCTTCCGGCATGTACAGATCAACCATTGTAAACACAATTTGGAATGTAACTTCCACTACTAATAAGGAGACAATCAAGATTAATCACTATAAGTACGATCCGAAATGCAACTCTCACTACTAAGGAGGGGTCTTCTCATGCACTTTATAAATTAATGGGCAAATGTGATGCTCAAACTCTTGTCACTAATGTGAAAGAGAATTGCTTAACCACTTTACTAAAAGTACGTAAATGTATATATTGTTGATGATATATATATCTTGTTACGAAATCTGTAAACCCAAAGTAATAATTAGAACACACGAAATCAAGAATACAATGAAGTGATACATGACATTTTATATGGTTTGGTGTAAGCCTACATCCACAAAAATCATCATCATATATTCAACTTCTACTATCAAATCGTTGTTTACAATAGTGAAACAAAAACTTTCTATTTCGGCTCTCTGTGTTAGTCTCTCTATTTCAAGCTCTATGAATACAAAAGTTAAGATAATAAAACCGTAAAACTGTCACTCATCAATATAATAGGTAACGGTGATTCAACGTAACGCAACCTCGGGTCAACATAACGCAACAATACTGATTCAACCTAATCAATGATCTATTATATTAGTTTGTATATAAAGTCTACATATAAATAGTGCGGTAACCTAATTTTTTGTCAGGAATTGCACTTCACTTCATTATATTGAATCTAAGTCTTTAACTTATACAGATTTACATATGGGTAGTTCCTAAAACTCAGTGACTAGTTAGCAGTACAAGTACAATAATTGTGATGAACATAAAAATTTTCTCTGATCATGACATAAATTTCGAATGCATGTTTGTAACTTTAATCCGTGCCCCTAGTCGACAGAAATGACAATGTAAATACAAATTGTTCAAATTCATAAAAACATTGGTAGGCCCTAGCTACCAAAAAAATAAAAATAGATAAATAAATAAATAAATAAAAATATATATCACACAACTTGGTCATGCTTGAATCTTGATACCTATAAAACATGTCAAACAACTTGCTCTTCTCAGTTCTCACTGCTCATATATCATTGTTGAGGAAACACTGAAATTAATGGAGAGGGAAGATCTCAGTCGTCAACGGCGATCGTCGTACCTATCTGGGTGCATGCTGATGATATCGCCGGCGCCGTCGTGTTTTCCAGTGCATGAAGATCAAATGGTGTACTCTCGCTTTCACTATTGTGAGGAGGGCAGCAGCAGCAACAAAAGAGGTGGTCGGAGATGGAGAAATCTTCTGAGAAAGCTAGTGAGAGAGGGGAAGAGCATTAATGGATCCAAACACTTGTCTTTTCATTATGATCCTGTTAGCTATTCCCAGAATTTCGACGAGGGTTGTCACCACTATGAAGATTCCGGCCGGTGTCCAACGGTTTTCAGAGATGTTCGATGGGTGAATTTGCATCAGTAATTTCATGTTTTGTGTATGTAGCTAGTAGTTAATTAGTTTTAATAAATGATTTAAGTTTTCTTATATCAATTTTAATGTTTGAACTTGTAAGTGTATATGTCAAGAGATTTATATTTAGGTTTTAAACAGTATTATATATATATTTTATGGTTTTCGTAGTCATATAAAGTTGTTAACTTGCTTTTTCAGCAATCTTGAGAGTATATATATTATGATTTTTTTATATATACTATCGCGATCGCGGCAGCTCAAATCTAGAACATTTTCGAATTGGTTGAAACTGTATTATTTTATGCATATTGGCCGGATATGCAGCAGCTGTTTGCTAATAATGCATTTTTCAGTAACGTATGAAAATAAGAGATAACATTGTCTTCTAAACAGATCTGGAAAATTTTAGAAGAATAATACTTAGGTGTTGACTAGTCATCACCCAAAATATTGACCCAGTGATGTGGTTCAATTAAACTGTAACACATGTCTTCTTTTTTTTTTTTTTTTTTTTTTTTTTTTTTTTTTTTTTTTTTTCACTCATTCCAAGACTTTTAATGCATAAGAATATATATAAAATCCCAACAAAACTGAACTTCATACAACTACAAAGTCTTATCTATTTTGGGTGCTGACCGGTCAACAGTCGAGTATTATCTATTTTAGAATTAGATGCATCAGTTATTGCTTCATTGCACCCAAGTTTATTTATTTATTCATTTTTAGCTGTTTATGGGGTAGTTCAATGATATGATATGAATATATTTGATTTATTGTGATTAATTAGAGGAAGAATATTGTTTGTTGTTTTTTTTTTATTTTTTTTATTTTTTTTATTTTTAATAAACAACAACTGCCGGGACCTGGCGAGATTGGACTCTACTAGCGTAGCCCGGATTACAACTTCCACAAGCGGGGAGAGAGCACCCACAGTTGGTGAGATACCTAACCACCCTTGGGATTAATGGCCAAGGGGGACAAATAATCTAAATATATACACACACATTGGGCGTTAAATCGTGGTGGTGGAGGCTCCCAGGGGAGAGTCCGACCACATTGGCAAGAGGTCCAAGTGTGAATATTGTTTGTTGTGTGTATTATGATTTATGAGGGAACAAGAATGGTCGATAAGGTTTGAAATGTGAAAAAAATAATTGAAAGCAAAGTGGGACAGGGCAGGGGTGCGTCAGTGCGTGATTGAACGGTGGGAGTTGTGAATACTGAATATTAAGAAAAGCTTACGTGGGATGGTCTCACCGCCATGTAATGAGACCATCCAATGAAATGGAGATATATATAACATCATTTATATTACAAATATAAACTGATCATATTTGTCTCATTTTTATTAGAGGGTCTCAATCTCACTGTTACGCAGTGAAATCATCTCACACAAGTTTATTTATTCGTGATATAATACATGTCATGTGCATTGCGTGTCACAAGCGTATGACACACCACCACTAGACATATTTCATCATTGAGTAATACTATATGAACGACACAAAATGATATGTTAAGTAAGTTGTCATCACTACATACAATATGGGATGTCGAGGTTAATGAAAAAATCATTTGACACATCGTTTTGGTTAATTATTTAAATAAATTTTAGAAAATAGATAATCTCTATTAATTAACTAGATATACATGATAAAAAAATCTTTTGATTTAATCAGGTTCTCAAACAAAATAAAGTTTATTTTTCAAGTTATTTATTTTTTATTTGAAAATTTGTTGGCACTTGGCAGGGTATTGATTTGCTATTTGAAAATAATGCTTCGTTGGTTTTCAACTACTGTTGATCTAATTATTGAAACATTGAACCGTTAGCTTCGAATCAAGGTTGGTATGCAACAACTAAAATCTTTTTATTTTTATTTTTTTAATAATCTTGGAAATAGAAGTGTTAATTTGGTAAATATATTAAAAGTTGATTGTGAATGTTGAGCAGTCTTCCAGACATTTATCAAATAATTAAGGATTAATGATGTGATCAGGTTTATAAGCTCACATAGTTAATTATTTCTTTCTTACATATCTTTTATTATTTTTCATCTAATGTCTATGTTTTCGCACTGTGCCATCTATCTCGCAAACAAGCACCGGCCACCAGAGTTTTTATTTTTATTTTTTAAATAGTATAATAATTCAAGGTTTAGAGGAAAAGACATGACTCAAACACATATTCTTATGGTGTAGATATGAGGAGCATACATGACAATCTCTTCTCGTCAAGTATAACCAAAGTCGCTAACAAAGGACGGTTGTGATCCATTAAAAAATTAATTTTTTTGTTAGGTTTTCAATTTTTTATTTTTTATTTTTAAATAGATCTCCACCGATCATGTAAGATGGACAATAAAGATCTTTTTTATTTTTTTATTTTTTATTTTTTATTTTTTATGTTTTTATTAAATTTTTTAATGAAATATTTTGAAAAGTGGGAAAATGATGGAAATAACCTTCTAAATTATATCAATCAAGTTTGACTAGTAACTAGTAAAGGAGATCCGGTTAATTATAAAGTTGTTTCTATTTGTCAAAAGGAAAACCTAAGGGATTTTTCTGTAATTTGCTCTTATTATATTAAAAGCCGAATAATTTACCAGATATTATTTTCAGACCCTACAGTACACAGTCAGCAGCAGAATCCGTTGTGTCAAATTTTCGTCTTCTCATTCTCTTTCGCCAATTTCACGTCACCGGTTGCTCTGCTCTTCTTCAAGTAAGAACCGATCCTACACTTCTTTCTTTCGTTATTTGATTTTTCTTTAAAAAAAATAAAATCAATTCTTGTTATACTGATTAAAATTTATCTGTTGCCTACTAGAAAGCATAATATTTGATCAAATACAAATTTGTGTTGCTTTAATGTTCCATAATTGGTATAATTTGTGTTTCTAATGTGTCCAATACGTTTGTTTAAGTTTATAAATGTATTATATAAACAGTGTGGTGTGAAATAATGTTTTCTTGGTCATGGTTGGTGATTACTGATTTTCCGTGTTTCATTACTTGAAGGATGAAAATTTACCTCCTTATATGATTCTTATACAATGCAGCATTGTGCCAATATATGAAATTGATGTGTTCTTTTCACAGTTTTGGTCCTTATTTCTTCTGGCGGCGTTGGTGGTGTAGAAAGAATAAAGAAGGAGCTTTTTTATCCTAATTATTTTTCTCCATTTTTTTAAAGCCTCTATGAGACTACATATAAATTTCAACATGAAAGCAATTTTATTTCATTTCATTTTGCTTTGTTTTTCTTTTTTGGTTCTTTGGCAAGTGGGTTCTTAATTATGAGCTTGTTTGAATGAATTTGGTTTCAATTTTGTGAAGAGGATGTTCGTAGGGCTATTCTTATAAAAGAATAGGAGAGGCTGCTAAAATTGATTTTCGATTTTCAGTTTGTGTTTCCTAGGGTTTGAAATACCTCTCAGTTCCTGTTGAAGAAAATGCTGATTTCTTGGGAAATTTACCATGATAATGTTGATTTATGTTACCAAGAGTAATGTTGTCCCTATTTGTCCTTGCATGATGAATCTAATAAATTAATCAACTCATGAATATACATGCACAATGAAATTTTCTTATCATGCCAAGGTTATAAAGTATACGGTTACTCATATAAATTATTTATGGCGGCCCTTGAAGGGACTGTGGATGTTTGATTTTCTGATTCCATCAGCATATTATGTTTCTTCCATTCTTCTTACCCGTCTAGCGGGGATTCGGAGATCTTTCTTAAGGAATGCCATAAGGCTGACCTCTGAAAATGTGACCGATCCTCGGTTGATGTGTGAAATTATTCCATGCCTCACAGTAAGGTGCCTTTCTTTCTTTTTTCTATTTTTCTTAAATTAATTAAGCATTTGCTAAAATGTGAGGGAGATGGCAAATGGACTTCTTAAGAATAAATATAGTAACAAATATGCAATTGCCCAATCGTTAGATTCTCTTGTTGAGTAAAACACTAAAACATGTAAGAATTAACAGCAAGAAAAGTTTTCTGTCTTGAAAATTTTCACTTTTAATTATGTAGAGTCTGCATTTTTTTTTTTTTTCACTTTTAACATATATTTTCATTTTAGTTTTCTTGTTCTTGGTAATTTTTCATGGCAATAAGAATTGTTCGTTTGATCTCCTTAAAAACTGATGATTATTCTGATAGGTTGACCGTTTGTTGGTTCTAGTTGATTTTATACCAAAATTAACAAATGAATAGCTACTGAATCTTGCAGTTAGTCTCAACAATATTATGGACATCTTGAGAGTTGAAACATATAGCGTCCAAATTTGGAGAGTCAAACTTTACATGTTATATTGCCTCAATTATGATTTCAACTATTGTTATATATAATGCCACAAACATCTTCGTACTGTTGTCTGTGCCGATAAAGTTTTAGGTAGCTCTCCTTCCTCCAATAATTCTTCTCATCGAGTAAATGCTTGGGGAAAGTCGAGCAACATCTTTCCATTGTCAGTATATTCTTCTTGTACTTCTGCAGTTTAAAAATAATTTGGAGTGTCAAAAAAAATATAAAAAATAATAATACATTTGGTGTCAATTTAAAATGAAAGATTTTGTTGCATTAATCCAATCTGTTTCCATTCTTAATTTTCAATAATGTAAAAAAATAACTGTACCTTTAATCCTTTATTATATTGCTCTTTCTGGTGTCTCCTAAGTTTGCTGCTGGCTCAGTTGAAGATGGATGGGAATGTGTGCGTTGTCTCTATTGTTCGATCCATATGGAATGAATCCATTTCCACTAGCTTCATTTGCATCCCTTGTTCCATAAACCTGATAAATGATGCCTCATTGTTGGTGAGATTCTTATTTTCACAATTTACAGTTTTAGAAGATTTAATGATGGTTATGTCTAAAGGTGTCTGAGTAAATGAACTATGATACCTTCTTATACAGTTCCATATTTTCTTGACGGATGAGGTTTACCTTCTTATACAGTTCTACATTTTCTTGATGTATAATATTTCCCTGTAATCATAGAAACAAAGGGTAGATATTAATTATATGTAAAATAATTTCTAGATGGAATATAGGAAGAGCACAACTTCTGTTATTTCAGAGATACCTTTCTGTTTAGCTCTTGTATTTCATTGGTTAATATTTGTTCCTGCAGAAGCTTAAAGAACTTGTTAAGTTTCATGAATGAGCTTCAAATGGATTGGCATAATTTTAAATTAAGCTCTCCATGGATACTGAAAAACTTCTGACCTTCTTCTGACGAATTCCATGCAAACTCATTTCCAATTGATTCTCTAGATTTTGTAGGTCTTTCACATTCAAACCATAAAGCTGTTCTCCCATCATTTGCCTGTTGTATGACAATGTAAAATGTTGGCCAACAACCATTAGTCATTTGATTTGTTTCTTAATCTTACATCTATTAATTTTGTGTATCGATAAGATAAATGGAGAAAGGAATAGCGATCTTTTAAGAGGTTAGTTATGGTAGTATTCATGAGGTTATCTCCATATAAGTGGTTTTCTTATAAGGTCTATTTTTTGCATGATTGGAACTTGTTAGCATTATGAAAGTAAAATCACTCTACTATATCCTGGTTCAACTACTTACAATCAAAGTGGTGAACCAACAATGCATGATACTGTAATTGTCAAATATATCACATTTTTATGATGATCTTAGGCAAGAGAAAGCACACATATATAAAGTTTTATCAATTTTTGATTTTGTTTCTTGGTTTAAGGATAGATTGATCACATGAAGTCCAACCCTTATAAGTTTAGTCATAAGCAGGCAAATTATTGCAATGCTTTCAATAAGTGAGATAAACAGGCAAACACTCAATTCTGTCAACTATCCAAAACAATGTTGGGTGCCTCATGTGGATGATTCACATGGTGAGCCCTACTGTCTTACCAATTTTTAAAGTGAATATATATTTTTGGTGTTATCTTATGTTACATTGTTAGTTTCTGTGGTATTTGTCTTTATAACCAGAATGAATAAACTATAAATCCTACTTTTACATTGCAATAATATGTTATGAGCTGAAAAAGGGAAGATTTTACCTTTGGTTTTCTTGCAAGTTCTGTAGCTGTTGCCGCAAGTTTGCTGCCTCCCGTTGCCAAAACTAGCAAGTACAATAACGGAAACTAATTACTGCTTACAGAACAGGCTAAGCTCCTATAGTCCTATGGCCGCAGTGGGCAATTAAGGGTTATGGTAATTCGTATTTACAGATAGATACATACTGATTCATTCATTCATTTCTGTACTTTTGATTCATTCATTCATGCTCAAAGAAGAGGACGAGTTTTATATTTAATGTTTTGTTTTGCTTTCGGTGCCCTGCTGTGTCATCTTCCAATTCTATTCATATCTATCAAGTTGAAAAAGAAAGGATTTGCAATCTATTTAGTCCTGACTTGAAAACTCATAACTGTTCATTGGTGTTTTTTCAGTGACTGAACTTCAATTCATGATGCAATTCTATCTACTGATCAAGAGGGTGGAAATGGAGTTTCAAAAGTATTCCATACTGTATTGTGTGTCTGCAGTGTTTAGAATGTAGTTGGCAGAGTATAGGACTAATACCTTGACTTCTGACGGTGGATTCAGCAACTGTTCATGTTCCTCCTTCAGGTGATTATATCGTTCGATAGATGTTCTCATGCTGTTAATCAAATTCAAGTCATTAGATTCTTGCTGTTCTCATGAGCAAGTATGACCGAATCATGCTATACACAAGCCTGTTATCGGACCTAACACCATGTCGCTACTTCAAATATACCGACAATATGTACTCTTAATGTATATAGATTCCATCTATGTTATGCTTTGATCATCGAATGGTTCAATTATCGAACAATCACGATCAGGTATGTATGAGAAAAACATACCTCTATGCATGATACAAAGATTATGATGATACTGTTTTGCTTAATCACTCTCATTCTCTCTCGCAAATATATTCTTACTTTCACAAATCTTTTGAAGTAGAAGAGCCTCTATGCATCTGAAGCACCATGCATCCTCATACATTCAGATTACAACATCAAACACTCTTGAAGACTCCAATAGTCCAATCTATATTTCCTTTTCCCTCTAAAAAAAATGTGTTGTTATGTATTACTGGATGTCTCATTCATGCACGAATTAATCCTTTCTTAATATAGAAGTTGTTAAGGTTTTCTAATCCTTAAAAAAGGCCAAAACCCTACAGAAAAACTATTCACTGAATCATTATATTTGTAGCTAAGGGGTTGTTTGGTTGGGTTTTTGAAAAATCTATATCGGTAAAAGATCTACTTATAGTAGTTCTATTAGAAGTAGAGTTTTTGAAATTTTATTTTAATTGTTTGGTTGGTATATTATTTTTTTTTTTTAAAAAGATCTATTTTAAGAAGTACCTTCTCATGAGCTTTTGCCTAGCAGAGGTTTAAACTTTATTAGTATCTACTCAATTTAAAATAGACAATCTTAAAAGCTCAACCAAACAATCACTAAATCATGTCATTTATATTTGAAGCTAACCATATATAATTGATTATATTATATTGTTACCAAAATAAACAAATAAATAATAATTATAATAATAATAATAAGAAGGCCAACTTTTACACACAGCTTTCATGGATTTTTTCTCTTCTTCTTATTTTGGATACTGAGCTAACTTATCTATTAAGTTTCTTATGGTTGTATAAGATGCTTAGGTTTAACTTTACTTGTGGTAATATAAAAAGGAAAATCATAATAAATATAAATATTTTTCATTAAACTTGTATAAATTAGACTCATTATAGTTCCACACTGTACTTCTGGGTTTGATCTTTCAACTTAAATGAAATTTTAACTCTTAGCTATTGTTTTCATCTTGAAGAACATTCATTCCTTTTAACTGCTTTCAATATTTTACTCAGTTTGATTTCTAATAATACTATAATTTATAAATGCATTATTTATCTGAGTTACTATCATTCCTGCTTGTTATATTACCCAGCTCGATCATCGCTCTTCGATTCGTCTAATATGGAAAAACTTCATTGTTAATCTTGTACGTCGTGATTTCTTATTCCTTTTAAGTAGTCAATCAAATGTAATTAAGATAATCTGATTTTGAAGTAAAAAGGAGAAAAAAGAAAAATAAGAAAAATCCATGATACATGATTTCAAGTGTTATTCTCTCAACTGATCTTTACTCAGAATATCCTATGGTTAATTACAACCAGCATGCGATTTCATGTTCACTTAATTACCTTGTTGAAATTATAATTTGGATTGATAATATATCACAAAACATAAGTAATTACTCCTTCAATATTTCCCACCATCTTATAATAAGTCAGATTTAGGGCTTATTACTTGTGAACATGTTTGTCCCAAGACCTTGGAGCTTCATTACAAGTAATCATGAAAGTCAGATAGCGATATATAGTTTTTATAATGATGGTTGTATCATTTCATGTAGATGCAACAACTTGTGCTCTCTCTTTGCATCTTTAATTCAACCAGCTGATGCCAAGATCAACCTTACCTTTCTCTCGTTATTATTTTTTCAAACTAATGCCATGCAAACTATTTGTTTTATCAGCGCAAACTATATCCCCAATTAACATAAATCTGTATAAATCAAACTGTATATGCTTGTAATTAGAAGCCAATATTTTGATAAAATGAACACTATCCACAGGAAAAGAAAACAAGATTTACAGTTCAAAGGCATAACTTTTCTGTTCTTGCTAAAATTCTAAAACAGTAACACAACAAGAGTTTACTGGTATAAAAATGTCTGACCTGGTGCTTGCATATTCATAGAGCTTTCCAGTGCTAGAGAAGATAACAAGTCCAACTTCTGCATCACACAGAATTGCGAGCTCTTTTGCCTTTTTAATTAATCCCTTCCTTCGCTTTGAGAAAGTCACCTGCCTGCTTGTAGAGTTATCGATCCTCCGAATCGCTATCTTCCCCCTCCCCATCCTTGTTTCTTTGTGTTCTAGGGTTTCTGCAATACAGATTAAGATCTATATAGTTAAACAATTTTATAAACAAATCAACCAAGAGTTATTTATTACCTTAAGTCTAAAGCAGATCGATTAGAAGAAAACCTTACACTTTTAGTAAATAATAGTGTTAGGATGGTCGATCATCAAAGACAATGAGCTTTATGAAAAAAAAAAAAAAAAAAAAAAAAAAAGGAGTTGTTTTGGGGTAGATATAAGCTTAATGGGGAAATTGAAGGAGTGATATTCAAGTATTGTATCACTCTAAACAGCAAAGTACTTGAATTGATATATTTTATTGTATATTGAGTATTTTTATGGCGCTGACGCCGTCGTATGTATAATGCGTCAATAACACGTTAGAATACAATTTACGAGTATTATGTCTCGTTCGGTGTTCACATATTCTTAAATTGTGTTATATATATCTAATTGAATCCCATTGTTTAGTAATATGAGAGTAATTATGGGATTTTACATTGGAAATATGAGATTAATTGTGGGTATATCATGAGTTTTTACACACCCTCTTCTTACAAATTGGTTTATATATAAGGATGAGTTTTACCTAGGTTGTATGAGTAAAAAGTATTCTAGGTTGAATTTAACAAAATAGTTTATTTATTCTAAGCTCAAGTATGCTTGATATTTGGTTATTTCACAAAAGCATTTTAGTCATATAATTAGCATATATATATATGATCAAAGCTGAATATGTTGGAAGAATATAAAAAATAAATAAAAAGCAAGAGGTTACGAAAGATTCGAGTCATTGATTTGTGAGTCATTTACCTAAGTTCCAAGCTCCAAGCTCGTTTATCTACCTGCTGAGCTACGCATCTGTTGACATGAATACCATTTTTTTATATCACATTTATAAGCACTTATTAATAATGTATATATTATTTTTCTTCAGCTAAGGGAGTGCGGCGATTCCCAAGTAAATTTAATTAAGTTGGTGAACTCGACCAAAAACCTAAAACTAAAGCAATTTAAGTTGCAATTGCAATGAATTCAAAAAAAAAAAAAAAGTTGCAATTGCAAAAGCTGGTGGATGTTGCAGGTGGTCGGTGCAAGAACGAATTTTGGGGGATTCTCCACGTGGCAGACAAAACAAAACATTTGAGTAAGAGAAAGATTGTTTTGTTTCAACTTTGAAATAGTTTCCAAATTAGGTAAAAAAAAAACAAAGATTCATGCAAATCCATATGTTAAAAAAAAAAAAAAAAAAAAAAAAAAAAGTCATATTCTTTCTTGGTTGTTGCACGTTTCCTGCTTCCAAAATTTCCTTTTTCCTAGTTGGATTAATTATAAAACCCTAATACGAATCCCATTTGCATTTTTCAAAAGTGATTTCAACTTCAATACGCTTTTACAAAAAGCACCAATTGTTCAAAGCAAAGCACAGTAGACAAATTTCTGAACTGGGTTATGTAAAGAAAACTACCAAAAGGAATCCAAACCCTAAAATGCTTCCCTTAATTACTTTTCCTCATCCCAGCTAGTTACAATTTACAAAGCACTTTTTTTTTTTTCTCCAAATGGATATGATTAATGCAAGTGGGAAGGAAATCTAATAGGAAGAGGCTGACACACATGTGAAAGAGTAGATTAATCAGCATCCGCCAATCGAGGAGAGTCTTGGCACGCTTGTATGGATCCAAGGGTCCAAGCCAATGAAAAGCAGTCCGTGCACAACTTAATTTTTGTCCAAAAAACAGATTTATTCTACTAAGATAAGAATGCATATGGATATATAGTATGTATATGTAATGGATTTAGATCCTTTGTTAAGCTAAGTTTTACCTAAGCTTTTAAGGATCTGAAAAGACACGTGTTACTTGATAAATTGAATGGTTCTGATTTCATTTTATTTGTTTTTCCTTTATTATCTGCTCCAAATGTCACACTTCATTTCAAAATCTCAAACTTCTCTCCTCCCAAACTCCTCTAAGTTTTCTTATGTACAAGACTAGGGGTGTGCGTTTTCGGTTTGGTTTGGGCTGAAGCTCAATATCAAACAAAACCAATATGGATCGGTTTGACTATATTTCAATCCAAACCAAACTAATGTGATTTTTCAAACTGATTCAAACCAAACCAACAAAGGTCGGGTTGGTTTGTATAGGTTTATCGGTTTATATTTGAACTCAAAAATCTTTTTTTTTTTTTTGGTATTATATTATTAAAAATATTTAAATGAAAAATCATAACATAAAATATTAATTATATACATATATATACATGTATATATATCCTGATTAAAGACATGTTTGATATCATCTATGCTTTTGAAACCCTAATATATCAATCAATTAGAAGAATTGTATCAAAACAAATAAATAAACTATAAAAGCTTAAAGTAATCAGTAAAAGTTATAAAACATGGACTGAATAGAAAATGTAGGTGAATTTTATATTTTAGTTTTACTTCCTAAAATATGTGGTTTGGTTTGGGTGGGTGAATTATTTCACTCAACCCAAACCGAACCACCTTTAATTGGTTTGTCCAAAAGACAACCTGAACCATCCATTTTTTATATTTGTAATCGAACCAACCCAAACTTTATGGGTTGGGTTGGTCGGTTTGATTCGGTTTGGCAGTTTTTTGCACACCCCTATACAAGACAAAATGCTGCAATTTTATTTTATTTTTATAAAAAAAACTGCATTTTTTTGACAGACAAAATACTGTATATTTAAACATTACAAATTGGATATTTAAAAATCAATAATAATAATAATAAAAAACTTGGAGGAACCAGATATATGAGCAACATGTCACTTTCATCAATTGAGTTCGAGAGATGTAGAGTTCAAAGTTGAATTTTTAATTCATAACTAAGAAATGAATATCAGCGTAATTGCTTTTATTCATTAAAAAAATCAAAGCAGTATTTGCTTGCTATGACATATAATTGACAAAAATGAAAAATATATAATGCCCATTCCACTGTTAGAGATGGAGTTTGAAACTTGAATAAACACATAAATTATTAGGGTTTGAAACTTGAATTGCTTGACTTGGTACTAAATTTGCAGAAATTATAAAGAAGAAGAGTTTGAGTTTTTTGAAATTGACTTGTTGAACTCCCTTCCAATTTATAGAGATAGAGTTGAATTGATTGAGAAAAAATCTTGTAGATGAGGGAAACACAAAGGGAACATATAGGAGGTTGGGATTTTGAAAATAAACTTGTGTTTAAACTCTTCGTTTGGTGTAAGAAAAAATGGAAAAAATAAATGAAATGAAATTTGAACCATTCAATTATTAAGTGCCACATGTTTCCAGATCCATAAAAGCTTAGGTAAAGCTTAGAGTATCTTCAATACAGTTGTGGATTGTTAAAAAATTAGATGTCACATAGGATATATAGAGATTGAGTACAATTATGCTTCTCCAATGCAATCCTCACTTCTCAATGTCAAGTTGAGGTGACAAAAAAATAAAAATAAAAAAAAAATAAAAAAAATAAAAAATAAAATAAAAATAGTAGACACTATCAACATGACTATCCACTTTCACATAGTCTGTTGCATATCCATCTTATTGCTGATTCGGCATATATTTAAAATCCCCAAAAAAATCATATGCAAATTTTATTAAATTATTAAAAATCAATTAATAAGCAAATGTCTGCTTATTAATTGTTTTGAAGACCAATTTTTTAGTTGGCATTCAAGTATATTTTTATGATACATAGAAAGTAATTGTCTTGACATTGTTGTTATGTCAACAATTTTTATCAAACAATCCACACTTGTATTGAAGATGCTAATGTAATTATATATTATTATACATAGATAGACATCATGGTTCCCTTATTATCACTTTATTAAACAATATTAATTAATTAAAGATTAGGAGGGGGGGCCGATTAAATATAAAAGTACACCAATAATAATGATCACAAGTTGTGGTTATTGGCTAATGCCCATGTGAATGTGTTTTGAAGACCAATAAGATTCGTTCGTCACACCTGTGGAACTTGCAATGAGGGCCCTTGGATTAAGGAAGACACCAAATTCAAGATTTAAATTAAATTAAAATAAAGCAGCAATTGTGCCTCCGGTTACGAGCTTGGCCAGGTGTCAATCATCAACGAATCATGTATGAACAATGACCGAGAAAAGAAGAAGTCTTGAGGAACATTTTCCAATTGTTTTATCAACAAATGGAGATGTCACTTTACTGACTCATCACACTATCGCAAAATGGACTTTGTTTTTAATTAGTTTTTGATGTTTGTTAATAATTTAATTATTATAACAAATAAAATCTAAGACAGATAGACAGATGCACATGAACGCGCGTTATCATCATAATTCTCAAATTTCTCCACTTAGGAAATATGATATATATATATGTATTATGTATGTGGCTCTTTTTCTGGAGGTAGGAGAGGCCTGTCGTGAGTCATCCTTTTTCATGCTCCACACTCATCGTAGTTAAATTTTTTAATCTTTTCATATACAGCGATTATTTGAATTTAGAATATTATCTGACTGAATGACCTCTCGTAACAGTCACATTAGGCTATCGTTGTGATCATAAAAGTTAATCAAATTACTGATCATAAAAGTTGTGCTTCGCGTGATCAGGTTGTTTTGGATAAAACTCCCATTGTTGTGCATTTGCTTAGAGGTTAATTTCAAATGGGTAAGCGGCCTAAATCCAGTCTACATCAAAACCCTATGGTTTAATGGGCTAGGCTTTAGGCCTATAAACCTAGAGGGTCAGGACCCAGGACTCCAGGAGTTGCGAGATATATATTGAAAAATGTCATTTTTTTTAACACGATTTTATGTCCCACTAGCTTTAGGGCTAGGTTAATATTGATGTAACTTTTAAAATAATCTTATCTCGGTTAGCTGTGTAAAATCAAATAGTGGTGTCAAAATGTGCCGGGCCTGGAGGGCCCGGCACGGCCGGCCCGCCCAGATTGGTGGGCCGTTCCTGGCACGGCCTGCTTGTAGCGCGGGCCGGGCCAGGCACGGCCCACAATGTGGCCCGGGCCGGGTCACATATTACGGCCTGGCGGGCCAAGTCCGCCAGGCCGAACGTTAAATTAATTTTTTTTTTTTTTTTTTTTTTACAGTTGAAGTTAAAAAAAAAAAAAAAAAAAATTTAATATGGCACGGGCCGACCCGGCCCGGCCCGCCGGCCCGACATATGTGGCACGTGCCGGGCTTCACATACATGGAAACGGGCCGGCCCGGCCCGGCCCGGCAAATCCCTGTGCCGTGCCAGGCCGAGCCCGTTTTCTTGAACGGGCTCACTTGGCCCGGCACATGTGGGCCGGGCCGGCCCACATTGACACCACTAAAATCAAACGTGTTATTTAGTTAATTGTACTTTTAAAACTACTATATATATCAAAAGCAATATACATATGTTTAGTAATTTTATTATATATGTGTTGAGATTAGTTACAATGACTAAAATAAACATTATTTTATAACATTATTTTATATTTTTCATTAATTATATAAATTAAATCAATATTTAATTAGAAAAAAAAAATCTATAAAAAAAATTAATGATATTTTATAAATCAAATCAATATATAAGTAGAATATTTAATTTTAAGATGACATAAGATATAAATGATTTAAATTTAATTTCATAAGAATAATAAGAACGAGATGAGGTTGGTTCAGCGGTAAAACTAGGGATGACAATGGGTTAGGTTCGAGTCCGGGTCGGATCCTACTGGACCCAGACTCAGACCCGACAAAAAAAAAAAAAAAATTAGACCCATACCCGGACCCGGACCCAGACCCATGAAAATTTTCGGGTTCGGACGGGTCTAGACCTGCGGGTCTTAGGAAGATCCAGACCCGACTGAGGACCCATGAATATTCGCGGGTCTGGGTCTGGACCTGCCAACCCGTGGACCCACGATCCAAAAAAAAACAATAAAATACTAAAAATATATATATATACTTAAATATATAAATAACTAAATAAAAAAAATTAATAAATAGAGGACATAAAAGGGAAATATTATTATTTGCATTCAATTTCAATTTCAAATTCTTCAATTTTTTATTTTTATTTTTTATAATTCACTCACTATTCGGGTCTACGGATTCGAGTCCGGGTCTATGGACCTAGACCCAGACCCAGACCCGACCCGACCCGACCCGACCCGGATCCAAATCGGGTCTAATATTTTGGACCCAGACCCGACCCGTGACCCGAATGTGAGGACCCGGACTCGGACCCAACCTACGCGGGTCGAGTCTCGCGGGTCTGGGTCTAATTGCCATCCCTATTCCCTAGGTAAAACCCCTCACACCTACATCACAAAGTTATACCCCTTAATTTATGTAATACTTAATGATTCATTAAATGTTGAAATAGATTATTCCATAATCACTTTTAAAAAATAATTTCTCAAAGATAGAATAGTTTAACATTCATTAATATTTACGGTGAATGGGTCAGTCAAAGGTACTTTCCTATAATTATGGTAAAAGTACTATCTAATTGTAATTTTAGCAAATATTAGGGGTACTTTATTGCAATTTTCTCTTAAATAAAAGAAAAAGAACAAGAAAATTGGGGGGACGAAACATCAAAACCCCAACAAATCAACCAAAACGGTAAAAAGGTCTAAACGATAAATCTCTTGTAACAAGAGCAGTACAAAATTGAGGGCAAGTGAAACTCCAAAAATCTTGAGCCAAAGAATGACCATGGGAAGCTAAGCAATCAATCACTGCATTTCCTTCACAATAAATATGAGAGACATGAATACTCATTGAAGAGAGGTAATAAAGAAAACGTCGCTAAGAATAAGAAAACTTCCAGGGAACATCCACCGAACGAAGAAAGAACCGAGACCACATATGTAGAATCATATTCTATTCAAAGAGAGTGCCAACCATAATTATGAGCAAATCCAGTGGTTTTGATAACTGCCAATAATTCTGCTTCAAAAACGTACATAACACGCCCCAAAGGATGGACATGTTTGATTTTTCCACTTAATACTTAATGGCAATTAACGTGTTCCATTAAGTTATTTGTTTGATTTTTTAAAGTGACAAAATCACTTAAACAGCTCCAAAAATCACTTGTTTATGAAAATGAAAAATTTTCACTTTTCACTTAATAAGAAATCACTGAAACTTTATATCAATTAATTACTTCCAAAACTATCCTCACAAATCTAATTTATTTCCTATTTTGTCTTCTCTAACAAACCTAACTCTATATATATTTTTTTGACACTACAACCTAACCATATTAATATTTTCGATTAACTTCAAATTCAAATCTCCAATATATATATATATATAAGTTACATTTTTTGTTTTATGAATACAATACACATAAAGGTGTACCCAGTTAACTCAAATTCAATTCTCTAATATATCTATTTATAAACTAAATTAACTGTTTATAAATTACATTATTTTTTTCACCAATACCATTAACTTTGAATTCAAATCTCCAATATATCTATTTATAAATTACATTATTTGTTTTACGAATATATTGGCAATGCAATTATAAAAGGTTTGAATGATTTTGCTTGAAAAGATACTAGAAGTGTGTTGAGACCGTTAGAAAATCTAAAAGAATTGTGGAACAGCGGTCTAGACCGCAGATTGATGGTAGTAGTTTGAATGACGAGAGGCACAATTTGGGTTCCTGAATTATAAGGAAATTGAAACTGTTTTGGAAAAGGACTTTAGACTATTTTTATTTATTTTTATTTTAGTTATATTGTTTTATTTATGTTTTAGACTATTTTCCTATTTTAGACTAGTCCTGTCATAGTTAGGATAGAAGATTAATTCTATTATAAATAGAACTATTATTTTTAGGGTTGGTATCTTTTGAATGTTTCATCAATAAAATTGACCCAGTTAGGGTTCCTCTTGTTTATTTTGAATTCGGCTTTTCTCAGTTAATTGCTTAGAATAGCTTGGGTTAGGGTTAGGTAAATTCTGTTATCTGATTCTACAGAATCAATCGCTTAATTCTGTGAGTGGTTTGATTCAAATCTATCTAACTTTGGGTACAAGTTAGGGCTTGTTGTTGGATCCTAATCAAGGTCCTCAACAATTTGGTGCTTTCATTGAGAGTTCGGTAGCCTACAGCCAAAAAAAAAAAAAAAACAGTGGCAGCCTACAGCAAAAAAAGAAAAAAAAGCCTACAAAAAAGAAAAAAAGAAAGAAAGAAAGAGCGGTTTCTATTATTCAAGGCCATGGGATCTAGGGAGGATTCTATTATTCAAGGGAGTGGATCGAAGACTAACAAGTAGAGGTTTGAAGCCTTGGAGGAGAATCAAGATTTGATTTTCAAGTCCCTATCGGAACTGACGACATCCATAACGCATCTAACTAGGTCAAACAATGATGCAATCGAGAGACTTGAACGACAGTTGGCTGAAAACAAGGGAAAGGAAACGATAGGTAGACGGACTCAAGGGAACGGACGGAGATCACATAGTTCATGGCGTGAGGCAGAATTCTCGTCAGGTGAGGTAGACGAGCCCAAACCGACCGAAAATCATGAAGGGTTTAAGCGAGGAGGACATGTGGAACGTGGGCCATTAATGGTGGAGCGTTGGTTGCATAACGAGGTTTATGAGGGAGAGATTGACGATGGATTTGATGAAGATGCGAGATTTGATAGGAGACCTCGCGGCCGAAGGCCAATTTATGGGCAACGAAGGGAACCGTGGAGAGGTGCCACAGAATATGAAGGTGATAGGCAGAGAGAAAGGCACCATAGTCGGTGCCCTAGAAAGCCGAAGGTCGATTTTTCACATTTTAATGGTGGAGATCCACATGAGTGGTTGGACAAGGTGGAGCACTACTTTCAGGTTTACGAAGTGGCAAGGGCCAATCGGGTTTCTACTGCATGCATCTACCTTGATGGAAAGGCTAATAGTTGGTGGAGATGGATCAAAGCTCAATATGAGCAAGATGGTAGACAAATGGGGTGGACGGCTTTCGAGCGAGAATTTTGACTCAATGGGGACCATCATCGGTTGTCAATCATCATGGTCAGTTAGCCAAGCTCAAACAGGAAGGAAGGGTTTCAGTATATATTGAGGAGTTTCACCGATTACAGATTCTGGTCAGGGGATGGTCAGAGGAGTCATTATTGGGGACATTTATTGAAGGGTTGAAGCCGTGGTTAGCGAGGGAGATGAAACTGAAGCGACCTCAAAGATTGACAGAAGCAATGAGGATGGCAGAGATTTTAGAGGATAGTTACTACAGTGACAAAAAGCCGTTTAAGGAGAGTTCTGGGAGTAAAAATTTTAAACCAGAGTCAAACAAAGATTCTTGGAGGGGAAAAAGAGCTATTGAGGACAGTTCCAAGAAGGAAAGCAAAGACGTAAAAAAACTGACAAAGGAAGATGTTCAAGAGAAAATCAAAAAGGGCATGTGCTTCAAATGCGGAGAGAAATGGAACAAAGACCATCGGTGCCGAACTGGGAAGGTATTTATGATCATTGACTCAAATGATTCAGATAATGATGTTATCAGCAATGAGGAAGCCACTAGTGATGAGGGAGAGTTGAGGGTGGCTGAATTGGGAGAAAATAATTGTGAAGCCGAGTTGTCTTTAAATGCCATGACTGGGGTTTCAAAACCATCCACTATGAGGCTCATGGCATGGGTTGGTAAGTTCGAGGTTTCGATGCTGGTAGATTCTGGTTCCTCTTATAATTTCATCAACGCGAATATCGTAAGGAAGATTGGACTGCGAGGGGCTGCCATAGAACCGTTTGATGTGAAGGTGGCTAATGGGGAAAAACTTAAGTGTGAGGAAGTGGTTCATGAGGTGAAGATGAATGTGCAAGGAGTCAGGATTACTGCTGATTTGCATGTGTTATCGCTAGTGGGAGTAGATGTGGTGTTAGGCAACGCTTGGTTGAAGAGTATCGGTAAGGTGGTTACAGATTTTGATGCCATGACAATGGAATTCAAATTGGGCGGAAGAAAAAGAACATGGGCTGCTTTGCCTCTTAAAGAAATTAAACAATGTGAAGCTCAGATGATAGAGAGGCTTTGCAAAGAGGGCGCCCAATGCTTTGCAGTAGTAAATGATGGAGATCGACATGAGGGGAAAAGCGAGAAAAAGAATACAAATGAGCTGCAAGACGAATTACAACAGCTGCCCGAGAAGGTACGTAAGGTAGTGGCAAATCATCGACAAGTTCTGGAGGTGCCAACTAGCTTACCACACCCCCCCCCCCCCCCCCCCCGTCATTTTGATCACCGCATTACTTTGAAAGATGAGGCGAAACCGGTCAATGTGCCTCCATATAGGTATGCTCATTTCCAGAAAGATGAGATTGAGAGACAAGTAGAGGAGATGTTGAAGAATGGATTGATCAGGCAGAGTCAAAGTCCGTTTTCATCTCCTGTGTTATTGGTAAGGAAAAAAGATGGGACTTGGAGATTTTGAACCGACTATCGGGCTTTAAATAAGGCAACTGTGAAGGACCGATTTCCAATTCCAACGGTTGATGAAAAGTTAGATGAGTTACACGTGGCGTGTGTGTTCACCAAACTAGATTTGCGAGCTAGGTTCCACCAAATTCGGATGAAGGAGGAGGATGTGCACAAAACAGCCTTTCGGACTCATTCGGGGTTATATGAGTATCGGGTGATGCCATTTGGGCTTTGCAACACACCTTCTACATTCCAGGTAGCCATGAATTCTATTTTCAGACCTTACCTGAGGAAGTTTATGCTAGTATTCTTTGACGATATATTGGTTTATTCAAAATCAATGGAGGAGCATCTAGAGCAATTGGAGTTGGTATTAGGGATACTAGAGCAGCATCATTTTTTTTTTATTAAAATGTCAAAATGTGATTTTGTGCAGGAGGAACTGCAATATCTTGGGCACATAATTTCAGGTGCGGGGGTGAAGGTTGACCCAAGAAAGATTGAGGCAATGGTGGACTGGCCGTTGCCAAAAGATGTGTCGACTCTGAGAGGGTTTCTGGGGTTAACAAGTTACTACCGGAGGTTTGTGAAGAATTATGGGCTAATTGCAAAACCATTGACTGCTATGTTGAAGAAAGACAGTTTTGAGTGGACGGAAGAAGCAAAGAAAGCTTTCGAAGATTTGAAGAGGGCCATGACACAAACCCCTGTGTTGGCTTTGCCCAATTTTGAAAAGCCATTCGAGGTCTATACTGATGCGAGTGGAGAAGGGATCGGGGCAGTCTTGGTACAAGAGAAGAGGCCTTTGGTGTTTGTTTCTAAGGCTTTAGGGCCAATGAAGAAGGCTTGGAGTACTTATGCTAGGGAGATGTTAGCAATGGTGCACGCGTTAAAGGTGTGGAGACCTTATTTATTGGGCAAGAAATTCACCATTATCACTGATCAACAAGCTTTGAGGCACTTGTTAGAGCAAAAAATTGTGACCCCGGAGTAGCAGAAGTTTTTAGTTAAGCTTCTTGGGCTTGAGTACGATATTGTCTACCAACCTGGTAGGGAAAACAAAGTAGCCGATGCCTTATCCAGAAAAGAGAGTAGTTCAATATTGTGGTCGGTATATGCAGACGATGAGGCAGGATTATTGGCACTTAGTGGGGCCGAATGGCGTGTTTGGGATCGAATTAAAGAGGCCATGCAATTTGATGTTCGAACCGTGGATATTTGTAAGAAATTGGAGGACCACAAGGGTGGTGTAGAGAGATTTCGCTATAAAAATGGGCTATTGTACTACAAAAACTATGTTTATGTACCGGGGGTACCAGGGTTGAAAGAGGAGATTTTAGCTCATTTCCACAATAGCAAAGAAGGAGGTCATTCGGGGTGGTTGCACACTTATGTAAGGATCAAACACTTTTTCTATTGGGAGGGCCTTAAAAATGAAGTGAAGAAATTGGTGGCCGAGTGCGATATTTGTCAGAAGGTGAAGTATGACCAGAGGCGCCCTATGAGGTTGTTGCAACCATTATCGATACCAGAGAAAATTTGGGAGGACTTAACCATGGACTTTGTAGAGGGGTTGCCTAGTAGCGGTGGTTACGAGTCAATTCTGGTTGTGGTGGATAGGTTGAGCAAGGGTGCCCATTTTATTCCGCTCAGACATCCTTTCACCACTAGTAGTGTGGCTAAGGCATTTGTGGATAATGTGGTGAAATTGCATGGGATTCCGAGGAGTATTGTGACTGATCGAGGAAAATTATTTATGAGTTCTTTTTGGCATGAATTATTTACTTTGCAGGGCAGCAAGTTGAAGGCAAGTTCCTCATATCATCCGCAGACTGATGGACAGACAGAGGTGGTGAATCGAACTCTTGAGCAGTACCTAAGGTGCTATTGTCATGAGGAGCAAAAGAGATGGAAAGAGTACATTTCATGGGCTGAGTACTGGTACAACACATCACATCATGCTTCAATTAACATGAGTCCATTTGAAATAATGTATGGGCGACCGCCACCGATGCTAAACACTTATGAGAAAGGAACGGCTCGAAACAAAGAAGTCGAGAGAGAGTTGATGGCTAGAGATGAGGTTGTAGCTAAGGTAAAGAAGGAGCTTGAGAAGGCTCATGGGAGAATGAAGAAGTATTATGACCAAGGCAGAAGAGATGTATCTTTTGAACCCAGAGATTTCGTGTATCTCAAACTCCAACCGTACCGGTAGAATCTCTAAAGAAAAAGTTCAATGTGAAATTGTCGCAACGGTATTATGGGCCTTTTAAGGTGTTAGAGCGGATAGGTGAGGTGGCTTATAAGTTGGAGTTGCCGTCTACTTCTAGATTGCATCCAGTGTTCCATGTTACCGTGTTGAAAAAGAGAGTGGGAAACCCGAGTCTCATTTCAAGTGATTTACCGGCGTTTGATACAGAGGGTAACTTGTTGATACGGCCTATAATAGCTCTCCGATATCGCAATTGGAAGAAGGGACGTGGTATGACAAAGGTGTGGCAGGTTTTGGTTCAATGGCAAGGGGTCCCTATAGAAGAGGCTACTTGGGAAGACTATGACGAGATGGTAGAACGTTTTCCAGATTTTTTCCTTGAGGACAAGGGCATTCTTGAAGAGCGGGGGAATGTTGAGACCGTTAGAAAATCTAAAAGAATTGTGGAACAGCGGTCCAGACCGCAGATTGATGGTAGCAGTTTGAATGACGAGAGGCACAATTTGGGTTCCTGAATTATAAGGAAATTGAAACTGTTTTGGAAAAGGACTTTAGACTATTTTTATTTATTTTTATTTTAGTTATATTGTTTTATTTATGTTTTAGACTATTTTCCTATTTTAGACTAGTCCTGTCATAGTTAGGATAGAAGATTAATTCTATAATAAATAGAACTATTATTTTTAGGGTTGGTATCTTTTGAATGTTTCATCAATAAAATTGACCCAGTTAGGGTTCCTCTTGTTTCTTTTGAATTCGGCTTTTCTCAGTTAATTGCTTAGAATAGCTTGGGCTAGGGTTAGGTAAATTCTGTTATCTGATTCTACAGAATCAATCGCTTAATTCTGTGAGTGGTTTGATTCAAATCTATCTAACTTTGGGTACAAGTTAGGGCTTGTTGTTGGATCCTAATCAAGGTCCTCAACAAAGTGTTTGATAAAAGTACTCAGTGAGTTAGTATGAAAAGGAAAGCAGAGTAGAGAGAAACGAAGCTTTGTTTAAGCCCATCAATGGAGTTTTTCAAAGTAGAAAATCACTATTTTCTTATTGAATAGAAATCTGTTACAAGTCTGGTTATATACCAGAGAAGTCACGCTTTTCGTGCTTGTCTAATTACAGAGGAATCTAACTAACTCTGATCCATGTCAGCATAGTTAATTAGTGTTGACTTACTTTTATTATCAACCTTGCTTATCAGATTCATTAAACCTGGACGAGTAACCACAACCGCTTGATGATCTGATGAAGTCTCTGATATCTTCACATCCCCCCGCAAGCTAAACTGGGGAGAATTCACCAGTCTTAGTTTGGAACATAAGAACTGAAAGCGATCATGAGTGAAGCTCTTAGTGAAGATATCTGCAATTTGATACTTCATGGGAATATATCGAGTGTCGATCTCCTCAGATAACACCTTCTCACGAATGAAGTGTGTATTGATGTCAATGTGTTAGTCCTCTGATGAAAAACTGGATTTTGCAATAGAGAATTCGCACCGATGTTGTCACACCAAATGACAGAGCTAAAGGTCACAGGTATTCTAAGCTCAGTGAGCAACGATCTAAGCCATAGAACATCCGTTGTAACTTGAGCCATGGAGCGATAATCCGCCTCAGTGTTAGAATGAACAATAACTTGCTATTTTCGTGAACTCCACGAAACTAAATTTCCACCAAGCAAGACACAGGTGCCGCTGGTTGAACGTCTGTCATCTACACAGATGGCCCAGTCAGCGTCTGCGAAGGCCTCCAAAGACAGAGTTGAAGCTAGTGTGAAGAACAAACCAAGATGAGGTGTGCCCTTCAGATAGCGTAGTACCCTTTTATAGGCCTGCCAGTGAACCATAGTAGGTGCCACCAAGAATTGGCTTAGCTTGTTCACTATAAATGCTATGTCTGGTCTAGTGTTGTAAGGTATTGAAGGGCACCTATTGTGCTCCTATATAGTGTAGGATCAGAGAATGCTACTCCATCTGTGAGAGATAGCTTGGTGCCAGCTGCAATGAGAGTGGTACTTGGCTTTGAGTCCACCATGTTTGTCTTCTTTACAAGATCAATTATGTATTTCATTTGTGTCAGGTAGAGGCCAGCAGAATCTCTGAAAGCTTCAAATCCCAAGAAGTAGTTCACTTGCCCAAGAGTCTTTAAAGCAAAGGTATTATGGAGAGTTGCTATGAGCTGGGCAATGAGTTGCTTGTTGTCACCTGTTATCAAAATATCATCCACATATACAAGTAAGAATAAACAATCAGCTCCAGAAAATTTAATGAAGAGGGAAGTGTTCGATATAGAGTTTTTGAAGCCCCATTGTAAGAGAGCATTCTGTAACTTGTGAAACTAGCTCATCAGAGCCTGCTTAAGGCCATATAGTGATTTGAGAAGTTTGTAGACATGGTGAGGCTTCGATTTGTCCTCAAAACCTTCCGGTTGAGCCATGCAAACAAGCTCAGATAAGTCTCCATTTAGGAAGGCATTATTGATATCCACTTGATCAATTTGCCAACCATAAGTCACATCAATAGGGAAGATAACACGGATTGTTGAGGCCTTTACCATAGGACTAAAAGTGTCCAAAAAATCAAGTCCAGGGGTTTGATGAAAACCCTTTGCTACTAGCTGAGCTTTGTGCTTTAAAAGGCTTCCATCTAGCTTATATTTTGTCATGAAAAACCACTTGCAACCTAGAACATTCATATTTGATTTAAAAGGGACCAGAACCCACATGTTGTTATGTTGCAAAGCTTGATACTCCTCTAGCATAGCCTTTTTCCATATGGGATCAGTTAAAGCTACCTTTGCAAATGTAGGATCAGTCTTTGCAAGGTAACATTGTGATGCACAACTGAGGACTTTAGCTTTTGATATCCCATTCTTGGACCTTGTCACCATAGGATGCATATAGTGAGTTGGAGCTGTCATAGAAGACTGAGGTACAGCTGGAACAGTTGAAACATCACTAGGACCAGCTAAATTCGATCTGTCATCAGTTGAGGGTGACCCTTCACAGGCCAAATTTAATGCCTCCTCTATGTCATTATCACAAGAATTACTGGAAATAGGTGGAAGATTTGTTGACTGACGAAAGTCATTTGCTGTAGTTCCATTTGAGGGAGATTGTCTTGGAATGGTGGACAAAATATGTCTAACAGTGGATAAAGGCATACTTTGAGGCTAAGACAATGTAGGATTATATGTATTTGTGTGATAAAAATGTCACATAGGGAAAGTCTAGTTCATTGAATTCCACATGCCTACACATGTAAATTCGGCCTGAAGGGTGGAAACACTTATATCCTCTGTGTGTAGGGCTGTAGCCTATGAAAATACACTTTGATGAATGAAAGTTGAACTTTTGTTTTGAGTAGTCACGGAGATAAGGGAAACAACAACATCCAAAGGTCTTAAAGAAGTTGTAGTTTGGCTTCTTTTGATACAATTTTTCAAAAGGTGAGACAAATCGAAAGATGGAAAGAGGCATATTGTTAATGAGGAACACAACTATGCTGAAAGTTTCAAACCAAAACTTTAGAGGTAGTTTTGCATATGCAAGAAGTGTAAGCCTGGTTTCTACCACATGCTTATGCTTTTGTTCAGCCACCCCATTCTGTTGATAGGTGTGAGGACATGAGAACCTTGTCTGAATCCCTTGACTTGATAGGTATTTCGAAATGGCTATGTACTCTCCACCCATATTAGAGTGCAAAGCTTTTATTTTCTTTCCAAATTTCAGTTCAGCATTCTTTTGAAAGTTGACCAACACTGCTAGAGCTTCAGATTTCAGCTTCAATGGAAACAAACAAATGAAACGTGTATATGCATCAATAAAAGAAATATAGTAACGATAACCATCTAATGACAACAATGGAGATGGACCCCAAATGCCATTGTAAATCAGCTTAAGTGGTTCTGTTGCAGTAATTTCATTTCTAGCAAATGGCAACCTATGAAGTTTCCCTAGCTTGCATGAATCACAGAAGTGAGGAGCACACAATTTATTGTTGAAATGAATATTATTCAACATTTTTTGGAGTATCAAAGGTGCTGGATGTCCTAATTTGGCATGCCACATATTAGCATTTACAGTAGCATATGCACAAGGTTGTGCTGCCTGTGACTTGGTCTCACACATTGAGCCAAGAATTGTTTTATTTCTAGATTTATTTCCTATACTACAAGCTGAAATACAATCATTTTTTTTTTGTTTAAAGCTTCATTTTGACAGTTGTTGAACCTTGAGTAGTAAACTCCTGGTGCCTCAACCAGTCTTAGGCAGTAAAGTCCTTCTTTAAGTGTACCTTGAAGCAAAGGTCTCTTCATTTTGAGGTCCTTGATAACACAATTTTCAGCATAAAATTCAGCCACCACTTGATTATCATGTGTAAACTTAGAGATACTAAGACGATTTTTAGTGATTTGTGGCACATGCAGTATTTCTAAGATGCAATTTCTGATAAGGTTTTGTGTGTGAGCTGATTGTGGTGTCACCAACATTAGATATGGAAAGCTGATGTCCATTGCCTACTATAAGTTTTTCGTTACCTCTGTATGCAGATCGTATAGAGAGGTTGTTCAAGTCAGAAGTAATATGATTGGTGGCTCCGCTATAGACATACCACGCCGGATCAATCACTGATTCAGATGTTTCTATGTATGCTGAGTTCTGATGAACATTTGCCTGAGAGTCTGTCACTGTGTTATTGAATTGCTGAGGGTTGTGTGTTGGATTGAATCTCTGATACTGATTATAGTAAGCCTGAGTTTGTTGTTGTTGAGCTGGAGGTCCTTGAAAAGCTTGATCGAAGCGGTTATAACACTTCAAAGCTCCATGGCCTGGTTTGTTGCAAACCTGGCAATGAATTCTGTTGTTCGTTCGACCTCCAGACCTGTTATTTCTTCCTCTGCCTCGATATCCTCCTCTGTTGTTTTGATAATATCCATCTCTTTGGCCTTTTCTATCTTGATTATTGTTGGAAGCATAATTTGCTGTTGCTTGTCCAGCATTTGTATTGTTGAAGAATTGAGATCTCAAGCCTCTATTCATGCATCATTAACAGGTAATGTGCATCATCAAGTGACATGAACCTTTGTTGAGTAGAGATAACTGCAACAATTGCATCAAAGTCATGGCCTACGCCGTTCATCAAGGTTAACACTAGATCATGATCTTTGATCTCTTCTCCAGCAGCCATTAGAGCATCACCTATGTTTTTGATTTTGAGAACAAATTCACTCACTGAATCTGAGCCTTTTTTAATTGCCTGCAATTGATTTCTAAGTTGGCAGATTTTTGCCATTGATTGCTGAGCATAGAGTCTTTCAAGCCTATTCCAAACTTCATATGAAGTCTGACAACTTATGACTTGTCCGATCACATTTTCACTGATCGTTGTATAGATCCATCCCATGAGCAGTTTATCTACTCTTTTCCAGTTGATAAACTCTTGGCTCATACGTTGTTCAGTGATTTTCTCACCAGATTCACTTGTAATTTCAACATTTATGTATTTATTAGCAGGTTGATTCAGGCCACAAACATAATCCTTTTAAATCTAGAGCTTGAATCGTTGGCAATACCTGTGTTTTCTAGAGAACAAAGTTGGCTTTTCCAAGCTTTATTGGCAGATTAAAGTTGAGGCTCTTTGATATTGTTGAGAGCTCCATTGCAGACGAGTTTGTAGCAGCGAAACCAGAGGAACTTTGGCTCTGATTCGAGTTTGTGGATTGAGTAGTCATGACGTTAGTCTAAGAAGCTCTAATACCATGAAAAGATACTAGAAATGTTTGATAAAGGTACTCAGTGAGTTAGTATGAAAAGGAAAGCAGAGTAGAGAGAAACGAAGCTTTGTTTAAGCTCCATAAATAGACTTTTTCAAAGTAGAAAATCACTCTTTTCTTATTGAATAGAAATCTGTTACAAGTCTGGTTATATACTAGAGAAGTCACACTTTTCGTGCTTGTCTAATTACAGAGGAATCTAACTAACTCTGATCCACGTCAGCATAGTTAGTTAGTGTTGACTTACTATTATTATCAACCTTGCTTATCAGATTCATTGAAACTGGACGAGTAACCACAGCCGCTTGATGATCTGATGAAGTCTCTGATATCTTCAGATTGCTTATATTTAATTTCATTGGATGCAATAATTAATATAAATTTAAAATATTATTAATAACTAATTTTTTTTTTTAGAATTATTAAATTTGTCTTTAATATATTAAAATACAAATATATAACAAATAATAGTTAAAAGGGTATGGATGTAAAGTATTTATTTTTAGATGTTTGTAACTTAAAAAAAACAAGCAACATCACTTATATTCGGTTTTCAATAAAAAGAAAAACAAACATGTTATTCTATTTTTAATTTTTAGTTATTATTCAGTTTACCTTTATCCAACCTGGAGGAGGGTATTGCCAATATGGAATATTATAAATCTAACTATCAACAAGATAAATATATTCATTTTTTTTTTTTATTTGTTGAATTAAGACAAATATATTCCTTTGTCATAACTCATAATTCAATGTTTAGCAATTCTAAGATGCAGAACTTAAAATCTTTTTAAATTCATTCTTACCTTAACACACTAACTGTACTTCATTTTGGTCTAATTGTAGGACTATATATACACAACCATATTACCAGAAAATTTAACGCAAATAATTCATTAAATTAAACTTAATATATATCTTACCGTCGTGATGATTTATTATCTAATTTTTAGTTTTAATTTCAAACGGTTATTGGAAGATATATATATATTGAATAAGTAAGAATTTATTTTTTATGTTATTGGTTTTTGTTTTTGTTGAATTATTACAATAATTTAGATCCAGTAAAGAGGAACACGATTTGAACTCACAACCTTATTACGTGAATGATTGAATATCATCATATCATTGTGTAAATCTCATCTTGGCTTGTTAATGGTTTCTAAGTCGTTTACCTTTTTGTATTTTTACTTAAAGAAAGAAAAAAATTATTTCAGCGTCATACGTTTGCAGATTACAATTGTCAGAAATTTCAATTTGATTAAATTAAAGACTTACTGATGCAAGTAACCATCAGATAGTAATTTAGTCATAAAACCAAAAAATTCATTAGATAAAACTCAAAATATGTTATCACTTGTCATTACTTGAACATAAGAAATTAATGAAAAAAATAATTTTTATTAGTATATTTATATTATTTTATGTTGTACGTAAATTGATTTTGTTATAATTGAAGTCTGCCTTATTAGACAAATGTACTCTTTTAAAAAGGTAAAGATAGTTGAATTCCAGTATAAAAATATTTTCTGACTACTAGCTCTGTTGTTTATAACTTTAGATGACTATTTGAGGTTGCTTCAGCCTTCCTGTTGACAAGGACCATTCAATCTTGATAGAGAAAAAAAAAAAAAAAAAAAAAGAACTGATTTTGAAAAGTCTATATATATATCCCCAACTATGTGACATCGGCTACACAAAGATGTAAGCCGGTAAATTAGAACTCCCCCTCACCGGGGTAGAATTCGAACAGCTAACCTAAACTCGTCTTTCCACCGACTGGGCTAGCGTCCTGATGGAGTGATGGCTGACCACAATGTAATTACCAAGAGTAGAACCAAGGAAATCCCAAGTCTTGAACCACCAAGGCAACTGCCTTGTGGTTGAATTTATAGACATAGTTATAAATTATAATACTGTAAGAAGGTTGAATATATGAAACGTAATCTGGAATTTGGTGTTTTTAAATGCTTAATGCTATCAAGAATCAAGATGGTTATTTATCTAATATTTCATTTCAACATCAGTTTCGCTGTTATGCCGGCCACAATTGATTTCATATTCTTAGCTAGCAATTTGTTTCTTTTTCAGGGAAATTGTTCCGATAATTAACTAGATTTAGTGTTACGATATTACCTCTATCTTCCTAGTTTATAGTATATATCTCCTACATTCTTTTATACAAAGTTATCTTTCCTAATTCCATCTCTAGTAGGGTTTCCAGGTCACTCTTGGGCGCTGCTATATGAACCCTCTTATATTGTAATTCAGAATATACAGAAATATAAAAGTTACATGGTATCATAGCTGCTGCCTTTCTAACGAAACCCTTTTTTTTTTTTTTTTTTTTTTGATCCTCTCTTCCGCAAGCTATAATGACCACTACCTCCTCCTCCTCTATGTCCTCCTCAACCCCTCCTTCCTCACCGAAACTACCAGGCCCTACCATTGCTAATTTTCTCAAACTCTCAGAATCAAACTACCTCCTATGGACTGCGCAATTACGTCCGTTTCTCTTCGGCCATGGCTTGTACCGCTACGTTGATGGTACTGCACCAGCTCCGCCTCCTTCTCTTCCTGCTACTGACACCGTTGCCTCTGGTCCAAACCCCGACTACCTCAACTGGTTTCAACAAGACCAACTAGTTGTCAGTTACTTGGTGGCCACCATGACCGAACCAATACTTTCTCTGATTGTTGGTCATACCTCTGCTTTGGAGATGTGGACATGCCTTAAGAACAATTTCTCTCAATAATTAGTTGTGAATGTAGCCAACATACACTTTCAGCTAATGGACATGAAAAAAGGTACCAAAACAATTTCTGCCTACCTTCAACATGCTAAGTCTCTCTCTGACTCTCTTACAGCTATTTGTGAACCGGTTTCATCTACTGATCTAGTCACCGCTATTCTATTCTCCGGGGTCTCGGCCCGGATTATGCCATGATCTTTACGGCAATCTTGAATTTCCTCCGCTTCCGAGGTTTGAAGACCTTCGTGCCCGCCTTCTCTTTTATGAGTCTCAGTTGTTGCGAACCAAACCCACTGATTCCACCGGCAGCACCACAGCTCTTGTTGCCACTCAATCCTTTACTTCCATTGCAAACATAACTCACGGTCCTTCTCCTGGACGTGGTCAATCCCATAGTAATGGTTGTCATGGCCGCCGTGGAAATTTCCGTGGACGTGGTCGTGCCCCCTGGCATTCATCTCCTGATTACTCAACTTATGGTTCTGGTCGTGGTTATTATTGGCCTTAATAGAATAGCCTCAATAGAATAGTGGGCGTGGTCTTCTTGGTTCTCATCCCTCTCAGGCTCAAGCATCCCAATGGTGCTCCACATGCTCTACTCCTCAGCATTCATACTCAAATTGCCCTCACAGATATCATGGTCCTGAATCTCTTACTGCTCCGTTTGTGGGAATGCATGTCGCTCAATATCCGCCTCCTCCTGATTTTACTTGGTATCCTGACACTGGTGCCACTCACCATATGACAAGTACCGCTCCTCCAGATTCTGTCCCGTTTAATGGTAATACCTCTGTCCTACTCAGTAATGGGGACTCTCTTCCTATTATCAACACTGTTAATATTCCTATGTCACTAGGCTCTCACAAGCTTTCTCTTAAAAATGTCTACCATGTTCCTTCTCTAAACAAAAATTTAATGTCTATTGCTCGCTTTACTCAGGATAATAATGTTAGTTTTACCTTCACTCCCTCAGGTTATATTATCTCTGATCTCACTTCAGGAGTTCCTCTGTTTCAAGGCCCATGTAAGGACGGTCTTTATCTGTTCTCTCAACCAAAGCCTATTGCCTTGGCAGCCACCGCCTCCAATCTCTGACATCTTCATTTTGATAACCCATCGTCTACTGTCCTCTGTCGCTTATGTTCTAATTCTTTAGGTTCTAGTTTTTCAAGCAATTTTGATTTTTGTAATGACTGTGCTTCTTGCAAGTCTCACAAGCTTCCATTTATTTTAAATAAAATATATGCATCTCTTCCGTTTTCATTAATTCACTCTGATGTTTGGATGTCTTCTATTACCTCTGTGTCTGGATTTAAATACTTTGTTTTATTTACTGACGAATTTTCACGCTACTCATGGATTTATCCAATGCGTCAAAAATCTGAAGTCTTTATACATTTTTGCAATTTTGTTGCCATGGTTAAAAATCTTTTTAAATCTTCGGTTCAAATTCTACAAAGCGATGGTGGTACTTAATATGTAAATTCTAAATTCATAGATTTTTGTCACAATTTAGGCATTCACCAGCGTCGTTCGTGTCCTCACACACCTCAACAAAATGGTTTTGTCGAGCACAAGCACCACCATATTGCGGACATGACCCGCACACTGTTATCTGTGGCTCATGCACCGCTTAATTTATGGGTTGAGGTAGCCTTAACTTCTGTTTATCTAATAAATCTCTTACCTACGCCAACTCTCGAGTGGTCCTCTCCATACTTTATGCTTTTTCGTAGCTATCCCAGCTATGATCATCTTCACGTTTTTGGTTGCGTTTGCTTTCCTCATCTTGGGTCATATGTGTCAAATAAACTTCAACCACGTTCCACTGAATGTATTTTTCTGGGGTACAGTTCTCATCATAAGGGTTATCGGTGTCTTGATCGGGTAACTCAACGGATATATATTTCGCATTATGTTATTTTTAACGAATCAAAATTTTCCTTTGATAGCAAACAGGTATTGGTTGGCTCTTCACCATTAGCAACATTGGAACTCCATCACTACATTTCACCACTTGCTGCAGTTCCGCGTCCGCCTATAACCCAGCTCGAGTTGACTGAGCTGCCTGATTGACAGCAACCACCACCACGTGCGCCACCACTTATTGCTCTAGCACCACCGGAACCAGCTGTTGTACTTGCACCACCAGCCTCCGCAACATTATTCCAGCTAGTTTCACCTCTTCCCAATCATCACATGACCACTCGGTTACGTGATGGCATTTGGCAGCCCAAGGTTCATACTGATGGCACAATCAGTTATCCTATTTCTAAAGCACATGCGTCTATTTTGTCTCAACCTTATGAACCTACATGCTTCACACAAGCTATCAAGCATTCCGAATGGTGTAGTGCTATGGTTAAGGAATTCAACGCTCTTGTTAAAATTGACACCTGGACTCTGGTTCCGCAATCTCCTTCTTATAATACAGTTGGGTGCAAGTAGGTTTTTCGAATCAAGCATCACTTATATGGCTCAATAGAACGATAAAAAGCCTGGCTTGTTGCGAAGGATTTCATCAACAGCCCAGGCTCGATTATGATGAGACGTTCAACCCTGTTGTCAAATTGCCACAATTCGCACGGTTCTTTTCTGGCTGTCACAAAATCTTGGCCACTTCGTCAGTTGAACATTAAAAATGCATTCTTAAATGGCATTCTCCGTGAAGAGGTTTACATGACTCAACCACCTGGTTTTGAGGATCCGCAGCGTCCACAACATGTTTGCAGGTTATAAAAGACTCTTTATGGACTCAAACAGGCACCTCGTGCATGGTTTAGTCGTTTCAGCATTTTCTTGCTTTGTTTCGGATTCATTCAAAGCAAAACTGATCCGTCACTCTTTATTTATTAACATAAAAGTCACACTCTTTACCTACTGTTATACGTTGATGATATTGTATTAACTGGCAGCCATGCGAACTTTTATAGCTTTTTTTGTAGACCAACTTGGCAAAGAATTTGAGGTGAAGGATTTAGGTTCATTGCGATACTTCCTTGGTCTTAAAGTCAATTCCCATTCGGAAGGATTACATATCTCACAGGTCAAATACACGGTGGATCTTCTTCATCGTAACTCCATGACGGAGTGCAAGCCTTGCTCCATACCTATGGCTACCAACGTGAAACTCACTACTGATAGAGGGGACATTCTCGATAATGCTATAGAATTTCGTTAGCTGGTTGGCTCCTTACAGTACCTTACCTTGACCCATCCTAACATTACTTTTGCCGTAAGCTTTGTTGCTCAGTTTCTCAGCGTACCATGCCCACCTCACTTAATAGCAGTAAAATGCATTCTTCGCTACCTCAAGGGCTCCATTGATCACATCATTATCATCAGCTTTTCTCCTCAGCCGCTAACCATTTGAGCCTTCTCTGATGCAGATTAGGTTGGCTGTCCTAACACTAGTCATTCCACCATTGGCTACCTAATCTTCTTGGGTTCAACTCTTGTCTTTTGGTGTTCCAAGAAGCAACCTACTATTGCTCGTTCTAGCACTGAGTCCGAATATCGATCATTGGCTCACGCTTGTGTAGAAACTGTATAGGTTAGCTTCCTCCTCCATGAACTTGGCTGCCTCATATCGTTTCCTACCTTGCTCTACTGTGACAACATTAGTGCCACCTATCTCGCTGCCAACCCTATCCATCATGTGCACTCCCGTTATATTGAATTGGATTATCATTTTGTCCGTGAAAAAGTGGCACTCGGCAGCCCGGGTCACCTCTGTTCCCTCTGCTAATCAACTGGGATCTCTTTACCAAAGGTCTTCACAAATGCCGTCACCTGCAGCTTACTTCAAAACTCGTTCGTCCAAGGCCGTCCAGTTTGAGGGGGGGTGTTACGATATTACCTCTATCTTCCTAGTTTATAGTATATATCTCCTACGTTATTGTATACAAAGGTATCTTTCATAATTGTATCTCTAGTAGGGTTTCCAAGTCACTTTTGGCTGTTATATAAACCCTCTTATATTGTAATTCAGAATATACAAAAATATAAAAGTTACATTTAGTTGTTGAAACTTGTGTATCAAGGTACAGTTACTGGCTTCAATTTAAATGTTGTATTGGTTTGCCATTGATGGCTTCAATTTAAAGGTACACCTTTTGGAATTCTAGTTTGCACAACGAAGATACTGCTGAGGCATTGATTAGTAGTTGTAGTTTCACTTGGTGTTTTCACTACTAGGGTACTTGCAGCATTAGGATTTCTTTGGAAACAAATAAGAAGGGAAACAACAGAGACAATGAACTTGACATCGATCAATGATGATGACCTTGATAGAGGAGCAGGACTGAGAAGGGTTTCTAATGACAATCTTGTTTTGGCTACCAACAACTTCTCCAATGAAAGGAAATTAGTTCAAGGAGGGTTTGGTGCTTTTTACAAGGGGTATCTACATGACCCAGAAATGGCGGTAGCTGTGAAGAAAATTTCAAAAGGTTCTAATTTCTAAATAAGGAAAAAAGAAGTTTTTAATTGAAGTGAAGATCGTTAGCCAGTTGAGGCACATAAATTTGGTACAGCTCATTGGTTGGTGCCATGATTATTAGCAATAGAGATCCATATGACAAAACCTAGCTGCACCACATTAGTTACCGTATACAACTAGGACAGTACATACCCAATTTGTATCAATTACATACACGTCAAGCTTTATTATACTCCTAGTATGATTAGAATGTAATGTGTATAAATACACTTGCCTGTCAATGAATAAAGTAATGCATTATTTACACACATACACCTAAATCTATTATGGTATCAGAGCATCATCTAAGGAAATAGCTTGAGATCTTAAAACCCTAAAATCTCTTCTTGTTCTTAAATTCTTTTTCTTCCTTCTCCTTCAAAACCCTAAACCGACGGCTCACCATGATTTCTTCCAGCCCAACTGTTACTGCATCTACATCCTCCTCATCTTTAACGCAGGTTACTCTCATGGGATCAACTAACAACAACCAACCACCATCTCTTATTGCAATTAACTCCACTCAGGTTCCTATCAAACTCACCAAAGGGGGGAACTATGCAGCATGGAGATCTCAATTTGAAAACCTATTTTTTGGATATGGACTTAAGAGATATCTTGATGGCACCAAGCCGTGCCACCTGAATTTACCTCCACCACCTCTGAAACCTTTGGTCAAGAATCTGAACGAACCACTGCCAATCTGGACTATCAACTCTGGCTTAGACAAGATCGACTTCTTCTTCATGTGATTCAAGTCTCATGCATGGGGGCTGCATAGTCCATAGTCACCCGATCCACCACTTTTGCTCAAGCATGGTTGAAACTTGAGGTTGCTTACGCTAACCGATCCAATACACGTAAGCTTGGTCTACTTGATTCACTAACCAACGTTAGCCTCGAAGACAAATCCCTAGTGAATTATATGCAAGGAATCAAAACTATTATTGACAATTTAGAATTGATTGGTCATCCAGTCGATGATGGAGCGACTGTAATCCATACTTTGAATGGTCTGGGAGCAGCCTACATACCTCTCGCATAAGCTATTCGGGCTAGAGACACCCCGATATCCTTTGAAGAATTATATGACAAGTTGCTCGATCATGAAGCATTCCTTCGTCGTGAAGAAACGAAGAAAAATGGCACACCAATCACATCATAGTTTAATCAACGAACCTCTAATAAGCGGGGTCGTGCTACACAAGGAAGCTCTTCGAACCACATGGGACACAACCACAACAGCAGCTACAACTACCACAACCAGCAGGTCTATTCCGGAACTCCTTCAGGTGGTGGCCGTGGCACTCATTC
The DNA here is from genome assembly GCA_954870605.1 of Acer campestre. Taxonomy (NCBI): domain Eukaryota; kingdom Viridiplantae; phylum Streptophyta; class Magnoliopsida; order Sapindales; family Sapindaceae; genus Acer; species Acer campestre. Next base: position 10,495,518 of record OX940800.1, read on the forward strand.
TCATCAAGGTAACTCTTTCCGCCCGTACAATCCATATAGCTCACCAAATCAGACCCAATGGTGTCCACCTATCTCTTCCTACAACTCAAGGCCGGTTTGCCAATTATGTGACAAGATAGGTCAGACGGCTCATACTTGTTGTTCTCGTCCGCCACCAACACTCCAATCTTGGCCACAGGCAAATAATATGACAGCTGATCAGCCAGGCTCTCGCAACAACAATTGGATACTTGACTCTGGTGCTTCCCACCACATGACATCGGATCTTCAAAATTTGTCACTACACTCAGAATATGGTGGTCCGAAAGACATCATGCTTGGGGACGGTAAAACAATACCCATTACTTACACTGGCTTTACATTATTAACTGCTTGTGATAATTCTTTTCGTCTCAAACATGTGCTGCGCTCCCCTAATATATCTCATAACCTAGTATCTGTATCCCAATTCTGCTCACATAACAACACATCTATTGAATTCTTTCCTGATTGTTTTCTTGTGAAGGACCTGATCACGAGGGCATCCTTGGTCCACGACTTGAATAAGGGAAACCTTTATGTATGGCAAACTTCCAGTCAGTCACATCACCCTCCACCAAAAGCTCACCTTAATTCCACATCTACTGATCCTACTGCCTTTCCTCTAGCGTGGCACTGTCGTCTAAGTCATCCTTCCCTACAAATTCTTCAGAGGCTCATCCAGTCACATCAACTTCCAGTCACCAAGTATGAGTCCAAGTTTTCTCATTGTTCTGCTTGCTTATGTAATAAGAGTCATAAATTACCATTTGGTAAATCAACATTGACATGCAATAAACCTCTAGAGATTTTATTTACTGATGTGTGGGGTCCGGTGCATATTTCGTCATTTGACAATTTTCGTTATTATGTCATATTTGTGGATTATTACTCCAAATACATATAGCTATATCCTATCAAATATAAGTAAGATGTTCCATAGGTGTTTAGGCGCTTCAAAGCACTAGTTGAAATTTTTTTCAATTCCCGCATTAAAATCATCTACTTTGATGGTAGTGAGGAGGCTCAATCCTTAGGCCTTGACCTTAGAAATTTTGGTATACAACACCTAAAATCCCCACCACACACCCCTGAACATGTAGGCACAGCAGAACGTAAACATAGACACGTGGTGGAAACAGCACTGACCCTATTTCACCATGCTTCTATGCCTCTCAAATACTGGTCCCTAGCCTTCCAAGCCGCAACTTACTTAATTAATCGCATGCCCACCCAATTTCTCGGTCACCAAAATCCATTCAATCTTCTCTTTGCCAAGGCTTCGAATTATCGTAAGCTTCGAGTATTCGGATGCCTATGCTACCCATGGTTACGTTCGTACACGTCCCACAAATTACAACCTCGCTCCAGACCATGTGTTTCTGTCGGATATTCCATCGAACACAACGCATATCTCTATCTTGATCGACTCACAAATCGAGTCTTTGTCTCTCGTCATGTCGTGTTTGTTGAAACGGAATTTTCGTTCGCCAAAGTTGCCAAACACATGTCTCCTTCCTCTTCCCCCATTGTCGAAGATTGGTGTCAGTCCTTCCCCTCCGATGTCAAGTCTGATCCGAAAAATCACTCTCTCACACCTTTAGATTCCTCTCAAACCTACGACATCTCACTCCATGAATATTTACCCATAACTGTGCCCACACAAACTCAAACTCGGCCTTCACAAATTACTGCACCTGACCGAATCACTCCCACAACACCTGTCCTAGACCAATCGCACCACACTACCTCACCGAGTGAGCCACTCACCTCAAACCAACAGGTCACCAGCATCGCACCCACAGAATTGCCTCATCCTATACCTGACACAAACCCCGCTTCTCCTCCCAGAATAATCTAGACCTGGTCCAAAAGCCAAATTTTTAAACCCAAAACAATCTTTGATCTCCACACCATCTCTCACACTCCACCACATTCCGAACCATCATCTTTGACACAGGCTCACTAGCACTTGGAATGGCGCCAGGCCATGAGCACAGAGTTTGATGCTCTAGTTAAAAATGCACGTGGAATTTGGTTCCGCCTCATCCGTCTCAAAATGTTGTGGGCTGTAAATGGATATTTCGTATCAAGCGTCATCCTGATGGGTCTATGGCTAGGTACAAGGCCTGGCTTGTGGCAAAAGGTTTTCATCAACGCCCTAGTGTCGACTTTAATGAAACATTCAGTCCTGTGGTGAAACCTGTCACTGTTTGTCTTATTTTAACCATTGCTATTGCTAATGGCTGGCCTTTACGCCAGCTAGATGTCAACAATGCTTTTTTGTAGGGGACCCTGACTGATGATGTGTACATGATACACCCGCCTGATTTCATTAATTCCACCACACCGCATCATGTGTGCATATTAAGGAAAGTGATCTATGGTCTCCGTCAAGCACCGCGTGCTTGGTACACTTAGCTACGTACCTTTCTCTTGGCCGCAGGGTTCATTAACTCCAAGTGTGATGCATCTCTCTTCATTCATCAAGGTCATTGTCACACACTATATCTACTTGTATATGTTGACGATATCATTGTTACTGGCTCCTCCGACTCACGGGTCCGAGACTTCATTGCCACTCTAGCCCATCGGTTCTCCCTGAAAGATCTAGGCCTACTCTCATTCTTTCTTGGTGTTGAAGCTCACCGCTCTTTGCGTGGCCTTTTTCTATCACAACAACAGTACATTCGAGATCTCCTGGCCAAAATGAAAATGCTTGACTCAAAGTCAGTTTCAGCACCACTCTCCCTCACCGACACCTTAAAGCTCAATGATGGAAGTGCACCTATAGATACTACTCAATACAGGTCAAGTACTTGGTTCCTTTAAGTACCTCTCTTTGACTCGTCCTGATGTCTCCTTTGCAGTAAACAAACTCTCACAGTTCATGCATCGCCCAACCACGAACCATTGGAATGCAGTGAAGCGAGTACTCAGGTACCTCAATGGCTCCCTTGATCACGGTCTGCTCATATCCCATAACAACCCACTTCACCTCCACGCATTAACTGATGCTGATTGGGTGGGTGATCCTGATGACTAGAGCTCCACCACTGCTTATATTATTTTCCTTGGCTCCACACCCATCAGTTGGAGTTCCAAGAAGCAACACACAGTGGCTCAGTCATCTACTGAAGCAGAATATCACGCCATAGCTTCAACAGCTGCCGAAATCAATTGGATCAGCCAACTCATCTCTGAACTGCAGATACAGGTGCCTAACACTCCCGTCATTTACTGTGACAATGTCAGTGCCACATATGTTTGTGCAAATCCAATCTTCCACAGCCACATGAAGCATGTTGCTATTGATTTTTTCTTTGTTTGTGATCAAGTAGCTCGTCGACAACTCCGTGTTGCACATGTCAATACGAAGGACCAGCTAGCAGATTCACTTATCAAAGCCCTCTCTCGCAAACAGTTCCACGATCATCGTTCCAAGATAGGCATCCTTGCCAGAAGCTCTATCTTGCGGGGGCATATTAGCAATAGAGATCCACATGACAAAACCTAGTTGCACCACATTAGTTACCGTATACAACTAGGACAGTACATACCCAATTTGTATCAATTACATACACGTCAGGTTTTATTATACTCCTAGTCTGATTAGAATGTAATGTGTATAAATACACTTGCCTGTCAATGAATAAAGTAATGCATTATTTACACACATACACCTAAATCTATTAATGATAAAGCTCAGTTCCTGCTTGTATATGAGTTTATGCCAAATGGGAGCCTTGACTATCACCTTTTCGGCAAGAAGATTCCTCTCAATTGGGACTTGAGGTATAAGATAGCTCATGGCTTGACCTCTGCACTGCTTTATCTTCATGAAGATTGGGAGCAGTGTGTAGTTCGCCGCAATATTAAGTCTAGCAATATAATGTTAGATTCTAATTTTAATTTCAAGCGTGGTGAATTTGGATTAGCTCAATTAATGGACCATGAACTAGGTCCCCAGCCAGCTAGTGGCTTGGTTGGAACTTTAGGCTATATGGTTGTAGAGCTAGTAAAGAGTCAGATGTATATATAGCTTAGGGGTTGTTCTCTTAGAAATATATATCTATCGGGAGTAAGTCAGCTTGTCCTGTGGGAAGAAGTTCTAAAATGAGTATGGTAGAGTGGGTTTGGGATCTCTATAGAAGTGGAAATCTGCTTTAAGCTGTCGATGAAAGACTGGATAATGTGTTTAATAATTGTTGGACTATGGTGTACTCACCCTGATTTCAATCTTCCACCCTCAATTAGGCATGCAATGCAAGTTCTTCACTTTGAGGCAGCAATGCCAAATCTCCCAAGTAAGATGCCTGTCCTGGTTTATTATGCACCTACACCGGTAAAAATTGCACCCACTCCAACTCTTAACATTTACAAACAAAAATTGGTTTCTCACCATTGTTATAGCTCTATCCAAGTATTTTTTTTATTAAATAATTTTATTGTATTGGGTTAAATTTTTATGTTGAATTTTTTTACTTAATTTCTTTTTCATAACTTGACAACTTGTATGTGCAGTAAACACCAACTCACACCATTTTCAAACACAAGTTATCTTTTCACCATTGTTATAGCTATATTCAGGTAATTTTTTAATTGGGTAGGATCCATGATCCCATTTTTTTACACAAATTTTGACACAACTTCTTGGCTATTGGATTTTGCTTCTTTTAATGGATATGATTTATTCTCTTTTTCTTTTCTTATTTAATACAAATATTGTCTCTCACCTAATTAATACTTTATCTCTCCAAAATATTATTATTTTATTTAATTCTCTCACCTTATTTAATTTTTTGTCTTTAATTTTTTTTTCCTTTTATTTTTTCCTTTACATGTTTTTTTTTTATTTTATTTTTATTTTTTTTACTTTACTTGAAATCAGAATATTATCAGACTTTTACTCTTCAGTTTTTAAAATCTTTCATTTTCCTGTCTTTATTTTCTCTCTCTTTCATTAGATTAGCTTTAACTGATTTTTATCATATTTAAAAATGTTAAAATTTTTGGAATTGGAAGACTTATCAACATATGCTCATGGTTTATCTATGGTATTTTTTCTATTCTTCGAATTTTTATATTTATTAATTTTTTTTATTTTTTTAATTTTTTTTTTAATTTTTTTTTATCTTGTATCTTCTTGTTTTCTGGTTAATAATGATTAAAAAAAAAAAAAAAGATTGAAAGAACAAAAATTTTGGTTTTTAAGGAATTGTTTATACAAGGCTGTTACAATCTTGTTATAATTTTCGTTGTAAGATTTGACATGTTAGATTTCTTTTTAATTTTTTGCTTTGAAAAAAAATTGATTTAGTTTATTTTTCTTCTTTTCGAAATAGATGTGATGATATCTATTTTTGCAAATAGATTTTATGATAGTTAAATCTATATACAGTAATCATACCAAAGTAATTTCTAAGAATTATTTTTCATCTGTTTGGATAAATTATTAACAGTAAAAAAATCCAAATCCAAATAAGTAGTAAAAAAACTTTTTTTTTTTTTTTTCATTCAAATTATTGTATTATCATGATTTATTTTATATGTTGAATTTTATTTAGGCTGTGAAACAAGTAGTACAAAAAAGGATGTAGGATACATAAAAGCACCAGATGTATGGATGTTTTTTGAAACAATGGATGAAGCTATTGCACATAAATTTTATTTTACAAATATCAGTATAAATGAAGTCATGTATGATGTTTATGTTCAACTTTGCAAATATATTAACAAGACCAATACAATTGTACAACTTTGCAAAAGTACAACTCATAAGCTAATGAAATAAGAAATGATAAAAGTGGAAAAGAAAAAAAAATTTAAAAGAAGAAAATAAAAGAGGAGAGTGATTACATTTATCAAATTTTTGATTTTAGATAAAGTAAATTGAGAAATAAGAATAGTAAAAAAAAAAAAAAAGGATTTTAAAGACTAAAAAGTGAGAATGAAAGTCACACTGATGATGTTCTGGTTTCAGGTCAAGTAAAAAAAGAAAAAAAAACATGTAAAGGAAAAAAAGAAAAGAAATGAAAAATAAATAAAAGACATAAAATTAATTAATGTGGGAGAATTAAATAAAATAATAATATTTTGGAGAGATAAAGTATTGATTAGGTGAAAGACAATGTCTGTATTAAATAAGGTAAGAAAAAGAGAATAAATCTTATCCATTAAAAAAGTAAGATCCAATAGCTAAAAAGTTGTGTCAAAAGTTGTGTAAAAAAATGGGGCTATGGATCCTACCCCTTTTTAATCGTTTATTTATTAAATAATTTTATTGAATTGTATTAAATTTTTAACTGGACTTCTTTATTTTGAAATCGTGTTTCAAACTTTATATCAGTAGGTAGATTAAAAACTAAATGCCTTTTCTAGCTAGCATTCACAATATGTGAGCTTTCATTCAAATACACAAGTTACATAAGATGGTATGTATTAGAACTTATTACATTCCATTAAAGAACTTAGTTTTAATTCTTTCAGAAAAAAATATATATTATAGTTTTAAGTTATAAAGTACTATCGGTATATAATATTTTATTGTAGATTCGAACATGATGATATTCAAGAATACAACACAGTTTATCGAGTCATCTGATCATTATATTGCTTTAAAGGTACAAATTATTATAACTATGTGTATATCAAAAACATGAGCAGTGACATAAAAAAATATTTCTCATTTCATATTAAAATTTGTTAATTTTCCTTATATATGTTTTGTAGATATTTAAAAGTCCGAAGCATTTTCTCAGATGGAAAGATGCAGTCTTAATTGAAAAAGGTGAATTTCTTTTTGTATTTTATAGTGTTTTTGGATAAATATATATATATTTTTTTTTTGGTTTACTATTTTCTTTTGGTTTATGAACGATGTACCGTTTATTTAATTTCTTTCAGTTTTTAAGAAATTTTTATAATATATTTTAAAACTATTTAATTCTAATTTATTTTACTAATTATTTATTTTATACAACAATCATCAAGTTGACCAGTGATTTTTGGTATTGAAAATTTGGTAAAAAAAAAAAAAAAATCTAAGCAATTTAATTTGGGTATGTAAACACAAGTTTAATAGAAGGAAGAGAAGTTGCAAAGTCTTAGAGTCTAACAACAAAGACTTGCTATTATTATTATTATTATTTTAAAAATTGATATTAAATGATAATATGTTGAAGTTAAAGAAGAAGGGCAATCTAAGAAATTAGTTGTTGATTTGTAGTGTAAATAAAATAAATAAGTAAGTTCTTTATAAAGATTAGATTTTTAATGTAAAATATTTATTGTTATCCACATGTCAACTCAAGAACAAAAAATTGGTTAAGCTAGTGAATTTAACACTCCTCTTGTGTTTATTTATAGGAGTTTGTGGGTGCGCAGTGGTGACGTTCATAGTGAGCCGAGCAATAATCAGTGAGCCAATCAGTAAGCAACAAAGTCGAAGGTTGAACTTTCTTTTTCGACCTCTAATTAATTAATTAATTAATTTCCTATTAAACAATGCCACCGTAGGTTGAGTGGTTGTCACTCCATAGTCTATACTGCTATAGCATCTTCGGCGCATCCCATCATTGAAAAGCTGACATATGATTATTAAACTGTTTTCAATTGTTTAAATTATCACAATTGTTGTAAAAGTATCTTCAAAAAACTCTTCTATTTTCACTCTTCAAATGTTTATTTGTTTATCTAATGACAATTTGAAGAGTGAAAAAAGAGAAGCCTCTTTAAAAGACTATTCAATTAGAAATAGGTTTATATTATTTTAATGAAAGCACTTAAATTCCTCCCCCAACAAATCTAATTACCCTTCATTTTTTTTTCAAGTTAGATATTATAATATGTTATTATTAAATATGCAATATTAGTCTCATTTTAAATATCTAAATAAGATTTTTCTAATGGTATAATTTTTATGATGATAAATTTTATAAATTAAAACTTATTATATATTAATTGAATTTAATTAAAAAAAATATAGATGTTAAATATTAATGATGATATGATATAAAAATAATATAATAATAATTGAAGAGGGAGAAGTTGTTTTTCAATATTGAAGAGAGAAAAGTAAAATCTTATTTGAAGAATCTCATTTGAAGAGTCTGTTGGAGCAAAATATGCTGATGTGGCTCTTTTAATTTTAACAAATATCTCATTTGAATGTCCTTTTAGAGATGCTCTAACTATTAAAAAAAAAAAATAAGGGGGTCAAAATAATAATAGTTGCAAGAGACAAAGGTAATTTAATATATATAATAAAAAAAAAATTGAAATCACCTACTGTAATGTAGATAATAAAGTAGAATAAAAACAGTTAAAAAAAGGAAAGAGAAATAGAAAATTAAGTTGCATTTACCAATTTTATAAGAGTGTCGGCACCTATGCCGGGCCCACAATCACCAATGACAGTATGACACATACTATCTAGGTCTGTCTATTGCGAGTACATTTTTGCTCACCCCCTTTCAAGGGGGTAAGTATTACCCCCCTCCCATACACATGACATGTGTCCATAGAAGGGTAAAATTGTCTAAAAATTTAGACCCCTATAACACATGTCATCCATTTAAGAGGGGATTAATGGTTACCTCCCTTAAAGGGGTGAGCAAAAATGTTCTCGCCTATTGCAGTGTTGAGTGTCAACCACTAGACCCATGAAATTAATTAGTGGTTAACTAAGAAAGTTCAAACTTCCATTTGTTCAATTACTGCTTAGCTCACCATGTATGTCACCACTCCGCAGCCGCCTCCAATAAAATATGGCTCACCATGTATGTCACCACTCTTCTAAAAAAAATAAATGTATGTCACCACTCCCAGCCACAAGCTCCTATAAATAAACACAATCACAAATCATGCATTCACTCGTCAACACAATAGATATTAAGCTACCATTTGATTTGTGTCTCAGTTTATTACTAATTCAATTTCTATTTCCTAAGTAAAGAGGAAAATAGAAAAAATAATGGGGGAATCAACGAAAAAAATTCAGCCAAAGAAGGCCTTTGGATGGGCTGCTAGGGACTCATCTGGTGTTCTCTCTCCCTTCACTTTCTCCAGAAGGTTTTCTTTTTTCTTGTTAATTATGTTTATTTCATTAATATTACAATAAATTTGGTGGATTTTGATATATATGAAATGAAATGCGCAGGGGAACAGGAGAGAAGGATGTGACATTCAAAGTGTTGTACTGCGGGATATGCCATTCAGATCTTCACTTCATTAAAAACGAATGGGAAAAGGATGTGGCGTCTTCTTACCCTCTTGTTCCTGGGCATGAGATTGTGGGTGTAGTGACAGAGGTTGGAAGCAAAGTAGAAAAATTTAAAGTTGGAGACAAAGTGGGTGTAGGCTGCCTCGTTGGATCATGTCACTCTTGTGACAACTGTGCCAACAATCTTGAGAGTTACTGCCCCAAAATGATACTTACATATGGATCAATATACCATGATGGAACCACTACATATGGAGGCTACTCCGACATCATGGTTACCGACGAACACTTTGTGGTCAGTATTCCTGACAACCTTCCTCTGGATAGTGGTGCTCCTCTTCTTTGTGCAGGTATCACTGTTTACAGTCCCTTGAGATACTTTGGACTTGACAAACCTGGCATGCATGTGGGTGTGGTTGGGTTGGGTGGACTAGGCCATGTAGCTGTTAAGTTTGCAAAAGCTATGGGGGTTAAGGTCACTGTGATTAGTACCTCACCTAACAAGAAGAAAGAAGCTATTGAACATCTTGGTGCTCACTCTTTTTTGGTCAGCCGTAACCAAGATGAGCTGCAGGTAATTATAATGATTCTTTTCTTGTATCATACTAATTTTGTGTCTATTTACTTGTCCTTAGGTTTTCAATGTTGTTTGTACAGGCTGCAATGGGTACATTGGATGGAATCATTGATACAGTATCTGCTTCTCATCCACTCTTACCTCTGATCGGACTACTGAAAACTAATGGGAAGCTTGTTCTTGTTGGTGTGCCAGATAAGCCACCGGAGCTACCAGTTTTTTCTTTGTTGATGGGTGAGCATATCATACCTTTAACTTGAAATTGAGGCTAATGTTTATTTAATTTTGAGTTGTAGCTAACAACTGTAGTGGAATATGTAGGGAGAAAGATAGTGGCAGGTAGTGCCACCGGAGGATTGACTGAAACTCAAGAAATGATTAATTTTGCAGCCAAACACAACATAACAGCAGACATTGAGGTCATACCAATTGATTATGTGAACACTGCTATGGAACGCCTTTCCAAAGCAGATGTTAGATATCGATTTGTCATTGATATTGGAAACACATTGAAGTCTTCCACTTAAATTTGATTACCGGCCACAAGTACTGTGACCAGAAGTGTGTAATTTTTATATTTGTTGTCTTATGTTCTAGTTCAATTTCTGGGTGATGTGGTTTGCGGCAGGTCATATTTTTCTTAGCTGCTGTGCTTATTTTTTTTTTATATCTTTTCTTTGGTGTAATGTTTTTCTGAGTGTTTTCTGCGTGTTGTACGTGGCTTTGTTTGGGGATGCTGTATTTTGCTCCCCTTGTTGCTTGTATTTGGTTGTTCCCCCTTTTGTCTCCCAAGGTTCTTTTGATCAATAAATCGCAGTTTCAAAAAAAAATTATTCCAACTTCCAATTGATTGTATTTACAAAAAGTAAATGATTGAATAAAATTATTCTTGTATCAATGTTTGAAATATGTAGCTTTTTTTTCAACCCGGGATCTCATTGATATAGTTTCAAGTGTTTTATTATTGTGTTAACTCAACTTCTTTTTTGTCTTGTCCAGTGAAATTGTTTTTGTTCATGGATTATAATTTTTTTTAAAAAAATTCTTAAGAACTTAAAGGGGGCATGCCCTTTTCAATCATCTATGCTGCACTAACTAAAAATCTAGAAATTGAGCATGAGAATATTGTAAGTTTTCGGTAAATTAATGTGATAAGTTGATATTTTTTGAGTGACCTAAAATAAGGATCTAGCTAGATCCAAAGAAAGAGAGAAAAGATAATTTTCAACCCGGGATCTCATTGATATAGTTTCAAAAAAAAAAAAAAAAAAAAAATTAAATCAGGGAGAGTTTCCTTTCTATCTGAAATTTAAAACCTAATTTGTACGTCAATTAACATAATTCTTAACTGTTTCATTTTAGTAAACACAACAATTAAAAATAATGAAATTATCAATCCCTAGATAGGCTCCTTGATTTGTGAATACGAAAGAAGTTATATGATTATATCATTGAAATAGAAGTAAGATTTTTGCTAAAAAAGAAAAAAAAGATCAAGAAGAATCATTTAAATAATTGAAGTACTAGATAACTCTAGAAATTTACACAAAAGTTAACTAAAAAAATATAGCAAGTGATTTGTTTTAACTTTCAACTATGTCTTTCAGTGGGATCACCAGGTCAAGCGGGTATCAGAGGTGTTGACGGTGAATTCTGGATTGCCATGCGTCCAACAATTATATTACGTTAATGAAAATAAGAATGTAAATAAATGCAAGCAAGAACACATATTTTACGTGGAAAACCCTAGAAAAGGGAAAAAACCACGGTGCCCCGAAAGGCTAGAGCATAAAACTATGATTTGTTTGTAGGTTACAAGCTCGAGGTCTATTTTTCTCTCTTACAATTGCTCTCTTCTCTCTCTTAGGTTTTGAACCCCCTCACCGTAGATTACATGGTTCTATTTATACCGGACTGGTTAGGGTTTCTTCTTGCCTATGCCGTGTTGGTGGTGGAGTTCCCAATTTGATTTGCATTAGGAATCTGATGTGGTGAACGGATTGAGACTTGTTTCTTGTTTAGACTTCTCCAGGAGAAGATAGGGTTATGTCCTCATTAGAATGCAACGCTTTTTGACCTTATATCTGGATGAATCTTTACTCTAGAAGGTATATTGAAATAAGGTTACTTTTCCTGTATTGGCCGAGTAGGTCTGGGCCGAGTGAGGGTATTCAGCGAGTACGATCTTTACCTTTTCTAAACAGTTGATTTGGCGAGTATACCTTTGGTTTTCACTAATCTTGATGATGCGACTAGATGACATGGCAAATGGTCAACGTTTCCTTTGTTGACTGGTCGACAAATGATGTGGCATTCTCCTTCCTTCATGTTTCTCGCCTATTTTGCTGACGTGTCTTTCAGCCGAATATATACATACAACAATACCCCCATAAATACTTTGAGTCGAACAAGTGATTTGGTCTTTCCATTTCTTTGTTTTTTCCAGTAGTATTTATATTCATACTTGGCTTTTGGCTCTTTTAGGGAAATTCTTTGAAAACTCTTTCCCTCATTTTTACTTTTTATCCACGTGTTCTCTTTGAGTGCTGGCTTCAGTAATTAAGGCTTTCATAGCAAGCTTTTGTTTTCAATCAAAAGATTTCAAAAAGTACATCTGATTTGACGCAGTGAAACGACGCTCTGATTGCTGGGTGTTTGTTGAGGCGCCATATGTCCATCGTTTGGTGGGCAGCTTCGTCACTGCCCTATGTACTGGCGGTTTACATTATCAAAATCACTCATTTATTTTTTTTGAATTTTGAATTCTCCTCTTTTTAAGCGAAACTGTTCCAATGCCCACTCATATTCTTTGACAAACTCTATTCCTCTTCTTCTTCTTCCATTAAAAACGCCTAAAGGACTTCACGTTGCAAGTTCTTGATTTTTTGTTTCCCCGCACCGAGATTCTCAACAATTTTTCTTTCGTTTCTCTGCTCTCGATTATCAGACGACTCGAAGGATTCAATCACGCTCCTTTGCTTGCCTTCTTAAGTCTTCCGCGTAGTCTCTGTTTTAAGGATTTTCTGGTGAGTTTTCATGGATCCATCTCAGTGTTCTTTGCTTTTTAACCAAATGATACGGGCTCTAGAACTCAGTGATAAAAACACCGCAGATAAAATCGAATTGTTGATTCGTAATTTCCATCCAAGTTCTCCCGTTCCAATTTTTGTTTATGTTCCTTCTGTTCATGAGACTAGTGCCCCTGACATTTCTCCTTCCTCATCTTTTGGTAGTGATTCTTCAAAAATGACAAGGTCCTCGAGACCCAGCGGTAGTAGGCAAAAGGCTCCCAAGGTTCCGAGAGAGTATTTGCTGGATGCTCATACGATTATTGATTCAGACGTTGAGGATCATCAAAGCGATAGGTTACATTTCTCGTTTGAGCGTCCGAGTACTTTTTCCAGCGAGGTGAACGTTGTCGGCGAATAAGAGCTTTGAAAGTATATGAGTCGATTTAACATTCCCGATACTATTTACTGCCTGGCGAACGAGCTATATGGAATCCTTCGCCAAATGCTGTTGCGATTTATGGCTTGATGCTTGGTTGTGGGGTAACTCTCTCCCTTCGGCCATTTATAGCTAGATTCCTTGCTGACGCCAAGCTTGTGCCTACCCAACTAGTTCCAAATAGTTATAGAATTTTGATGTGTCTATGTCTAATGTGGAAGACGAAAGGTTACGAGCTTTCTACTCCTCAGGAGATTCACCACTTCTATACCTTGAGGCAATTGGGTCACGGTGGTACTTACTTTCTTCTCTCTTCCACTGTGGGGAATTGGATTCCCGAAGGCATGGTGAATCCGGGTCAGATGGAGATATCAGATGATGACAAGAAGAAATGCTTTATCTGGGGTTTCCCTACCTCAAACAAGAGGTGGAAAAATAGTTGGTTTTTTGTAAGTGGTGCGTGGGGAAGAGACACACATGTCAGTACTCGTTGGAATTTCTTGGCGAGAAAGGTCCCGAGACACTTCACCTATCCTGACTCTTGGTCAAAGACACTGCCTGTTTTGTTGGATGATGAGATTTCTCATCTCGAGGCAGCTGCCGTACTTCCGTTGGCTGAAAGAGGCCAGCCATTCCTCCAAGATGAGGAGAAAATGATCTCTTAGCGGATTTTTTCGCGTTTATCTACCAAGCGTCATTGCCGTAAGTTCCTTCCACGTTTAACTTTTGGTATTGTTACTTCTCTTGTTGGTTTTCGTTGATAATGCCTTGTTTTTTCTCACAGTGAGTGATATCGACGTGGTTTGCGATGTGCAAGCCCGGGCAGTGAAGAATTCTGCTGCTGATTGCCAAAGACAAGCTACAGAATTGGCTAAGGAAGGAATCGTTGCTCCAGATAGCGATGATTCTCAAGATAGTGATGGCGTCGGCGATGGACCTAAGGAAAACGCTGGCTCTGATCAGCATCATGCCAAGAGGTCGTTTAAGAGGTCTTTGTGAGGCATACTCCTAGTCAAAAAGGTTGGTACTTCGAGGGCAAGTGAAGATGTCTCCATTTTTGATGCCAACGTTCCTAAAACCCCTGAAGATCCTGCGAGTGACCTAAATCCTAGAGTTGGTCGGGGAAAGCGTCTGACCAAGAGCACTCCTGATCACATTGCTTGCTCAACCAAGTGAGCTTCGAGGGTTGTGCAGTATGTTATTTCATCGGATGAGGAAGGCGATGGTGGACCTGTACTCTCTGAGGCCATTCCTGTTGGAGGGGCAAGAATTGAAGACCCAATCCGCTGCTCAGAAGATGCTGGTGAGGCAAATTTCTCTGCTTTCGCTCTACCAAATCCAATTGCTTGTTCGGCAAGTGCTGGCGAGCAGAACGCTGCTGCTTCGATTGATATACCTGGACCGTTCACACCCACGACAGACCCAAAATGTGTGCGTGAAGAACCCCCTACTACTTCAACTAGAGTTGGTGTAGCATTCGGTTTTGTTTCTCTTTCAGATTTTTCTGTTTTCGAGATCTTGTCTCATTTGATCCAACACGACATTTATGTTGGACAAGGTTGAGAGCATGATAAGAACAAGTCATGCAATAGGAAGATGGAGTTCTTGTTCAATTGTCATTCATTGGTAAGTTTTTGATTTCTTTATTTGTCTAGTTATGCTTTTATTTTCTAATTTATGTTGCTGTCCATATGATGTCTTAAATGGCAGACAACTATAGGCGTGGGAATACAGTTTCTACAGAGAATAGGTGCATGCGGGACCAGATCTCACGCTCAGTGGCTGATAAACTTTCTGCTGTGGAATTTTATGCTCAACAACTTGTCCAATTAAGGAAGTCCGCTGATGGATTTCTGGCCGCCCAGTTGGCTATTGAGGATAAGTTATTTACGGCTGAAGAAGAGATTAAATTCTTGAAAGAACAACTGTTTGCTTGCCAGGACTCACTTGCGGCATGCATGGAGGTTGAGAGGTTGGTCGAAGAGGTTAGGGAAAAAGCTGAGCGAGAATCGGATGATCACGCAATCGACAGGCTTCTAGAGATGCCTTTATTTAGGACTTGAAGGTTAAATTGGACGTCTAAACCGTTGATCGGTTCAAGAGGTCTCCTGCTTATGATGCGCTTCTCCTGCGCGAATTCGAGTGCGGTTGAGATAGTCAAAGAAGTTCTTCATAATGAAGGACCATTGAAATGATAAGGCCCTGAAGCGTTTTGACAAGTCTCTTCAATTGCATATGTAGAGTGCAGTAGGTTCAATCAAGGACCAAATAAAAAGGTGGAAGACTCACTGCCACTACATGAGGACTGAGCCTTATCCGATGCACTTGGATGTCCCCACGAAATGTGTGTTTAACACATATTATTCTGTTAAGAAGGGGAGCCTTACCAGTACTGGTGACGAGCCAGATTTGGGTCCCATTTCTATATGGGATTATGGACCTTTTATGCCCGCAGGAGATGATGAGGTAGTTTGGCCATCCGAAGACGAGGTTGATGATGAGGATGATAGCGGGGCTGCTCCTTTGGTGGATGTTTGATTTTCATTTATGCCACTTTCTTTTATAACCATGCTTATCCCTGTAAATGTACATTTGATATTTATTTATATAATCTGCTAGTTTTTCTTTTATTTGACTATTGTGATTGACTTCTTGGTTCGAGCTCAAAATCTTTTTATTGTTCAGCTACCGTTGCTGAGTTTTTGGTTTAGGCTCAATGTCCTTTTTTTTTTATTGTTCATCTACCTTTGTTGAGTTTTTGGTTTACTTAATGTTTTTTAGGACGTGTCCAATCATACACTAAGTCTTTAAGTATACTGTTGGGACATCTCCCGTTTTTGCTTATTTTTTGTTTGGGGTGCTAGTTTTTTTGACCCCTAACGCTTCTTTCGGAATATATTTCTAAGCATTGTTTATGAGTGCTTTATTCTTATAGCATTTTTTCTAGGTCAAGATGTTGTGACGTATTCATCTTAAGCCTGCTATGGTTGGGGAGTACCCTGTTCGCCCTCTTTTACGTTGCTGAGTTTTTTAGACTCAATTTTGTGCAATGGCGAATAACTTACATAGCTGATTGTGGCATTTGGATCTTGTGAAGACATACTTTAGTAATAAATTATTCTTTATTGGATATCTCCTGTAATCTCAACAATACTCAAAAGGAAAATACTGAAATGCAAATTCTGAGAAAGAAAAAACAAAAACAAACTTTAAAGATGAAGATAAATCAAGGATAGTATATCTTTAGATATTGTGTGTTGCATGGTTGAGGGAGCTCACTGGCTCCTCTTCAAGCGATATGATACGCTCCATGTCCTGTTATGCTAGTAACGTGATATGACCCTTCCCATTTATTTGTGAGTGATTCTGCAGCTTTGTCTTTAGTTCCTAGGGCCGCTCTTTTTAGCACTAGGTCACCGAACGCAAATCTCCTTGCACACACATGTGAATTATAGTACTTGGTTACCCTTTGTTGATAAGCTGCATTCCTTATTTGGGTGTGTTCCTTTCTTTCCTCTAGCTCATCCAACCCGTATTTTAGCATGTTAATATTGAGTTTGGGTTGAAAGAGCTAAATTCTTGGCAAGGAGAATGCTGTTTTTACAGGGATGATAGCTTCGGATCCGAAAGCCATGAAGTAAGGTGTCTCGCCTGTTGAACTCCTTTATGTGGTTTGATAAGCACATAGCGCCTGTGGTAACTTCTCTACCCAATTCCATTTCTTGATAACGAGCTTGACTTTCAGGTTGTGCTTGATAATTTTGTTTATTGCTTAAGTCTATCAATTTGTTTATGGATGGGCCAGAGATGTATAGTAGTTGTTGATCCCGTATTTTTTGCATAGCTCTTTAAACTTTTTGTTGTCAAACCGTGTTCCGTTGTCGGTAATGATGGTGTTTGGTATCCCAAATCTGTACAAGATGTTCTTCTTCACAAAGTTGGTAGTATTTGTTTCTGTTATATGCATAAGTGGTTTGGCTTCTACCCATTTCGTGAAATAATTCACAGCCACAATGATGTGTTTTGCTCCTCCGGCCACTGTGGACATTGGACCGATCAGGTCAATTCCTCACATGGCGAATGGCCAAGGGGAAGTGATACTTTGCAAATGTTCAGGTGGCTTGCGAATGTTATTTGCAACTTTTTGACATGCTTCGCATCTCGCCGCTGTTCTTTTTGCATCAGCAAATAGTGTTGGCCAATAAAACCCCTGCCTTAACGCCTTGTGGGCTAGGCTTACACCCCCAATATGATTCCTGCAGCTTCCACTATGTATGCCTTTTAGAATTCCTTCAGTTTCTTTAGGTCCAACATACCTCTACATCACTTTTGAATAACTTCTTTTATACAGTTCGCCATTGAGAACCGAGTATCTTGTAACTTTGTATTTCAACTGTTTTGCCTCTAGTGAGTCGTTCAGTAGGATGTCATTGATGAGATATTCTCTTATTGGTGTCATCCAGTTATATGGTTCATTTTTGATTACCCCGACCTCGTTCTGCTCAGCTATGCTTGGCTAGGGCATATGGGTCATAGGGATGGTTGGGGGCCAGATATTAACCATGACTGAGGCTAGTGTGGCCAAAGCGTCAGCCCGCTTGTTCTTTTCTCTTGGGATTTGCACAATCCTAAACTCTTTGAATCGCCCTAGTAATCCTTTTGTTAATTATAGATAGACGATCATGCTTTCATCCTTCGCCTGGTACTCATCCAGCACTTGGTTGACAATGACTTGGGAATCGTTGAAGATCTCTATGTCATTGGCTTTTAAGGTTGTGCATACTTTCAATCCTGCTATTAGTGCTTCATACTCAGCCTGATTGTTGGTGACTTTGAAATCAAAATGTAAGGCACATTCGACTGAATCTCCTTTTGGGGTTGAAACTACTATCCCTACCTCCCTGCTGTGTATATTTGATAAGCTATCGACGTGAAGTTGTCATTGGAAGTTTTTCTTCATCTGTTATGCCATCATTCTTGCTACTTCAACATCTAGTTCAGTGAATTTTGTCACAAAATTTACAACTATTTGGCCTTTGATTGATGTTCTTGGGAGGTACCCTATGTCGAACTCACTAAACTCAATTGCTTATTTCATTAGTCTGCTGGATACTTCAGGTTTCTGTAAGATTAGCTTAAGAGGGCAGTTCGTATACACCTTGATCTTGTGGGCTTGGAAAAACGACCTTAGTTTCCTTGCTACTGTTATTAGTGCGAGTGCTATCTTCTCAGTTGACGAATACCTTGTCTTGGTGGGTAATAGTGCTTTGCTTGTATAGTACACCGACTTTTGGATTCCCTCTTCTTATCTCACTAGTGTGGAACTCGTGGCTACTTCCGTGATAGATAGGTATATATATAGTGTTTCTCTAACAAGCGGTTTCGATAGTAGTAACGCTCGGCCGAGGTAGTCTTTAAAGGCCTGAAAGCCCATTCACAATCTTCATTCCATTTGACCCATTTACATTTTTTTTAGGGCTCTAAAAAATGGTAAGCACCTGTCTGTCAATATTGATATGAACCTGTTCAACGATGCCAAACACCCTGTAAGTTTCTGAATATCCTTTAAAGTTTTTGGGGAAACCATATCGGCCAATGCTTGGATCTTATCGGGGTTCACTTTTATTCCTCTCTGATGAACCTGATATCCAAGGAACTTACCGGATGATACACCAAACACACAATTGGTGGGATTTAGTTTCATGCCGTACTTGGTCGACACATCAAAATTTTCTCGCAAATCATTTTTATGTTTGTCGATCGTGACTCTTTTTGTCAACATATCATCTATATATACCTCCATGTTTCTTCCTATCTGACTAGCAAACATCTTATTGACTAGCCGTTAATACGTTGCTCTAACATTTTTTAAGCCAAATGTCATGACTATGTAGCAATACAGTCCTTGATCTGTGGTCAAAGCTGTTTTATCTTCATCTGGCTTATGCATTTTGATCTGGTTATACCTTGAATATGCATCCATGAAGCTTAGAACCTCGTGTCCGGCTATAGCGTCAACCAACTGGTCGATTTTTGGTAGCGGGAAGCTGTCTTTGAGGCAAGCCTTGTTCAGGTCAGTGAAGTCTACGCACATCCTCCACTGATTGTTTTTCTTCTTCACGAACACGACATTCGCCACACATTCGGGGTATTTAACTTCTCTGATTGATCATACTGCGAGTAACTTAGCCATTGCTTCCCTTATGGCTGCACTTCTTTCTGGATTGAAGCTCTTTCTTTTCTACACAACTGGCTTGCTTTTATCATCTATGGCCAAATAATGTGAGATCATACTTGTGTTGATTCTTGACATATCTTCGTGACTCTAGGCAAAGATTCCCTTATACTCTTTTAGCAAGTTCACTATTTCTATCTTAATCGGCTCGGCCAACCTTGCCCCAATCTTAACGGTTCTGTCAAGTTCTTTATCATTTAAAATGACGGATTTAGTTGGCTCATTTTTTTCTTTATCTGCCTTATCCCTTGGATCGAGTTCAAAAATCCCTATAGTTTCTTCCTATGTCTTTTGGTTGAGTTCGAATATACCTAAAGTTTCTACCCCTACTTTATCTTTAAAAATTGATAGGTTGGCGCGGCGAGCCATCTCTTATGATCCCTTGAGCTCTCCGATCCCAAATTCTTTCGGGAACTTTACTTTTAGTGCATGAGTTGATGTGACTGCCCGAGCATTGTTCAGGAATGGTCGACCGAGTAGTGCATTGTACGGCCAGTTGTAGATATCGACGATGACAAAGTCTAACAGGATTGTTCTCCGACAATGTGCTTTCCGAATCTTATTGGTAGTTTTACGGTTCCTAGGGATCATACCCTTGCACATCTAAATCAATTCAACGGTACTTGAAAAGGCTCTAAGTCTTTTCTGTCCAGTCACAACTCGTCACATACTTGGCACTAAAGATGTTGGCTGAACTCCCATTATCTATCATTACTCGACGAACATCACTATGGGCTATTTGGAATCCCACTACGATTGCATCGTTGGGTTTTACGTCAATCCTTTATGAATCTTCGACCGTGAAGGTTATCGAGTCTCATCCTTCCTTTCCCCTATTGGGGCTTTTTTTCACTGAATTTACCTCCGTATTTCTACTATCGTACATCACTTCACGGACTTCCGATATTCTTTCCTTGTTACTTTGACCGGTATGAGGTTCGTCGAAAATGGTGTTTATTGCGACATTTGAGCTGCTCTTCCTTGGGCTCTTTTTTTCTTGTCCGCTTCCTCAGTGGCTGTCTTGGCGACCACCATGCTTGTCTCATTTCAAGGTGAAATTCTTAAGGTGCCTATCTCTAATTAGACTTTTAATATGATTATGCAATTGGAAACACTTGGAGGTGTTGTGCCCATGATCTTTATGGAAGCGGCAGTATTTCGTTGTGTCTTTCCTAGCATTTGTTGATTACTGTCGTGGATATTTGGTGAGCCCTTTATCCTCCACCATAGAAAGTATGTCTTCTTGTTCGTCTATCAAAGGAGTGTAGCTGTTTTACTTACTTCTGAACCTATTGGTCCGGTTACTTCCTCTGCTCTCCCTAGATTGGCCCTTCCGACTCTTTTCATCTCTTTGACGATCACGCGAATGTGTTTTTATCTTGTCGTCCCTGGATTCGAGCTTTGTATCGGGTTTGTTGCCATGCACATAGCTACCCCCTTATGCTACTTCCTCCTTTTTGGCTAAAGCATAGTCACCAACTATGTCCATCTTTCTTCGTAAGTTTTTGGTCGATCTCTCCGTAGGTCAAATAACAGTCGACTGCTTTGCAACCCATTGATGAAAGCCGCTATGACAGCTACATCACTATCATCTTCAATCTGAGTGGCTTCTTTCCCGAATCTTGTCAGGTATTCTTGAGGGATTCGTTATTTTCTTGCTTCAAATTCGATAGGTGGGCAAGTGACTTTCTCCTTTGCACACTCCCCATGAATTGCCTTATGAATGCTTTACTGAAATTGAAAAAACTATTAATGTTTTTGGGTGGGAGCCGCCTAAGCCACTTGGAAGCGAGATCGCCGAAAGTTTATGGGAATGTTAAGCATAAGAGTCCACCGTTGGATGCATATTGTGCCATGACGTTGCAGAATCGTCTGACATGTTCCTTCGGGTATTGCTCAACAGTTGGCATCTTGAATATTTTCGGGAATTGGGTATGAGCAATTTGATCAATGAATGAGTTATCTGATTCATCGTCTGATGAAGCACTGCGTCTATATCTCCGAGCCATAGTTGAAACCTTCTTTGACAGTTCTTGAAGAGTGATGCTTCGTTGATCGGTTGGTTCTCCTCCCATACCAAGTTGGCTTTTAATAGTTATTCTTCTATAGCCATCTTCCCTACCGTCTATGCTTCCTCCAAACCTCTAATCGTCTATGCTTTCAGATCTCCTTTGTCTCACCCTTTTTGACCGCAACCCCCTCCTCGATTGATGACTTTTATCTTTCATTGGATGAAATAGAATGGTGCCTCTATCGGGTTTTCTGGTATGCACTATCAGGGATCATCACATGCGTCCAATCGCGTCCTCGCCTTTCTAAAGATTCCTCATCCAGCAAACCTTTTCCCTTCTTATGACTTCTTCCTTCGACGGCTTCAGGGTGGTCCCAAGGTATCTCCTCCATAAATGGCTTTGTTTGGGCATCCGGGGTTGCGATATGGACTTTTGACTGTAACCTCCCCGGTGGGTGGTCCCTAGGCGTGCTTGTTGTTAAGTCCTAGGGAGAAGAAATTCCCATGCCTATAGGAAGTGAGAGTCTTAATTTGTTGGCTTCGCTGACCAGGTTCATCAAGGCAGTTTGGAAGTGTTGTAGAGTCCCTGGATCAGCTATCCTAATTTTCGGTGTTGCTACCGATTGTTCCCTAGTTATCAACGTTCTGTTCCCTACCACTCCGGTTACTTCAGAGACCTAATCACCGCTGGAGTTTCTATCTTTGTCGTTGACGTTGCTCATGTTTTAGGTCTGTTCGTGAGGGTTCCTCGAAGTTCTTGTTCAATGCCCCCTCTTTCTAGCGCCAATTGTTAAAGGTGAATTCTAGATTGCCACGCGTCCAACAATTATATTAAGTTAATGAAAATAAGAATGTAAATAAATGCATGCAAGAACACAGATTTTACGTGGAAAACCCTAGAAAAGGGAAAAAACCACAGCGCCCCGAAAGGCGAGAGAATAACACTATGATTTGTTTGTAGGTTACAAGCTCAAGGTCTATTGTTCTCTTTTACAATTGCTCTCTTCTCTCTCTTAGGTTTTGAACCCCCTCACTGTAGATCACATGGTTCTATTTATACTGGATCGGCTAGGGTTTCTTCTTGCCTATGCCGTGTTGGTGGTGGAGTTCCTAATTTGATTTGCATTAGGAATATGATGTTGTGAACGGATTGAGACTTGTTTCCTGTTTAGACTTCTCTAGGAGAAGATAGGGTTATGTCATCATTGGAATGCAATGCTTTTTGACCTTATATCTGGATGAATCCTTACTCTAGAAGGTATACTGAAATAAGGTTACTTTTCCTATATTGGCCGAGTAGGTCTGGGCCGAGTGAGGGTATTTGGCGAGTACAATCTTTACCTTTTCTAAACGATTGATTTGGCGAGTATACCTTTGGTTTTCACTGATCTTGATGATGCGGCTAGATGACGTGGCAAATGGTCTGCGTTTCCTTTGTTGACTGGTCGACAAATGACGTGGTGTTCTCCTTCCTTCGTGTTTCCTGTCTATTTTGCTTACGTGTCTTTTAGCCGAATACATACATACAACATGAGGGGTTCTTAGAGATCATTCAGGAAAGGTCTTCTATTTTTTCTCAACTTTTGTGGGGATTCAAGATGCTGTCACTGTAGAAGTTTTGGCCATTTCAAGAGCTTGTGAGCTTTGTGTCTCTATACCAGAGCTATATGGAAAAAATATTGAAGTGGTTAATGACTCGAAGGTTGTCAACTTGTGGGTTAACAGTGGAGGATTTGGTAGCGTTAGGCATATTTAGCACGTTTACGACATTCAGAATCATCTCAATACCCTCGGTTAAGCCCGTGTTGTGTTTTGCTCGAGGGCTTCGAATTCGTATGCTGACTCGTTGGCCAAGAAAGGTTCGTGGGGTGGGGGTAGGGGGGGGGGGGGGGGCGGGCGATCTCGTGGAGTGATTTAGGCTAATTCTCCTTGGTTTTCGTCTCCTATGTTCTTTTTTTGTTGTTTTCTATTGCAGGCCGTTTTTTTGGGTTTGTGCTTTGCTTTGTCTTGCGTTTGTCTTGCATTTGTCTTGCTTGTTCTGTATTTTGCTTAAAAAAAAAAAAAAAAAAAAACTATGTCTTTCAGCAAAGTATCACATGATTTATATGGTAAGGAAAAATTACTTATGAATTACCATATCGTCTGACTTCATTTTTGGACTAATTTTTTAAGTTGTATAACATTACTCTTTAAATAATAAAGAAAATGGCATAGGGTTCGACAAATAGTAATTAAACATTTTAACACACACCTTTACTTGAATGACTACAGGCTTGTCACGCAGCTGGAGGCCTGGAGCCTAAATATATAATAAATTCAAATAACAAATAACAAATTCAGACGAGATGAGGTTGGTCGGATGGTAAACCCCTCACACCTTCACTACGAGGGTGTGGATTCGAGTCCTCTTTCACCCTAAAAATCCCCGAATTCATAATGTTATACTATATATATATATATATATATCAAATTCAACTATAATCACTTGAGAGGATTCAAATCCATATATAACACCCTAGTATAATAAGGCTTTTTAATTCAATGTTATGCCTTGTTTGGCATGACTTTTGTAAGTTATCTTTTTTGCTTTTTAAACCTATACTCTTACAGCCACTTTTACAGGTGTTTGATTGATAAAGGAAAATAGCTTTTAAATTTTCGAAGCTCAAAGAAGTAGAAAGCTAAAACTTAGTGCTTTAATTTATTTTTTCCTCTAATAAAAAAGAAAAAAAAAAAGAGGGAAGATCCTCAAAACAAAAATAAGGGAAGTTGTTTTATTTTAATGAAACTTTCATAATGCTCATTTCACCAAGTTTCAAAAGAAAATAAAAATAAAAATTTCTCTCATATCCCAGCTTACACTTTTATTTTTTCATTGCTTTATTAATTCCATGGAATTTTATTTTAGATTAATTTTTTACCGCTTCATTATTTTATCGAATTTGGATCCTCTCATAAACTAAGATTTGCCTAAACTTTTAAAGATTTGGAGACATGAGGCACTCAACATAATGAACAGTCATTTTTTTTTTCTTCTCTTTTTAATTACCCAAACGCCAGTGACGGAGGGTGTCAACTGAAACAAATTATGGTGTGTTCAATATTAATTTAGAGGGGTGGAGGGATGAATAGATTTTATCCTATTTTACCCAATTTTCGATAATCGGCAAGATTACTAAAATACCCCTAACTAGTCAATATAAAATAACAAGTGTAATATGGTGCGGAATATTAAAAGACACTTGATATTTACGTGGAAACCCTTACAGGAAAAACCACGGGCTAGTAAGTGAGCCACACTTGAACCTCGAATCCACTAAATGTGAGAAAGATTACAACCTAATCCCGAAAGTAATCACACACCTACCTAATCCCGGTATGAGTGACCCTAGTCTAATTGCTTGTGATTTACGCAACCTAATCCCGGAAGCTACACAAGTCTTACTTCTCAAAGAAGAGATAACATGCCTATGTGAATATATGAATACTCAAAATGCAATAAGAGCAAGGCAACCCTATATGCTTATCTAGGATGATGATATATCAATGAAATCAATCCTAGATATCAAAAGCTAAATGACATATCATAAAGCTTAGCTAATCAAGATTGAGCAAAACCTAGATAGCTATCACAATACAACACTCAATTATATTCATCACAAACAATCTCTATATTGTATCTAGCATGTGAACATAAAGCATACAAGGAAATAAAGAGATGGTTTGATAAGAATGAAACTAAAATTAGATGAGGTTAGTCAAAATCTTACCAAGCAAGTTGTGATGATGCAAAACTATGCATGAATGATCCTAGATGAACTTGATGAAACACAAGGTAAACTTTGAGTGTTTAAAGGTGAGTTCTTGATGGATTTTCTCTCAAGTGTCTCTCTTTTAAGTTTAGGGTTCTTAAGAGTCAAAGAACTAGTTTTAGAAACAGAGAAGATGGTATATTTATAGGCATTAAGAACAGGGCACATGAAAAGACAAGTTTGCCCCTGAACCGCACGATCGGCGGTTTCATTCGGCAGCCAGGCCGTCGATTATGACCGCCGAATTGGTCCCGAGAGAAATAGGGGAGAAACGACGGTTCTATTCGGTGGTTTCGAAACTGCTGAATAAACCGTAGAATCAAACCCGAGATAATAAATGCATCAGGTATGATCGGCGGTTTCGGATTGGCGGTCGTGGCCGCCGATCACAACCGCAGAATCAGACTAGAGACCTCTGGTCCAAAACGGTGGTTTCATTTGACGGCCAGGGCCGTCGAAATAACCGCTGATTCACCAAAAGTGGTGAATCCAAGGAGAAAGCCAAGGCAAACTCTGAGAGCGGTCTTCACACAAAACTAAGCACACGTATGTGTAAGCGCGGACGTTTTTGAACATCTACAGAAAACGAATTACAAGACACAAACACACAACAAGATACAACTCATAAAATGTATGTGTGAAAGTGACATGAGAAGAGAATGCACACATACAAGAATATGCAAAGTGAGTGTGTGCTACTAAATCTCTTTAAAGAAAAATAAGCACTAAAATTATACCTTTGGAGTGCTTGAAACCTTGAGGTCTTGAAAAGGGTCTTTGAGCATGATCCTTAATCACCTACGCTACCCTTACAAGTCAAACCCCAACATGTGGTTTGTCTACGAAATAAGCCAATTAAAATGAGAATCCTTACATCAACTGTCAGGGCCAGTAGTGACTAACTACTGAGTCATGGACAAGATGAACAATGGAACCGATAGCTATGGAGTCATCACTGGTTTTGGTGCCGCTTCTCATGGAAGAACCAAACATGGCGTTGCCCTTCAGAGGGAACTCCTTAGGTTAACCAAATCATCAGGAGAGAGACAGATGTCAGTTTTTGGCCGAATTGACGAAACTGAGTGTGATGAGTTATGATTGAGTTTGAAGGAATTTTCCATCATTTAGAGGAAATAACTTCATCAGACAAACAAAAGAAGAAAAAAATGATTTTTTAAAAAGAAAAAATAGTAAAGCAAGTAGGATAAATTAATAATAGAAAATAGGTCTCGTTCACCTGGAAAAGACAGAGGAGATAGAAAGGCAGAGAGTTTGAAATTTTGAAATAAAATTGTCTTGAAACACCATTTGAGATAATTTTAAGGAGAAAAAAAGTGAAACATGGACCATTCAATCTGTAGGCAAAGCTTAGCTTTAGAGATGATCCAAATCATCCATATTCTATTAGATATATATTTTTTTTATTTCAGATTAATTTATATCACCTTATAGTTTTAATTCTGATTAATTTATTTCCATCTATTATTTTTAATATATTTTTTAATTTCAGATTAGTTTTTATGACTTTATTATTTTACAATAAATTTTTATTTTGATTAATATATTATTTAATAGAATTGTATTTGGAAAATATAATAATAAAAATTATATTATACCTTATGAAATTAAATTTGTATCAAAAAAATATAAATATAACTGTTACTTTAATTAAGGCCACAAATGTCATCATAGTTAACAGAGATTTTAAATTGTTCAAACTAAACAGTTTTTATAGCTATTCTAGGAAGGGCCGACCCTTGGGGGAGTCTAGTGAGACAACCGTCTAGGACCCCTAATTTTTTGTTGTTGTTGTAAATATTAGATATATATCTATTAGTTGGGCTGGGTCAGCCCACATATGATTAAATTAATTTCTTTATATGTTTGATTAAAAAAAAAGGCCCTTATCCTTTCTTTCATCAAAAAAAAAAAAAAAAAAAAGTAAAAAAAAGTAAAAAAAAGTAAAAAAAAATAAAATACCACCTAGAGAATAATTAACAATTAATTCTCTTGATCTTATTTCCTATATCATTTTAGAGTCAACTCTCCCTATGAATATACAGTAGAACACCTGTAAATTAATCTCTTATAAATTAATATCCTCTCTAAATTAATAAAAAATCACGGTCTCGATTCGGGCCAGTGTAAAAAATTAATAAACCTCTCTATCGTAATAATTAATATATATTTTTTGAAACCTAGTGTAAAATTTCGGTCCCGATTATCATATAAATTAATAATTTCATAAAAATAAAATATATATTACAAATTATTCAAGAACTAAGAAACTATTTCAAGATGATAGTTTGCACTAGGCCACCATGTTTGATATTTTTGACTTCATCATTCATCTTTTGAATTGTACTCAATAAGTTATTGTGATCACCTCTTGTTGTAGCCAAAAAGTTTCAATAAATTTAGCATTTGAATAGCCTTACTTGTAAAGATTTTAGGTACCCCATGGCTATCGTCGTTGTCATCATCGTCTATCTTAACCATACCATCATTATTCTATCTTGTGATATTATTGATGATATCCTCTTCAGTTTGAGTGTAACACACTTCTTCAAATTTAGTGACTGATAGTGCATTGTGGTGTTCTTGAGTTAAATGTGATTTGGTAGCTCTGTAAATGGTACATGGGTTTTGCAATTGCGAGGAAAAGCAAAACCTTTCAATTTCCATGGGCAGTGCAATTGTGATGAGAAATCTTGAAAAAAAAAAAAAAAAAAAAAAAAAAAAAAAAAAAAAAACCTTCTCCATAGAATAAAACCGACTAAATAAAAAATCCCAAAAAGGAACTTTCCCTAAATAAGAAATCGATTTTCATACGTTTTCTAAGAAAAAATAATACTCTATAACCCTTCAAATTAATAACCCCTCTAAATTAATAATCAATGATAGGTCCCAAGAATATTAATTTATAGGTGATATATATATATATATATGCAGAATGCTAAATATACTCTCCCAACACACTCTCTTAATCCACTCTCTCTTCTTTCTTTGACAAGTGTCAATATTTTACCTTTTAACATGAAAGTTGAGCCATAATAAATGGTTTGTCTGTTCATATTATTTATGACTCAAACAAAACATTTTCTTTCCCATATTGTCCTTTTTTTATTAATTATAATTTATAATTTCTTTCATCTAATTATTTTCTTTTCTTTTTTTAAGATATGAAAAAAATATTTGATTTTTCTCAAAAATCCTTTTGGCTTTTTTTTTTTTTTTAAAAAAAAAAAATCGAGTTAAACATCATTTATATTCCTTCAAAAACATAATTCCAAATATAATTTGCAATTTATTTCATCTAAATCTCTATGGAATCCTTTTTGGGTTTTTTTTTTTTGTTTTTTTTGTTTTTATATACTTCTAAACATCAGTTATTCTCCTTTAAAAAACATAATTACTTTAAAAAAAATTTATATTTCCACTTATTTCATTCGACATTTATTTAATATGAAAAATTGATTGTAAAAATCATTACACACACACACACACACACACATATATATATACACACACTTAAAAATGTTTTTTTTTTAATTAGATAAAATAGATTATAAATTATAGTTGGTAAAAAGTAAAAGGGCAATTTGGGAAGAGAATGTTTTGTTTGAGATGTAAATAATATGAGCAAACAAACTATTTATTATGGCTCAACTTTCATGTAAAAAAAGTAAAACATTGACACTTGTCAAAGAAATAAGAGAAAGTGGATTGAGATAGTGTATTTAGCATTCCTCTCTCTATATAGGCTTATTGTGTAAGCATTAAAAAAATGTACAAAGAAACAAAGTAATAGAATTGGTTTCCTCTCATTATCTATCTCTTTGGTTAGTATTACTTTCTATGATTTTATGCTTTGATTTATAATATGTTATCAGCACGAATGCTTTTATTTTATTATTTGATATATTCTTCTTCCTTTCTTATTATTAATAATAAAGGTTTGCAGCAAAAGATTGCATTCGAAAATCAGAACCAGATATTCTTGATTTGAAAATAAGAACTAGAAGTTATTGATTTGGAAAATCAGGATCATAAGTTCTTGATTTGAAAATAAAATCAGAACCAGAAGTTCTTGATTCAAAAATCAGAACCATAAGTTCTTGATCAAAAAATCAGAACCACAAGTTTTAGATTGGAAAAATTAGAATCAAAAGTTATAGATTCGAGAAATTTGGTTAGAACCAAAAAAATTCTATATTCGAGAAAATTATTTAGAACTTGAAGTTCTAAATTAGATCTCGAAAAGATCTGAATAAATATAAATGGTTCAAGAAAAAAAAGGGGATTTGGAATCATAATATTATACAATTTCTTAGTTTAAGAATGCATGCATATACAAACATGCGAAATTACCATATTTATAATTTTTTTTATTCTATTTTTATCACGACTGACATGCAATGAATTTTTAAGATTTTTTATATCTCTTATTTCAATAACGGATTTTGGATACCAATATAATTATTTAGAATCCAAAATTTTGGATTCCAATATAATTAATCAGAACCTAAAGTTCTTGATTCCAATATGATTAATTAGAACCTGAAATTTTTGATTGCAATAATAATTTGTCAGGATGCAAAGTCTTGGATTGAAATATATTTAATCAAGACCTGAAGTTCCATATCCCAATTTAATCAAGACCCGAAACTCTGTATTCTAATTTAATTGGGATTCGATGTTATTCCAATTAAATTGGGACCCGAAGTTTTGTATTCCAATTCAATCAGAACTTGAAGTCCTACAGTTTATGGAGAAATTTTGACAAGTGCATATACACTTTGAGTCAAAGTATATAAATCTAATGATTCATATTCTTCGTCCTGATATATTTTATATCAGGACGAACTGACAATAGAAAAATTGTATATATATATATATATGGTGATTCTCTAATAAGGACGTCTTGAAATTATAAATTAAGGACGTCTAACCACAACCACACATTCATATTGGGTATGGGTGTTTGTTAATGTGGGGCTGTGGGCCCACTGTGAATGTGTGGTTGTGGTTGGCAGTCCTGAAATTATAAAATTAAGACGGTCCTGATTAGAGAAGTATTATATATATTAGGAAGCTGTAATATCAATGCAAGAATAATTTTATTCAATCATTTTTATTTTAAACACAACCTATTGGAAGAATTGAACCAAAACAAAACAAACAATAATTAAAAAAAATTACACACTTCTGGCACCTATAGACTCGTGGTGATCATATTAGAGAGGTAGATTTCAATGTGTTTTGATATTTAACATCTGCTCTGGAAAGACGTTCCATAGCAATGTTCACATAATCAATTGGTATGACCTCAATGTCTGTTATTATGTTGTGTTTAGTTGCAAAATTAATCATCTCTTGAGTTTCCTTCATTCCTCCTGTGCAACTGCCTCCCACTATCTTTCTCCCTATAATCCATTATAGTTGTTAGCTACATTTCCAAATTAAAAAAACATTAGCCTCAATTTCAAGTTTATAGAATCGTATGCTCGCCCATTAGCAGAGGAAATACTGGTAGCTCCACTGGCTTCTCTGGCGCACCAACAAGAACAAGCTACCCATTAGTTTTCAGTAGTCCGATCAGAGGTAAGAGTGGATGAGAAGCAGATATTGTATCAATGATTCCATCCAATGTGCCCATTGCAGCCTACACAAAAAACATATACAAAAGTTAATAGGAACAAAATCATTATAATACTAAGAAAGAATCATTATATGTAGATATTTAAAACAAATTAAATAAATGCATTATACGGTGAATTCTGGATTACCACGCATCCAACAATAATATCACATTTATGAAAACAAGAATGTAAATAAATGCATGCAAGACACAAGTTTTACGTGGAAATCCCTAGAAAGGGAAAAAACCATGGCGCCCTTGAAGGCAGGAAAATAATACTATGAATCATTGGGAGGTTACACACTCAATAATCTCTCTCTTCTCTCATACAATACTCTTTTCTCTCAAAGATCAAGAACCCTTTCACCGTAGATTACATGGTTCTATTATACTAGTTAGGCTAGGGTTTCTTCCTACCTATGTCGTGTTGGCGGCAGATTTGCTAAATAGAATCATATTAGGACTCTAGTGTTGTAGACTGATTAGGACTTGTTTCCTATTTAAACTTCTCTGAGAAGAGATAGGGATATGTCCTTATTGGAGTGCAACGCTTCAGACCTTATATTTGGATGAATCCTCGCTCAAGGAGGTATAGGAGGTATACTTAAATAGAGTTACTTTTTCCGTCTTGGCCGAGTAAGGGTTTTCAGCGAGTACGATCCTTGCCTATTTTAGACTGGGCTGCCTGGCGAGTACACTTTTGGTTTTCACTGATCTTGATGACGTGGCTAGGTGACATGGCAAGTGGTCAATATTTCCTTTATTGACTGGTTGACAAATGACGTGGAATTGTTCCTCTTCCGTGTTTCCCACCTATTCTGCTGACGTGTCTTTTAGCTGAATATATACATACAACAATACCCCCATAAATACTTTGAGCCGAACAAGTGACTTGATCTCTTCATTCCTTCGTTTCAGCGAGTAGTATTTATAATCATACTTGGCTTCTGGCTCTTTAGGGAAATTCTTTCCCTCATTTTTATCTTTGATCCACGTGTTCTTTTTTGAGTGCCAATTTCAGCAATTAATGCTTCCACATCAAGCTTTATTTTTAACCATAATAATTAGAAAAATGCATCTGATCGTACGCGGTGAATTGACGTTTTGACTGCAGGGTGTTTTCTTTGAGGTGCCACTTGTTCATTGTCTGGTGGACAATCTCATCACTGCCCTGTGCACTAGCGGTTCACTTTATCAAACCCACTTAAATTTTTCAAAATTTGAAAATCTCCTCCTTTTAAGGCAAGAAACCGTTTCGTTGCCTACTCATATTTTCTAACGACTCTTCTTCTTCTTCTTCTTCTACCCACAACACTTAAAGAACTTCAAATTGCAGGTCTTTGATTTTTCATTTCAAAACTCCAATCACCAAGATTTTTGACGAGCTTTCTCTGGCTTCTTTACTCTTATTTATCAGACAACCCAAAGGATCCAACACGCCTCTTTGTTCGTTCGTCTAATTCCTTCGTGTAGCTTCTATTTTAAAGACTTTCTGGTGAGTTTTCATGGATCCTAGCGCTCTTTGTTTTTTAATCATATGATGCGAGCTCTAGAA
Source organism: Acer campestre (assembly GCA_954870605.1). Classification (NCBI taxonomy): domain Eukaryota; kingdom Viridiplantae; phylum Streptophyta; class Magnoliopsida; order Sapindales; family Sapindaceae; genus Acer; species Acer campestre. The sequence goes on from OX940800.1 coordinate 10,528,037, forward strand.
ATTGGTGATAAAAACACCGCGGATAAACTTGAGTTGTTAATACACAATTTTGATCCAAGTTTTCCCGTTCCAATTTCTGTATATCCCTTCTGTTCAAGAGACTAATATCCTTGATATCTCTTCTTCCTCATATTTTGTTAGTGATTCCTCAGAAAAATGACAAGGTCTTCAAAACCTAGTGGCAGTAGATGAAAGGCTCCCAGGGTTCCCAAAGAGTCTCGGCTGGGTGCCCAGACGATAGTTGACTCAGATGTTGAGGATCATCAAAGCGACAGGTTACACTTCTCTTTTGAGCATCTGAGTGCTTTTGACAGTGAGGTGAACGTGGTCGGTGAGTAGGAGCTTCAAAAGTACATAAGTTGATTTGATATCCCCGACATTGTCCATTGATATTGCCTGGCGAGCAGGCTGTGTGGCATCCCCCGCAGAATGCTGTTGCAATTTATGGGTCGATGCTTGGTTGTGGGGTAACTCTTCCCCTTCAGCCATTTATTTAGGTAGGTTCCTCGTTGACGCCAAACCTGCGCATGCCTAGTTGGCTCCGAATAGTTATATAATTTTTAATGTGCCTGTGTTTGATGTGGAAGACGATGGGTTACGGGCCACCTACTCCTCGTGGGATTCGTCATTTCTATACCCTAAGGCAATCGGGTTATTGTGGTATTTATTTTCTCCTCTCTTCTGATGTGGAGAACTAGATTCCTGAAGGTGCGAAAGATCCAGGGCAGGTGGAGATTTCAGATGATGATAAGAAGAAAGACTTCATCTAGGGGTTCCCTACCTCAAACAAGAGATGGAAAAATAGCTGGTTTTTTGTAAGTGGTGCATGGGGAAGAGATGCACCTATGAGTACTCACCTACACTTTTCGGCGAAGAAGGTTCCAAGACACTTCACCTCCCCTGAGTCTTGGTCGAGGACCTTCTCTGTTTTGTCAGATGATGAGATTTCTCATCTTGCAAAAGCTGCCGTCCTTCCGTTGGTTGAGAGAGGTTAGTAGTGACTAACTACTGAGTGTGTCAACTGTCAGGGCCAGTAGTGACTAACTACTGAGTCATGGACAGGATGAACAATGGAACCGATAACTATGGGGTCATCACTGGTTTTGGTGCTACTTCTCATAGAAGAACCAAACAAGGCGTTGCCCTTCAGAGGGAGCTCATTAGGTTAACCAAATCATCAGGAGAGAGATAGATGTCAGTTTTTGGCTAAATTGATTAAACCGAGTGTGATGAGTTATGATAGAGTTTGAAGGAATTTTCCATCATTTAGAGGAAATAACTTCATAAGACAAACAAAAGAAGAAAAAATTGATTTTTTAAAAAGAAAAAACAGTAATGCAAGTAGGATGAATTAATAATAGAAAATAGGTCTCTTTCACCTGGAAAACACAGAGGAGACAGAAAGGCAGAGGAGCTTAAAATAAAATTGTCTTGAAATTCCATTTGAGATAATTTAAAGGAGAAAAAAAAGTGAAACCTGGACCATTCAATCTGTAGGCAAAGCATAGTTTAAGAGAGGATCCAAATCATCCATATTCTATTAGATTTTTATTTTATTTTATTATTATTACAGATTAATTTATATCACCTTATAGTTTTAATTTTGATTAATTTATTTCCATCTATCATTTTTAATATATATATATTTATTTCAGATTAGTTTTTATGACTTTAATATTTTACAATAAATTTTTATTTTGATTAATATATTATTTAATAGAATTGTATTTGGAAAATATAATAATAGAAATTATATTATACCATATGAAATTAAATTAGTATCACAAAAATATAAATATAGTTTTTACTTTAATTAAGACCACAGATGTCATCATTGTTAAAAGAGATTTTAAATTGTTCAAACCAAACAGTTTTTAGAGCTATTCTAGGTAGGGCCAACCTTTGGGGGAGTTTAGTGAGACAATTGTCTAGGACCCTCGATTTTTTGTTGTTGTTGTAAATATTAGATGTATATCTATTAGTTGGGCTAGGTTAGCCCACATGTGATTAAATTAATTTATTTATATGTTTGATTAAAAAAAGGCCCTTATCCTTTCTTTCTTCCACAAAATAAATAAATAAATAAATAATTTTTTTTTAAAAAAAATTACATATATGTGATATAATTGACTCTCACCACCTAGAGAATAATTAACAATTAATTCTCTTGATCTTATTTCCTATATCATTGTAGAGTCAACTCTCCCTATGCATATATATAGGCTTACTGTGTAAGCATTAAATTTTTTTTTTTACAGAGAAATAAAGTAATAGAATTGGTTTCCTCTCATTATCTATCTTTTGCTTAGTATTACTTTCTATTATTTTATATTTTGATTTATTATATGTTATCAGCATGAATGCTTTTCATTTATTATTTGATATATTCGTCTTCCTTTCTTATTATTAATAATAAAGGTTTGCAACAAAAGATTGCATTCGAAAATCAGAACAGATGTTCTTGATTCGAAAATAAGAACCATAACTTTTTGATTTGGAAAATCAGAATCATAAGTTCTTGATTTGAAAATAAAATCAGAACTAGAAGTTCTTGATTCGAAAATCAGAACCAGAAAATCTTGATCCAAAAATCAGAACCACAAGTTTTAGATTCCAAAAATCAGAACCAGAAGTTCTAGATTCGAGAAATTTGGTTAGAACCAAAAAAATTCTAGATTCATGAAAATTATTTAGAACTTGAAGTTCTAAATTAGATCTCGAAAAGATCTGAATAAATATAAATGGTTCAAGGAAAAAAAAAAGGGATTTGGAATCATAATATTATACAATTTCTTAGTTTAAGAATGCGAGCATATACAAACATGCGAAATTACCATATTTATAATTTTTTTTATTCTATTTTTATCTCGACAGACAAGCAATGATTTATTATGAAATTTTAGATCTCTTATTCCAATAACTAATTTTGGATTCCGATATAATTATTTAGAATCCGAAATGTTGGATTCCAATATAATTAATGAGAACCTGAGCTCTTGATTCCAATATGATTAATCGAAGCCTAAAATTTTTTATTGCAATAATAATTTGTCAGGACGCATAGTCTTGGATTGAAATATATTTAATTAAGATTAGAGTTGCACATTTTCCCCCGGATCTCAATTTCTCCGCGTCCCCATCCCTATTTGAGGATTTTTTATTTTGGGAAAAACCGGGACCCCCCCCCATTTTCTCATTTCCCCACAAACATATATAAATATAATTATAATATATGTATTTTAATTTTTTTTTATTCTTTAATTTTTTTTTGTGATAAATAATTATCTTTTTGTATTGTACTGTTGTTTGTAGGCTTCAAAGTGAATTGAGTGGAGATTTTTCAAAATACTAAGCAATGAATTGGCTGTTAATCTGTTATGTGAATTTTTTTATTTTTTTTTTATTTAAAAAAAAAAAACAGTTTGTGTTACTTCACATATGAAATTGGCTTAGTTTGAAACATTGAATTATTTGGAATACTTTATTTTGTATTTGTAATGCACTAATGGATTTTATTTTGTATTTGTAATGGAATGTTTGTATTTTTTAGTTTAATTTGTAATTTTTAATCAAATGGGGAAAACAGGAAAAAACGGGGAAATTAGGGAACTGGAGTTGGGGATGGATATACCTCCCCTCAAAAATTCCCCATCCCCATTTTCCCCAAATGGGGGTGGGTGGGGTGGGGTGGGGTGGGGTGGGATGGGGGGAAGGATCTGGGAAGTGGGGATGGGGATGGGGATGAGGGGACCTATATCCATTGTGGAATTGGTGGGAAATGTCACCTTTTTCAGCTGATTTAGTGGAAAAGTGAGTGCTTTAATAACTTAAGTTTAAAAGACACTGTTTTTGAGTAGATTTGGTGAATGGTGGATATAGTTGGTTTATATCGGATTTCAGATAGTTTATTGGATGAAACTCAGATCTTACCACAAATCCACGTTTATATAAGAATCTTTCCCCTAGGCCTCAAAGATACAGATCTTGAGCATAGGGACTTTTCTCTCTTTCTATATCATTTTTTCCCCTCTTCTCCTCTTTCTTTATGTATATATACTTCTTGGAAACGTGTTGGGAGTCTTTTACTCGAGTGTTATTTCTGACATCCTAAGTAGCTTGGGCAGGGAAGCCTATTGGTTGATATCCGCCTCTTGGCCTGACCAGTGATGTCTTGACGTGTGTCTTAACGTGTTGATGTATAGGAGAATCTACTTTCGAGTGGTATATTGGTGACTTGAACCATAGCATGGTTTTGCCCGAGTATGATAGTCGGACGGCATCCTTTTCCCTACCGAGTGAGATTTGAACTTTCAACCGGCCGACCCGTTCTCTCTTTGGGCTTTCTCAAGGTTATTTAGGCCATGTGATGGTTGGCCCGAATATTGGGTATAACATTTAGCCCCTAGTTTTTGCCTAATCTTTAGAATATGATTTAGGGAAAATTTTTATGTACATGGTAATTAAAAACAAATCTTAAAATCCGAGAATCCGAACAGTTTTGAATTTTTTTTCCTAAAAATTAATTCTCTTCTTGCACTCAACTTGACATGCGTCGATGTGGATTGGACAGTTGCGTTGCCTGAAATCCATGTGTTGAGAACCCTATACCGCTTTGACTTTGGCGCTCCTTGGTGGTCGTGCTAATGATGGTTTTTGATTTTCGAAGCTTCTAACATTGTTGGGATTGTAACCCACCGGTTGGGGTCCCTCTTCTTCATCTATAAATACCTTGTTCCTTGCTTTCCTTTTAACTTCCTTAGCTTGCCCAAAAAGGGAAATCTTTCCTTCTTCTACAAGCCTGGGTCCACGGCGGTGCGACTGCTTCCTTTCCCGGTTTCTTTACGCGGCCATCACTCCATTTCCGATGAGTTCTCCTCTTTTCTTTTGTTGAATTTCGGAAGAGATTCCTTGTGCTTTGTCTGGGAAGATTTGGGCTGTTCTCTGCCTGTTTTTAAAGTTTCAAAACAACCTTTCCTCTAGCTCGACTGTCATAGTGACCAAGGCATTCAAAGGCCCTTTTTTGCTCGTTGATAGGTGGAGATTACCCAATCGGATGTCGAAGATCATCGTAGCCTCCAGACTCGCTTTTCACCCGAGAATCCCTCTTTCATAGATTGTGAAAAGAACTTAGTGGATGAAAAATGTTTGAGGGAATATAGGACTTATTTCCGTATTTCGAAGGAAATCCTCTTCCGTTTGCCCGGGGACCATGCCGTTTGGAACCCACCCCAAGGTTGCGTGGCCATATACGGTTTCATGCTTTGCTGTGGGGTTACCTTACCTATCCCCAAGTTTATTGCCTGCTACTTGAGTTCAGTGAAATGTGCGCCCATGCAATTAACCCCGAACGCGTATCGAAATCTGATGGCCATCTACTGTCTCTGGCGTGATCTGAATTTCGTCGCTCCTACAGTTAATGAAATCAAACATTGTCTGATTCTTCAAAAATCTATTCACGAAACTGGCTCCTACTACTTGGCCTCTTATCACTCTTCCAGGTGACTACCTGTAGGGGAAGATAGGAAAAGGAGGAAAGGGAAGCTTGACCTGCCGAGTAAATAAGAGGCATAGAAAAAGAATGGACTTATCTAGGGGATGCCAAGTTCCAACAAGTATTGGAAAGGTAGCTGGTTTTTCGTTGAAGGAGAGTGGGGGAAAGACTCCTCGGATGGTTCAGATGGAGAGGTTTTAAATATTCCTCGTCACTTCTGTAAAGCCTGTAAGTATATATATACACTTTCCATCTTTTTTTTCTTTTTCTTTTTTTAAAAAGGAAAAAATACGTTGGGTCAGATTTAAATGTTTTGTTTAAGCACGAAATGATTTCGCCTTTTTTTTTTTTATATATTTTTATATTTTTATATTTTTTTTATATTTGAGGTACTTATACTGACCAACCGAAACTAAATAAAAAGGAGGCGGATCGAGTTGCGTTGGCGGTTCAGACCGAGATGGATCGTCGGAATTTCAAAACCTTGGTGACTGCAAGAAAACTGGAGGCCTTCGGTTTGATTCCAAAACTCATAAACGAACGTAATCATAGTAAGTATCTGTGGCTGCTCGTTCATACTTCTTTTCCTGAGGACTCTAACACTTTGTTTTGGCAGTCTTGGATATGGATCCGATTCTTGGAAAAACAATTCGGGCGTTGAAAAGCATGAAAGTCATTAGTAAAGAAGATGCCAGGGTAGCCGAGAAACACGGGATTGCTCCTCCGATTGATCCCAGCTTGGCCGAGGGTTGTGATGTCGAGGGTTTGGATCCTCCTAGAATGAATCCCAATGCTGCTACGGTCGGTTCCAGTGTTGCGGCCACAATTTCTACCAATGAAACAGATTTTCCTGTAAGAGGTCCACCTGGGCATCTTCGTAAAAGAAAAATGAACTTTCCCTCAGGTCCCAAAGGTCTTAAAGCTCCACGAACCCTAAGTGTTCCTTCACAATCTCAGAAAAGGAGTAGTGACTTAACCGTTAGCGAGCCTATCGACAGTATTTTCAAAGGTCTCGGCATAATTCCTGAGTGGGAGACCTCAAAAACCATTGCAGCCGGAGCCCCGGGCAAGATTCAAGAAGATACTGCTTCGGGCATGCCCGCACAAGTCTTGGTTCAGAGTGTAACACATCCTCCAGCTACCCTATCAGGCTTTTTTAGCTGTGACAGGTCGGCTCGTCCCACTACGGTTGAAGCTACTGGGTCCTTGCTGTCAGACCCAGATCACCTTGATCCCTCAGTTGCACTACGTTGGGTCATGTCAGTTGATCTTACCTTTGGACCAGTTGGAGATTTTGAATCTTTCAATATGGAGAGTGTGGTTGATCAGGGTCAAATGAGTCTTCATTTTCTAACTATGGTAATTTTTATATGTGTCTTATTTTCCCAAATTTGACTGAATCTCTTCCTTCCTCACCTTCTTTGTCATCTTACCAGCTTTTAAGGAGATGTGACTCTCAGCTGTGAAGGATAAGGAAAAGCTCGTCGGGCAAGTGAACAGGCTGGTTAAAGAGAAAAGTAAACTTATGGCCAATAATGCCAAGCTCTTGGCTAGTCATGAGAGTGCATTGGCCGATGAGAAGAGAAAAAGCGAAGAAAGTGCCCGTCGAGTGGCTGCCCTTGAGAAGCAGATGGACTCTCTCAAATTCCATCTCCAAAATTATACATCGGATTTTGAGGTGGTGAAAACCGAAGATGGTGTTCGTGCTATCGATCTTTTCAAGCACTCTCCTGCTTTTGAAGCTTTTACCCATAGGGAATTTATGAGGGCAATTGATGCCTGTAAGAATCTCGTTCAGAGTTTGAATTATTCTGTTGTAGCTGACCAAATTGATGAATCCATGAGGCTCAATTTATAGGAGGCCGAACAAAATATGAAGAAACAGTTGGCTCGGTGGGAGTCGGACAGGAAGAAAAGGAGACTGCCTTTATTGAAAGTTCATACCAACCTAGAAGCTTGGGTGGAATGGTGGATCAGTGTTTTGCAAGTTCTTTCCCCGGCAATTTGTGGCTTGACCCTCTTATTGACTATGGTCTTGATTCTGATTTTGAGGATGAGGATTTTTATGAAGAGGAGGTCCAGACCGAAGGAGATTGTGACGAGGAAGATCAGGGAGAAGGAGAAGGAAATTCTGCTGAGGATTTTCGAGGATTTTCGGGGAGACACAGGTGGTGATATGGAGTAATCGGAGAAGGATGGAAAGAATGGAGATGATAACTGAAGGTTGGTCTTCAGTTTTGTAAACTTGTTTGCTCCTGATGGAAAATCCAAAATGGCTCATGTAACAGTAGTCGCAAATCTGTCTAGCTAAACCAATTTTTCCTTTTACTTTACTATGTGGACACTTCAGCCAAGGATATGTGTATCCAGGTCTTTTGCTTCAGCCACCAGTAGATGGGGCCGACCTTTTTGTATGATGTTTGTTTTCCTTCTGTATATATAAAGAATTATCCTTTTGACTCCGTTTTGGTTTTCTTTTGTGATTTTATCTAATTACTCTGATAGTTTTTAGCTTCTGGTTATGACCCATTTTCGCCGTAACCGTCGTAAATTGATTTTGACTTGAACGTTTCTGAAGGCTTTATAGTACTCGGAAATGATCCGATCAACGATAGCCTGCGAAGCCAAGTTCGTACTCTTTTTATTTTGGTTATTATGCTTTTGTAGTTTTTAGTAGTAGAAAGAACTTAAGCTAAACGAAATAAAGTACTTCTAAAGATGTTTCTCAGATAGTCATTTTATTTGATGGTCTAAAAACCATTTTCATTGAGAATTCCTTCCCGTGGGTTACAAAGAAGGTTGACAAGACAAAGTCTTGTCAAATCAAAAGATGCTATCTAGACGACCATTCAAGGCATTTGATGCAGTAAAATCTGTATTCAATTTACTAAGAAAGTTCGTTCACTGGATCGGCGATTCTATCGGTCAAAGCCAATTAATCTAGTAAGGATTTACTCTAAATGCGAAAACCTAAATTGCATAATGCTTTGTTTTGGAAATTTGTTTAAATCTAAAATTTACCTAAATTATGAATGCTTGGACTAAAAACTAAAATCAATCAAAGATCACACAAGGGAAGATTTTATGGAGAGAAATACTAAGGAATCGATGCACCTTTCTTAGACACTCAATGCTCACAATCAGTCTCGTTAAACACTTCAATCTAGTTTATGGGCTTGTTTTCAAGATAATTCAATTAAGTTCGAAGATCCTTTCCAATACTCGCACACAGTCATGCAACGAATATGAAATAATGACCCAGGGTTCTTCCTACTACTCACACACGGTCATGTAATGAGCAATTGTCAAAACCCATATTTTACACAAAACTCTAAGCCAAATTAACATAGCATGGTCATGCATACATCAATTTTCTTGTTTATTATGCTTGTGATTCAGATTTAAATGGAACGGTCATCCACATCTAAACCCTAATCTCATAGATAAACTAAGCTACAAACTCAAATCACTTGCGATCACAACATAATAAGAGCAAATAGAATAGAGCAATTAATTCAATAAACAAAACGAAAACCAATTGATTAACAAAAGATAGACTAATTGTTCACATAGAGTTATCCAAAATTGGTTACATCAATCCCCTAGTTAAACGTTTAGTTACACATCAATGGAGAGAACAAAAACGTAGAAGGGAAGAAGAAAGAACCCATAATGGCAAATCAATCTTGTCTTGAAATCCCTGTCATCTTCTTGCTTTCCAGGATTCTCCAAGGATGAATGAATGAAAGAATGGTCTGATATTTTCGCAGTCTCTAACCCCTTTTCAGAACACCCCTCTGTGCTCTATATATAACAGCTCAAAGATAGGTCACTCGCTAACCTAGACAAATCAGGTTTACACATAACCACTTCATGTACCGCTGGGTAGGTAAGTTGCCTACCCACGCGGAAAATACAAGATGACATCTCTACAGCTAACCGCTTGATATACCGCCATGTAGGCATTTGCCTGGGCCGTGGTAATTCAAAAACTACACCTCTGGACTTTGACGCTGCTTCTGCCGCTCCCTAGGAACTTGATTGGGCCGCGGAAAATCTTGGAAATTCCTCTATAGTTGACCGCAGCTTTCACCGCTAGGTAGGCAGTTGCCTGGGCTGTGGTTAATGGCAAAATTGCCCTTTTCTCATCCTTTGACACAATTTCTTCCACAATAGGATATTCGCACCATTCTAAGGAAAGAGACCTACATAGCTCATCAAAACACATCAAACCACCAAAAGGGACTCAAGAAACAAGCAAAAATGATAGGAAAAAGGGCCCTAAATATAAGTAGAAATAGACTGATCAGCATTTGTACCCCTACTGGTAGTAAATTTTTAGATACTGGGCATTCCTTGGGCGAGGTATGATCCCACCACCCAGTCGTGCCAATCAGTATGCCCCATGTCCAACAATGCTGACCACCTGGTAGGGCCCTTCCCATTTATCGCCCAGTGTCCCAGCGGCTTTGTCTCTAGTATTAGGCATTACCCCTACGTAGGACTAAATCATTGACTTGGAAATGCCTTGGCTTGACTTTGTTATTGTAGTGTCGGGAGATCCGTTGCTGATAGGCGGCCATTCAGATCAGCATTTGTACCCCTACTGGTAGTAAATTTTTAGATACTGGGCATTCCTTGGGTGAGGTATGATCCCACCACCCAGTCGTGCCAATCAGTATGCCCCATGTCCAACAATGCTGACCACCTGGTAGGGCCCTTCCCATTTATCGCCCAGTGTCCCAGCGGCTTTGTCTCTAGTATTAGGCATTACCCCTACGTAGGACTAAATCATTGACTTGGAAATGCCTTGGCTTGACTTTGTTATTGTAGTGTCGGGAGATCCGTTGCTGATAGGCAGCCATTCAGATTCTGGCCCTATCCCTACGTGCTTCCAAATCACCAAGGCCGAAGTTTAAAAGGGCAATGTTGTTATTTTGATCGTAAAACCTGATCCGAGGGGAAGCTACTTCGGTTTCAATTGGGATGACTGCCTCAGCTCCAAATGCCATCGCGAAAGGTGTTTCTCCAGTTGATGTCATTGATGTCGTTCTGTATGCCCATAAGACTTCAAGTAGCACATCTACCTAACATCCCTTTCTGACATCAAGCATTGCTTTGATATTGTGTTTGATTATTTTATTTATTGCCTCAACTTGTCCATTCGTTTGTGGGTGAGCTAGAGTGGCGAACAGGCAATTGATGCTCCATTCCTCACAGAACTTTCAGAATTTAGCGTTGTCGAACTGTGTCTCATTATCTGTGACTATTGCGCTAGGAACACCAAAATGGTAGATGATGGATTTTTTGATGAAATCTGTGGTTTTGACTTCGGTTATTCTGACCAGAGCTTTTGCCTCGACCCATTTTGTGAAATAATCCATTGCTACGATGGTGTATTTTGTCCGACCCTTAGTGGTCGGCATTGGGCCTATTAGGTCAACTACCCATCGATCGAAAGGATGTGCTGACACAATTGTTCAGAGCCATTCCGATGGTTGTTTGATGTTGTCTCTAATCCTCTGGCATTTGTCGCAACTTGCTGCTACTCTCTTCGCGTCGCCAAACAGTGTTAGCCAGTAGAAACCTTGTCTCATAACTTTATAGGCTAAGCTGAGTTGGCTTGTGTGGTTACCACAAATTCCCGTATGAATCTCACCGAGGATTTTTTCCGCCTTTGCTGGCCCCATACAGCGTTGTAAAGCTCTTGAAAATCCTCTCCTGTATAATTCGTCGGACATCATCGTATATCTGGTTGAGCGATACCTGAGCCTTCTAGCCTCCGTTTTGTCTTCTGGGAGCTGGCCGTTTAGTAGAAAAAATTTGATCGGCGTCATCCAATTCGTTTCTATCCAGCTAATTTCAGAGACTACTGGTTGGCTATTAGGATGAATACTTGGCAATTGTAGATGTGTTACTAAGATCATTTTTGTGATAATTGTGTTGGTAGCCGAGGCCAGCTTGGAGAGAGCATCTGCATGGTTGTTTTCAGCTCTAGGTATGTGCGATATTCGGAAAGCTTTAAAACATCTGATGGCCTATTTTGCTATGACCAAGTATGCGGCCATTCCTTCTTCCTTAGCCTTGTATTCATCATGTATTTGGTTGACAACTAGCTGGGAATCACTAAACACATCAATTTGGTCGTTCCCCAATGCCGTGGCGACTCTCATTCCTGCTAATAAAGCTTCGTACTCGGCCTGATTATTTGTCGCTTTAAAATCGAACCTAAGAGCGCATTCTATCTGATCGTTTTTGGGGGTAGTTACTACTATTCCTGCCCCACTTCCATGTGTGTTTGACGACCCATCCACATGGAGCTTCCACTGAAAATTATGTTCTAGAGGTTTGAACTCAGCCAACTTCACTTCGACAGAGGGTTTCGAAAACTCTACGATGAAATCGGACACTGCATGTCCCTTGATGGATGATCTAGGTTTATACTCGATGTCAAACTCTCCTAGTTCTATGGCCCATTTTGTCAACCGACCTGAGACTTCAGGCTTTTGCAAGATTTGTCGTATCGGACAGTTGGTTAAGATTGTGATTGGATGAGCCTGAAAGTATGGCCTAAGTTTTCTTGCGGACACGATTAATGCTAACGCCATTTTCTCGGCCTCGGGACGTATGACCTTGTCGACCATGGCCGCGTTTGCTGGGGACACTCTCCTCAACGTCAAGCTCGTCGGTCATTTTGTGACTCTTCCTTTTCGTACTGGTCAAGCGAGAGCTTTCTCCGTCCAAGTAACCCCGCCAAGATTGTGATTTGTTATATTCCTCGACTGCCGCTTTTCCCTTGTTAGCCTTAACTTCCTAGGGGAGGTCTTCTGCTTGCACGCCATATGGAGCTAAAACCGCCCGACTCCTGGGGGTGCGATAGTCGAGTGGGGGGACCTGGAACACTCCCCCCATGATCCTCATAAGTTGTTATAGATGCGCGTTTACTTCCTACAAACCTTGCGGAGTGAGATTCGGAAGGGTTTGCGCCTCTGATGGAGGTGGGGTTAAGGTAGTCTGAGGGGCATTAGGTTCTTGTACCCTGAGAGTTTGGTTCTTGGTTGTTAGGTCAGTGGTAAGGTCCGTCGAACCGTTGCCTACGTGGTCCGGTGGGTCCATGGGCTTAGTTCCCTTAAGTTTCTTCGGAGTTGAGTTTGCTTCTTGCCCCTCCTTCTAGTGCCAATTGTTTTTGAGTAGATTTGATGAATGGTGGATATAGTTGGTTTATATCGGATTTCAGATAGTTTATTGGATGAAACTCAGATCTTACCACAAATCCATGTTTATATAAGAATCTTTCCCCTAGGCCTCAAAGATACAGATCTTGAGCATACGGACTTTTCTCTCTTTCTATATCTTTTTCCCCCCTTCTCCACTTTCTTTACATTTGTATATATACTTCTTGGAAACGTGTTGGGAGTCCTTTACTCGAGTGTTATTTCAGACATCCTAAGTAGCTTGGGCGGGGAAGCCTATTGGCTGATATCTGCCTCTTGGCCTGACTAGTGATGTCTTGACGTGTGTCTTAACATGTTGATGTATAGGAGAATCTGCTTTCGAGTGGTATATTGGTGACTTGAACCATAGCATGGTTTTGCCCGAGTATGATAGTCGGACAGCATCCTTTTCCCTACCGAGTGAGATTTGAGCTTTTAACCGGCCGACCCGTTCCCTATCTGGGCTTTCTCAAAGTTATTTGGGTCATGTGATGGTTGGCCCAAATATTGGGTATAACAGACATTAAAGTAAGTGATTTCCAAAAATGCCCTTACTTTATACATATTCTTTTACTTTGATTTTTTGTTTTTTGTTTTTTGTTTTTTTATTATGTCATCTTCTTCATAAAGGTCTGTTTAACAAACCTCCAATGGAGGTTGAACATCATAACATTATTAATGCATCTTCATTGAATAATTAGTTTAGTGGCGCTACGCAGACGCATTCGGGGTTTGAGCTCCCTGCTGAGCTCGCGGTGGGAAGGGGGGGGGGGGGGGGGCGGTGGTTGGGGCGGGTGCTAGAACTTTTTTTTCAATTTAGTTTGATTTTTCGATCTAAGTATGGTTGTGGGCATGGTTAGGGTTTTAATTTATGAAAATTTGTGTAGAAGACGATGAAGATCTGGGTTTTCGAGCCTTTTAACGCTTTTTTCGAGCCTTTTGAAACACTTTCTGAGCCTTTTGAAAAGTCTCGGAGACTAATTGAAAAGGCTCGGAGAACAATTGAAAAGGCTTGAGCCTTTTTATTTAGTCTCCGAGACTTTTCATGTGTTCTCTGCTAACTATTCAAATCTGACATATGTCCACATTCAAGTGCACATCTCTAAAAATACTCAAGGTTATTTGCTCAAATTTTGATACAAGAAACTAAACATGCAAATAATCACTTTTCATTCAGAAAATATTCCAAAAATCTATTTGGAAAAGTGTGAAAATGACTGACGAACACAGCTCACTCGCGAATTCACGTCACTTTTGACCTTTGACTGAATAATTGATCATAACTTTCAAAATACTGCCCAGAATTTTACATTCTTTATACCGTTGGATTCATATTGAAAAATCAAAGAACCCAGCCTAGAAAAAAAAAAAATTATTTCCTTGCCAAAAGATACAGTTTTAAGGAAAAAGAGCGATGAACATAGCTCACTTGCGGATTCGCATCACTTCTGACCTTTGACTGAATAATCGATCATAACTTTCAAAATACCACCCAAAATTTTATGTTCTTTATACCGTTGGATTTGTATCGAAAAATCAAAGAACCCAACATAGATGAAAAAATTTATTTCCTTGCCAAAAGATACAGTTTTAAGGAAAAAGAGTGATGAACACACCCCACTCGCGGATTGCGCGTCGCTTTTGACCTTTGACTGAATAATTGATCATAACTTTCAAAATACCGCCCAAAAGTTTACGTTCTTTATACCGTTGGATTCGTATCGAAAAATAAAAGAACCCAACATAGACAAAAAAATTTATTTCCTTGCTAAAAGATACAGTTTTAAGGAAAAAGAGAGATGAACACACCTCACTCGCGGATTGCGCGTCGCTTTTGACCTTTGACTGAATAATTGATCATAACTTTCAAAATACCACATAGAATTTTATGTTCTTTATACCATTGGATTCGTATCGAAAAATCAAAGAACCCAACATGGACAAAAAAATTTATTTCCTTGCCCAAAGATACAGTTTTAAGGAAAAAGTTTACACAAAAATATATCCAGAAGAACACAAAACCACAAAAAAAAATGAAATGAAAAATAAACCGATTTCTTTTGCTATTTTTGTAGTAGTGAAAGAAAGTCAAGGATGCATCAATCAATAGGTCTGCATGTTGTATTTTAAAAAAAAAATGTTCAAGAACCTATCCAAACTCAATATAAAACTGTCGAGACTAAAAAACTCAAAACTCAAAACTCATTGTCTTCTGCTTCTTTCTCAGGCCACCAGTTTTTTTCTAGGATGTTGTTCCTTTTTGAGCTTGTTGTTCCTACGGTTGTTCTTCTTCAACTTGGTTTTCAGACTGAAAATAGTGTAGTAGAGGGTCATTTGGGCGAAGATGTTGAATTAGCTTGGTTACATAATGCTGCTTCAAAGTCCTAACATTATTGCCCCTTCTTGTTTTACTATTTTAACCTCGATTCTAACAGGTTATGACATAAGCAAACGGACTTCAAACAATTAATGGGTAAAGTGACAACAATTGATACTTTTTTCAATGGAATGGCTAATTTGAGTCATTTGGAAAAATTAATGGCCATTTAGGAACCGCCTCACCAAATTAGTGGCTCTAAATATCATTGACCCTATAATTAATGAACGCTTACATCAAACTCATCAAGGTTTAATTTGAAATTTAATCTAAAGACCTCAAAACCTCTTGAGCCGGCCTAATGGTTGGAACCCGGTCCACATCTCCACGAAAACCATTTGTATAACTAGAACTTAGAAACCAAGCCACAAACCCCGGCCATCCTAGAGCCAATTGTTCTAGAGGAACAGTTAGGTTTGGAATATTAAAGACGAGATGTTTTAGAAAGTATGAAATAAGGTTTAGCTTGTTGATGGTTTTCTCTTTGTAAATGCTAGACAAAAGAGAGAAAGTAAAAAGTCTTGATGCAATCAATTACAATTTATAGAAAAAAAAAATCTAATTTCTTTATTGATTTAATAAAAATATTAAATAAAAATAATGTTATAATAATCCTTCCAAATAGTATTATTTTTTTAGTGATTATATATCAAATAAAAGAATAAATAGCAAAAATTTAAGAAAGAAAAATGATTGGACCTTATATAATTTTTTTTTGAAAGATGGGCCTTATATAATTTTAAAGAGTGGCGATATTTATACCTCTTAAAAAACTGTGTGTACACCTTCTACTGTAAACACACACCATTAAATTTATAAAAAAAAAACTATAATTTTTAAATAAACCCTTTCTTTATTTTTATTATATTGTATTTTTTTTAACTACACCTCACCTGCACCTATTTTATTATATAATCAACTTTATTAATATTTAAAATTTTGTTATTTATTTCCTTTTTAAAAAAGGATTTTATAACTCTTAAATACATAATTTATACTAAAATGAGCTGAGTTTTGAGCTAATTTTATTTACAAGGAGTAGATTAAAATAAAAATAATAAAAATAAGGCAATTGCCTTTGCTGCAAAGACCAATGGCAGTAAGGTTTATTATTATTATTATTATTTTTAAGTGAATAGTAAGTTAAATGCCCAAAATTTTGTTTCAAAAATAAATACCCAGAATATACAGATGTGTGTGCAATGTGCTTGTGTAAAAGACAATATTGCCAATGCACATAGACAAAGCAAGCTATGTATGCCGCCTGTGTGTGCAAGCGTGTAACACATAGATACACAAACCAAAAAACAAAACAAAAAGGTAGAGCCGTAGAGATTTTTCTCTCGTGGGTTTTTGCATTGTGAACCGATGAAACTTTTTAAATTCGTGACTATTATCCAACTGGTGTTACAACCCGAAAGTGATTCCAATTGGTAATTCAAATTAGTATTTAGAAAAGAAATTCGGGTTTAAGAAAATAGAAAGTGTTAACCACTAAAATTGGCGGAGGACCAAAGAAGAATTTTCCACCACGATACAAGGAAAACATAAGAGTCCAGATACCATCCGGCTACCCCAAAAAGGGAGGGATCCCAACTGATCTGGGTACATACCCCCTCCAAAGGGATCCAGCCAACCATTCCCCAGCCTCCCATGGACCCCGCAGGATCCCGACACGGAGTTCCACCAAGCATCCCGCTATTGTATCATCTAGATATCTCTTTACTTCATCAGCAAGGTACCCCGCTACAGTCTTGATCGATATCTCGACCCTCAGATAGCATTGGGATACTCGGGAGTTCACACCACCCGCTAGAATCAGCCCGTTAAGCAGGAACAATACCTGATAAAGAAAATACCAAAGAACAAAGAAGACCAGGTTAAAGCTACATAGAGAGGTACTAAAAGGCCGCCGTTTAGCCAAGACAGAATGAGTAGATTTCTTCCCGCCAACTGAGAGTTCTATTTTAACAAGTCAACTCTGTTAGACTTAATTCTGAAAGCTCCCACGAGATTGTCTTCTCCTAGGAAAGAAAGACTTGATTCTGACGATGAAAACTCCTAGATTGTCTCCTAAGAAGAGGGAAGTCTTGCAATTGCCAAACCCTAGACCCAAATTATAGGAGTGCATGGCAAGTAACAGGACCTATAAAAACAACATGACACTCACCAGAAAGGGATCCGAAAAGCTCCATCTAAAAACCCTACGTTCAATTCTACTTATCAACATGTACGAGTTTACCACCACCATCTCCATTGCTCACTGAGTCTTCATACTCCACGGTTAATCCAGAAAAACATAACTCATGTATTTGTAATGCAAAGTGACAATTGGTAAAAATTATGTTTTGTCTATCATCTTTTACCCAAATCGTACTCGTATTGTTGGGAACATAGTCGGTATCGAACTACGTGATACCCCTTCGACCGAGATGAATCTTGATCTTGGCCCCCCTTGAAGTTGTTATTTGGAATTTCACCCCAGTAACAATTTTCCGATAACAGAAAGGGATATACAACATAGATAAAAATCAAACAAATATTAGGAAATAATTTGATGAAATTTATCTTTAAAAAATAATTTGTGTCGTGGGTGTACTTATAAACTATTTAGTCATTTTAATCATTTTACTCAAAAGTAATTATAAAAATATATTAATGACGCAGAACGGAAGTTCTAGGGTTTACCAGCGTAAGCCCTAAAATCACTCAAACTGGAATCCACCAGAAAGTTAATTGAAAACCAAAATAATAATATTATTCAATATCACGAAACTGAAAACAAAGAGCCTTAAATAGTCTCCGAAAACCCTAATTGAAGCAAAAAGACCAAAATAGTCTTCCTCTAAACAAAAACAACTAAAAACGAAAAAACCCAAAAAACAATAAATAAAAAAAACTTCAATTGCCCGACAGCCTGCACTAAACAGTGAATTTGAGGATGAAAACGACGTCAACCGGGCTAGCTCGGGCTACTATGGTATGGAGCACTGAAAACCCTTTCCGAAAACATATTATAATAGGAAATCTGACGACCGAGTTAAAAGTTATGCCCGTTTTTTCGGAGCAGCTCTTTTAGCCAATTTTCTGTCCATCTCTTCTTCAAACTCCAAAGCCAATTGTCCTACATCAATTAATTTGGGTGTAGATACCGTTTTCAATCATTGTTTCAATATGTGTTTTTATCGTAAAATATGAAATTCAATTTCGTTTTTAATTGAAAACAATATTTATAAATGTTACCGTAAACACCATAAAAGTCGTTCGAAACATGGTCTGTCTGCAGTCTGCACTACAACTTTGTTCTGGATAACAATTATTTATGGTCAACTCTATCAATGGTTTATACAAGACAGTAGTTTAAATATTTTATTCTTTGGTCTTTTCCTTAAGCCTTCTTGACAAGTTCCATCGAATCATATTATGGTTATGATATTTCTCCAAGATTTGGTCAACCAATCATCTCCAAGATCATAGCTATTAATTACAAGATTATATCTGTCAAATATTTGTATAAATGTAATCCTATTAGTTAGCCTCCTATTTAGTTTCTTTCATTTTAAGATGTACAGCTTGTATTATAGTTATGATATTTCTCCAAGATTTGGTCAACCAATCATCCCCAAGATCATAGCTATTAATTACAAGATTATAGCTGTCAACTATTCGTATAAATGTAATCCTAATAGTTAGCCTCATGTTTAGTTTCTTTCCTTCTAAGATGTACAGCTTGTATCCATATATACGGGGGTTGACCCCAAATGTAATATTCATTAGTAATAATCAAATCCTTGATTCAATTAATCATGACAAACCTAGTGGAAAATGATTTTGAAAAGTCGACATAGTTGAAAAATTGCATGAAAGTCAATTTTTTTAATATTCGGTGCTTAGTGTTCGTTTGGGAGAGCTTGTCTACTGGTTAAAAGAGTTTTTTTTTTTTTTTTTTTTTTAATTAAAAAAAGCTTTTTTAATTTGTTTTGTATCATTTGATTGTCACCCATTAGAGCTTTTAAATGATTAAAAAAATTGTTTTACGTTTATTTGAAGAAGCCCAAATTTAAAGCTTTTCCAAGTAAATCTTTTGGAGTTTTTTTTAATAATGCTAAAATTTCCAATATAAGCCAATAATTTAATATTTGTTAGAGTATTTTGGTAATTCTATCATTAAAAAAGCTCTCTTTTAATTGACAACCAAACGACTAACGACTTTTAATTAAAAGCTCTACCGTAAAAAGATCTACTTGAGAAGCTCTCCCAAACGTACTCTTACATGGTTATCTATCTTATATTTAATAATTAATATCAACATCAATATCAGCATCCACAATTGGTGGGACAACACCCACCCTTGGGATTAATGGCCAAGGGGGACAAATAATCTAAATATATACACGTACACATTGGACGTACACATTGGGCGTTGAACTGTGGTGGTGGAGGCTCCCAGGGGAGGGTCCGACCACATTGGCAAGAGGCCCAAGTGTCAAAGTTGATTTTATAATCTTATATAGCTATGTGGTTAATTTTCAGGAAAATTATCCTAGTATTAAACTAGATTAAATAGTTGAAACTTGTGTATCAAGGTACTGTTCTGTCTTCAATTTATATGTTCTGTTCCTGTGCCATGGATGGACTTCCAAGCACACCCAAATTCCCGAAACATGTCTACTTTCCTTTTCTTTCTTTTTCTTCTTCCTGCAGCTGATTCACTTTCCTTCCAAATAACTCGCTTTGATCCTGACAGAACCGACATGATATACGAAGGAGATGCAGAGCCTAGTGTTGGAGTTGTTGAATTCAATAGTCTCACTTATCAATATCAGGTTGGTCGAATGAGTTATGCTGAGAGAGTGCCCCTCTGGAATGCTAAAACTAGAGAGCAGGCTGACTTCTCTACTCGTTTCTCCTTCGTTATCACACAAAGCAGTAGTGCTTCACATGCAGCAGGGCTTGCATTCTTCGTTGCTCCTGTTGGATTTGGTATCCCTCCGAATTCAGGTGGTGGTTTTTTAGGCCTGTTTAACACAACCACCAGTGACTCTTCTCAGAACCAAATTGTTCTTGTTGAGTTTGACACTTTTCCCAACCCTGAATGGGATCCTAACTTTGAACATGTTGGTATTAATGTGAACTCAATTTCATCAGCCAAATACACCTTCTGGAATTCGAGTTTGCACAACAAAGATACCGCTGAGGCATTGATTGCATATAATGCTACAACTAAGAACTTGAGTGTGTCTTGGAACTACAGTAACTCCTCTAATTCTCTTGAGAATTCTAGTCTCTCCCACCAAATTGATTTGATGGAGATTTTACCTGAATGGGTCACAATTGGGTTTTCGGCTGCCACAAGTGGTTCTATAGAGCGCCATCAGCTTTTAACGTGGGAGTTCAATTCAAGTTTGGTTGTGAAGGAAACAAATGTAAAAGATGAGAAGAGGACTCGATTAATAGTTATTCTTGTAGTTTCACTTGGTGTTTTGACTGCAGGGGTACTAATAGCATTAGGAATTCTGTGGAGGCAGAGAGAAAAACGAATGAAGAGAAAAGCAACAGAGACTGCAGTTAACTTAACATCAATCAATGATGACCTTGAAAGAGGAGCAGGACCAAGAAAATTTTCTTATGACAATCTTGCTTTGGCTACAAGCAACTTCTCTAATGAAAGGAAGTTGGGTCAAGGAGGGTTTGGTGCTGTTTATAAAGGGTATCTACATGACACAGGTATGGATGTTGCTGTGAAGAAAATTGCTAAAGGTTCTAGACAAGGGAAAAAGGAGTACATAACTGAGGTGAAGATTATTAGCCAGTTGAGACACCGAAATTTAGTACAACTCATTGGTTGGTGCCATGACAAAGGTGAGTTCCTACTTGTGTACGAGTTCATGGTAAATGGGAGCCTTGACTATCATCTTTTCGGCAAGAAGAGTCCTCTCAATTGGGAATTGAGGTATAAGATAGCTCACGGCTTGGCCTCTGCACTGCTCTATCTTCATGAAGAATGGGAGCAATGTGTAGTTCACCGCGATATTAAATCCAGCAATGTAATGTTAGATTCTAATTTTAATGTCAAGCTTGGTGACTTTGGATTAGCTAGGCTGATGGACCATGAATTAGGTCCCCAGACAGCTAGTGGTTTGGCTGGAACTCTAGGCTACATGGCTCCGGAGTATATAAGAACAGGTAGAGCTAGTAAAGAATCAGATGTCTATAGCTTTGGGGTTGTACTTGTAGAAATAGCTACAGGGAGAAAGTCATCTGATCCTGTCGAAAGAAGCTCTGAAATGGGTATCGTAGAATGGATTTGGGATCTCTACGGAAGTGGGAATCTTCTTTCGGCCGTTGATGAAAAACTGGAAGAGGTGTTTGATGTGGAACAAGTAAAGTGTTTAATGATCGTTGGACTATGGTGTGCACACCCTGATTGCAAACTCAGGCCATCAATAAGGCAAGCAATGCAAGTTCTTCACTTTGAAGCAGCAATGCCAAATCTCCCAAGCAAGATGCCCGTTCCTGTTTATTATGTACCTACTATACCTTCAGTCAGTTCTGGTGGATCTTTTATTGCTAATTCGAGCATTTCAGTGGGTCGCTAAGCTTGCTTGTCATCGATCTTCGTTTGTAATAATGCAAATATTGATTATAAAGAGGTTATATAGGAAACTATCTTAGATAGAATATTGGAATAAATTGGTGTTTTTAATTTTTTGTTTTTGATTGTTGTAATATATTCTTTTCTGTTTCAACATTGATTGTGATTTTTTTTTTTTTTTTTTTTTTTTTTTCATATGTAGTATGCTAAATTTGACTGTCGGGTAGGTTAACTAAGGTCTTTTAAACTGGATTTTTTTATTTTTTATTTTTATTTTTTATGTGGTGATTACGTATTTTGGATTTGACAAACTTCAAACAGTCACTCTTAAACTTACCAATTGAATACAAAGGATGACATTCACCATTGTTGTATAAGATTTGACAAACTTTGGACCTTGTCAACTTTTTTAGATATTCCCAGCAATTTATTTCTTACCATTATTCATAGCTAATTAATATGTTCTGAATTTGGGATCATCTTATTTCTTCCGTATTTTTCGACAGGGCAATGTAATACTAGATTTCAATACATTGATGCACAACTTTCTGTATCTTAAAAGAGTAAATATAACATTTTATTCATCTTTTCTATTCTTAAGATAACATGTACCTTGTCCTAATAGAAAATGTCCATTAATTAGATTTTCTATTTCCAATGATATATTTATTTTAAATAAACAAGAGATGCAAAAATAGTTGCAGAAGGAACAAAATTTTTTAATCCTGACATAATTAGCAGTCTGATGAAATAAGCTTTCCCAATTTTCATGTACTGCTATTTTGACCTCTCTTCTCAAGTGAAAATTGTATCAATTTGACCTTGTAATTAAGTTACACTTAATTTTATTTATTATTATTTTTGTTTTTTGATGCCGAATTAGTGGTGTACCAGTTACCACTAATTCATGGTTGATAGACATGACCGCAGTTCTGTTCAAACTGTGAAACCGAATCGTAACCGTGGGAAAAAAACTAAAATCGAAACTGGAACCCAATTTTCATGTACTCTAATTTTGACCTCTCTTCTCAAGTGAAATTGTATCAATTTGACATCTTGTTAGTTACACTTAATTTTATTTATTATTATTTTTGGTAGTGTTGTGCCAGTACATGGTTGGTAACTTGGTTGCTAGGTTATTCAATTATCGGATCATTGATCCGACCCAGAAGTAATGGGCCGGATCCAATCCAGCCCACCAGCCCAACTTGCACTGGTATACCGTCGTACTAACTGAAACTAACAATTTCTCCCTGCAATAATAATAATAAAATTATTATTATATATACTAAAACAGCTCTAAAATTTAACTATTCATATGAATAGTAAAATTTAATAGATTTCTATTTATCTACAAAAATACCATTAGTGAATCGTTGAAGAGAAGAGAACAAAAAAAAAAAATGAAATAGCAAGCTTGCACGTGTTGGGCAATTTTCATACCACTTCTACCACTTGGCTCCCTCTCTCTCTCTACCCACCATCCTTCTCTCTCTCTCTCTCCCCTGCCATCAAAACTCTCTCTCTTTCTCTCACTCAATCGATCAAGATACTCACACCAAATATGTTATTTAAATATTTGTCTAAAAAATATATGTTTGAAAGAGAAAAAGAACAAAGATAAAAAAAAAAAATTGATTTAGAGGAGAGATGAGTTTGACTATTAAGAGAGAGAAAATTGTTTGGTAGAGATAGTGGATGATGGTCAAGAGTTGAAGAAGAGATAAAGAATGACGGACTTGCATTTTAAAATATATGCGGTGGGTAGATTCTCCTTCTTATTTTGTTGATTTTTACTCTACTTTTGTATTGAAAGTATGGATGATGTGATAACTTTGTATTTTGTAAGAGAGGAGTCATGATTTTAAAACAATAAAAGATGTAGGGTTTTTTTTTGTACCGACGGTATGGGTTTCTTTTATTTATAATTGGTTTACTAGATTTTTTGTTTGAGGTATGGGTTTTTTTGTGCCAATAGCGTGATTTCATTTTTTTCATAATTAATTTACATATGTTACTTTTTTCTATCTATTGACATTTCTAACCATGTATATATATATATATATATATAAATATATATATATATATGTTTGGTGTTCTTTTTCTTTTGGGGTTTGGTTGTCTCAAGGCCGGTCCTGAGATTTCAGGGGCCCAAGGTGAACTAAAAAATTGAGGCCCCCAAATCCCGACTTCCGGGTTCCATATACATAATACATACAAAATTCTAACAAAACTAAAATACTAAAACGAAATTCTAATATAATACATACAAAATTCAAGAACAATTCTAGCAATGCATAGATAAAAATTCAAGAACAATTTTTTCTATTGAGTAGTTGGGTTCCTGAATCCTTACCTCCGGGTTCCATTATACATAATATATACAAAATTCTAACAAAACTTAAACTAGAAAAACGAAAAGCGGTCAAATATTTGTATAAATGTAATCCTATTAGTTAGCATCCTGTTTAGTTTCTCTCCTTCTAAGATGTACAGCTTGTATCCATATATACAGGGCTTGACCCCAAATGTAATATTCATTCAGGAATAATCAAATCCTTGATTCAATTAATCATGACAAAGCTGGTGGAAAATGATTTTGAAAAGTCGACTTAGTAAACTGCATCAAAGTCATTTTTTTTTTTAATGTTCTGTGCTTACATGGTTGTCTATCTTATATTTAATAATTAATATCAACATCAATATCACTGTTATGCCGGCCAAAGTTGATTTTATAATCTTATATAGCTATGTGGTTAACTTTCAGGAAAATTATCCTAGTATTAAACTAGATTAAGTAGTTGAAACTTGTGTATCAAGGCACTGTTACTGTCTTCAATTTATATGTTCTGTTCCTGTGCCATGGATGGACTTCCAAGCACACCCAAATTCCTGAAACATGTCTACTTTCCTTTTCTTTCTTTTTCTTCTTCCTGCAGCTGATTCACTTTCCTTCCAAATAACTCGCTTTGATCCTGACAGAACCGACATGATATACGAAGGAGATGCAGAGCCTAGTGTTGGAGTTGTTGAATTCAATAGTCCCACTTATCAATATCAGGTTGGTCGAATGAGTTATGCTGAGAGAGTGCCCCTCTGGAATGCTAAAACTAGAGAGCAGGCTGATTTCTCTACTCGTTTCTCCTTCGTTATCACACAAAGCAGTAGTGCTTCACATGCAGCAGGGCTTGCATTCTTCGTTGCTCCTGTTGGATTTGGTATCCCTCCGAATTCAGGTGGTGGTTTTTTAGGCCTGTTTAACACAACCACCAGTGACTCTTCTCAGAACCAAATTGTTCTTGTTGAGTTTGACACTTTTCCCAACCCTGAATGGGATCCTAACTTTGAACATGTTGGTATTAATGTGAACTCAATTTCATCAGCCAAATACACCTTCTGGAATTCGAGTTTGCACAACGAAGATACCGCTGAGGCATTGATTGCATATAATGCTACAACTAAGAACTTGAGTGTGTCTTGGAACTACAGTAA
Organism: Acer campestre; assembly: GCA_954870605.1. Classification (NCBI taxonomy): domain Eukaryota; kingdom Viridiplantae; phylum Streptophyta; class Magnoliopsida; order Sapindales; family Sapindaceae; genus Acer; species Acer campestre. The sequence goes on from OX940800.1 coordinate 10,553,206, forward strand.
CTCCTCTAATTCTCTTATGAATTCTAGTCTCTCCCACCAAATTGATTTGATGGAGATTTTACCTGAATGGGTCACAATTGGGTTTTCGGCTGCCACAAGTAGTTTTATAGAGCGCCATCAGCTTTTAACATGGGAGTTCAATTCAAGTTTGGTTGTGAAGGAAACAAATGTAAAAGACGAGAAGAGGACTCGATTAATAGTTATTCTTGTAGTTTCACTTGGTGTTTTGACTGCAGGGTTACTAATAGCATTAGGAATTCTGTGGAGGCTGAGAGAAAAACGAATGAAGAGAAAAGCAACAGAGACTGCAGTTAACTTAACATCAATCAATGATGACCTTGAAAGAGGAGCAGGACCAAGAAAATTTTCTTATGTTAATCTTGCTTTGGCTACAAGCAACTTCTCTAATGAAAGGAAGTTGGGTCAAGGAGGGTTTGGTGCTGTTTATAAAGGGTATCTACATGACACAGGTATGGATGTTGCTGTGAAGAAAATTGCTAAAGGTTCTAGACAAGGGAAAAAGGAGTACATAACTGAGGTGAAGATTATTAGCCAGTTGAGACACCGAAATTTAGTACAACTCATTGGTTGGTGCCATGACAAAGGTGAGTTCCTACTTGTGTACGAGTTCATGGTAAATGGGAGCCTTGACTATCATCTTTTCGGCAAGAAGAGTCCTCTCAATTGGGAATTGAGGTATAAGATAGCTCACGGCTTGGCCTCTGCACTGCTCTATCTTCATGAAGAATGGGAGCAATGTGTAGTTCACCACGATATTAAATCCAGCAATGTAATGTTAGATTCTAATTTTAATGTCAAGCTTGGTGACTTTGGATTAGCTAGGCTGATGGACCATGAATTAGGTCCCCAGACAGCTAGTGGTTTGGCTGGAACTCTAGGCTACATGGCTCCGGAGTATATAAGAACAGGTAGAGCTAGTAAAGAATCAGATGTCTATAGCTTTGGGGTTGTTCTTGTAGAAATAGCTACAGGGAGAAAGTCAACTGATCCTGTCGAAAGAAGCTCTGAAATGGGTATCGTAGAATGGATTTGGGATCTCTACGGAAGTGGGAATCTTCTTTCGGCCATTGATGAAAAACTGGAAGAGGGGTTTGATGTGGAACAAGTAAAGTGTTTAATGATCGTTGGACTATGGTGTGCACACCCTGATTGCAAACTCAGGCCATCAATAAGGCAAGCAATGCAAGTTCTTCACTTTGAAGCAGCAATGCCAAATCTCCCAAGCAAGATGCCCGTTCCTGTTTATTATGTACCTACTATACCTTCAGTCAGTTCTGATGGATCTTTTATTGCTAATTCGAGCATTTCAGTGGGTCGCTAAGCTTGCTTGTCATCGATCTTCGTTTGTAATAATGCAAATATTGATTATAAAGAGGTTATATAGGAAACTATCTTAGATAGAATATTGGAATAAATTGGTGTTTTTAATTTTTTGTTTTTGATTGTTGTAATATATTCTTTTCTGTTTCAACATTGATTGTGATTTTTTTTTTCTTATGCAGTATGCTAAATTTGACTGTCAGGTAGGTTAGCTAAGGTCTTTTAAATTGAATTTTTTTTTATGTGGTGATTACGTATTTTGGATTTGACAAACTTCAAACAGTCACTCTTAAACTTACCAATTGAATACAAAGGATGACATTCACCATTGTTGTATAAGATTTGACAAACTTTGGACCTTGTCAACTTTTTTTTTTTTTTTTTTTTTTTTTTTTGAAAGGGCACCTGAAAACCTGGTAAACCAGATCCAGGGCAAAGTTATTCCCAGCAATTTATTTCTTACCATTAGTCATAGCTAATTAATATGTTCTGAATTTGGGATCATCTTATTTCTTCCGTATTTTTCGACAGGGCAATGTAATACTAGATTTCAATACATTAATGCACAACTTTCTGTATCTTAAAAGAGTAAATATAACATTTTATTCATCTTTTCTATTCTTAAGATAACATGTACCTTGTCCTAATAGAAAATGTCCATTAATTAGATTTTCTATTTCCAATGATATATTTATTTTAAATAAACAAGAGATGCAAAAATAGTTGCAGAAGGAACAAATTTTTTTAATCTTGACATAATTAGCAGTCTGATGAAATAAGCTTTCCCAATTTTCATGTACTCCTATTTTGACCTCTCTTCTCAGGTGAAAATTGTATCAATTTGACCTTGTAATTAAGTTACACTTAATTTTATTTATTATTATTTTTGTTTTTTGATGCCGAATTAGTGGTGTACCAGTTCATGGTTGATAGACATGACCGCAGTTCTGTTCAAACTGTGAAACCGAACCGTAAGCGTGGGAAAAAAACTAAAATCGAAACTGGAACCCAATTTTTATGTACTCTTATTTTGACCTGTCTTCTCAAGTGAAAATTGTATCAATTTGACATCTTGTTAGTTACACTTAATTTTATTTATTATTATTTTTGGTAGTGTTGTACCAGTTCATGGTTGGTAACTTGGGAGGGTGTATTCAATTAGAATTCTTTAAGGACATTTAAAGACATTTTTTAAGTAATGGATTTTCATGGATTTTTACGGACTTTTATAAATTCATATGAATTTTCATGGATTTGTTTAGACATCTATCTCAGACTATTATGGATTTGTTTAGACATCCATGGACTTTCGTGGATTTGTTATCTCTGATTTCTATTATAAATGGAGTAGAGTAACGATATTTGCACCCCTTAAAAGCTGTATGTACACCCCTTTGGTAAATGCAATCAACTTTATTATTATTTAAAAATTTGTTATTGAATTTATTGTTTTCAAAAAAAAAAAAAAAAAAAAAAATTCTAACTCTTAAATACATAAATTACATCAAGATGAGTTGGGGTTTGAGCTAATTTTATTTTAAAGTGGTATATTAAAATAATAAAAGAAGATAAAAAAAAATAAAAAATAAAAATAAAGGTAAGTTTTTTTTTTTTTTTTTGAAATACAACTACTGCCGGGACCTGGTGAGATTAATTAAATTCTACAAGCACGGCCCGGAATACTGCTCCCACTGTCGGGGAGAGGTTACATAAGGACTACAACTCTCACAACCGGAGAGAGGGCTACTCCCACAAACCGGGAGAAAACTCCCCACACATGCTTGTAAAATGCGCATGGTGGGACTTGAACCCCTGACCACTAGGTGTGGAAGGGAGGTGCACAACCATCTCTACTAGGAGGTGATGTGCCAAAAAATAAAGGTAAGTTAAATGTATAGAACATGTATAAAAGGCAAAACACAAACAAATAATTTTTTTTTTTTAAAAAAAAATTCAACGTTCTTGCTTGTATGTGTTGCCACTTGCCAGTGTTTGTAACTCACAGGGAAAAAAGAAAAAAAAAAAAAAAGGACGCTAAATGTGGTAATGGAATGTCCTTTGTTTTATTGTCTTTTTTTTTTTTTTTTTTTGGATTTTTTTTTGGTGTTGTTGGGTAAGATTGCAGTCAAAAAATCGGTAAGGGAAGATCATCAGTCATGATTATTTGAGTAGAGAAGAAGTGAAAAGAAGCAATACGTTTCTGTTTTGAGAGAGAGAGAGAGAGAGAGAGCAAAGTCCACCAAAATCTTTGGAGAAAAGGCCGGACTTGTTATAACATTTGATATTTATATCTTCCACTATCAAGTCTACCAAAATCCACCAAAATCCATGACCTAAGAAAATCCTTTAAAATCTAATCATAATAGAATACACCTTGATTCTTGTAAACATTTTTAAAGTTTCAATTCAATACACACTGATTTGGAAGGATTCTTTAAAAATCCATAGAAATCATAATTGAATACCACTGGATTAATATAGACTTTTTTAAAGTCTTTAAATGTCCTAATTGAATACACTAGGGTTTATAATGTCTTTAAATGTCCCAAAGAATCCTAATTGAATACACCCCCCCTTGGTTGCTAGGTTATTCAATTATTGGATCATTGATTCGACCCAAAAGTAATGGGCCGGCTCCAATACAGCTCACCAGCCCAACTTGCACTGGTATACGACGTCGTACTAACTGAAACTAACAATTTCTCCCTGCAATCTTCTCTTAAACCACCACTGCTTTTATAATCTTCTCCGAACCTCGATTTCCAACCTCTATATTCTTGTGACCTTTCTGATTTTGTTGTCGATTTCACGAAACTCACTTCGATTGAGCTTTTTAATGTTTTATTATAACCCTAGTGCGGTCCACGGATGCTGTAATTTCTGCATTTTATTGGGTCTACAGCGAAGCAGCTCATCACATGTCTGACTTGTAAGCTTCTCGCATTTTTTCTATCTTTCAATCAAAAAAATACGCAGCTGTTAATTTCTTGTATAAAACTTTGATTTTTTTATATTCAAGCATGTCAACCCAGAAATTTATACGAGCCTTCTCCACAATCCACCCACCAACCAATTCACACCAACACACCGCATCAATCATCGCTCAAGTTTTGAGATATTCACGCGTTGAATTCTTAAAGAACATCCTTCTTCTACTCTCCAATCTCAACTCTCATGTAATCCAACTTGTTTTCTCAAACCCTAGACCCCCTCTTCGTTCTTGCTTAGACCTTTTCAACTTCCTCCGCGAAAACCCAGTTAATAAGCCTGATCTTGTTGCTCATTTGACCCTCATTCGTAGACTATACGACGTAGGAAAGTTTACTGATGTTCAATTTGTATTGAATTTCATTGCAAGTGATGTTAATCTTCGAACCTCTGTTTCGAATATAGTTTCTTTGGTTGAAGATGGCACTGATGATGACCACATTTTTGTCCAAAAGTTGTCTGGTATGTTGTTTAGCGTGTATGCTGATAATGAGATGTTCGAGGAGGCTATTGGGGTTTTTGATTATATGGAGAACATTGGGTTTAAGATTCATGAGAGGTGTTGCATTGTGCTTTTGCTTGCTTTGAACAGATGTGATAAAATGGATATGAGTTTTAGTTTCTTTCGAAGAATGGTTGGGGCCAATGTGGAGATTACAATTTTTTCTATGAACATTCTGATGGATGGATTGTGTAAAAGAGGAGAGGTTGAAAAGGCTAAAGATTTGATGGAGGAAATGGTCACTAGAGGGATAGAACCTGATATTGTAACTTATAATACGCTGATAAATGTGTATTACATTAATGGTATGGTAGATGAAGCTTTAAAGGTGAAATCTACAATGGAACATAAAGGTTTTGAGCCTGATGTGGTTACTTATTATAAAATTGCCGGTGGCCTGTGTAAATTGAAACGGTTTGGGGAAGCAAAAAGCTGGCTGTTCACTATGATTGAAAGGGGGCTAACTCCTTCTATGTTGTCATTCAATGCTTTAATTACCATATTTTCCAAGAAGGGGAACTTAGAGGAAGCAAAGTGGCTATTTGAAGGGATGGAGAAAAGGGGAGTGAGACCTAACATTGTTACTTACAATGTTTTGATTGATGGGTACGGTAAGAAAGGGAAATTAGAGGAAGCAAAGTGGCTATTTGAAGAGATGGAGGAAAAAGGAGTGAGACCTAACACGGTTACTTATAGCACTTTGATTGATGGGTACCGCAAGAAAGGGAACTTAGAGGAAGCAAAGCGGCTATTTGAAGGGATGGAGAAAAGGGGAGTGAGACCTAACATTGTTACTTACAATGTTTTGATTGATGGGTACGGTAAGAAAGGGAAATTAGAGGAAGCAAAGCGGCTATTTGAAGAGATGGAGGAAAAAGGAGTGAGACCTAACACAGTTACTTATAGCACTTTGAATGATGGGTACCGCAAGAAAGGGAACTTAGAGGAAGCAAAGTGGCTATTTGAAGGGATGGAGAAAAGGGGAATGAGACCTAACATTGTTACTTACAATGTTTTGATTGATGAGTATGGTAAGAAAAGGAAATTAGAAGAAGCAAAGCGGCTATTTAAAGAGATGGAGAATATGGGAGTGAGACCTGACTCTATTGCTTACAACACTTTGATTGATGAGTATTGCAATAAAGAGAACTTAGAGGAAGTAAAGGGGCTATTTGAAGAGATGGAGAAAAAGGGAGTGAGTTATGGCACTGTTACTTACACTACTTTGATTGATGGGTACCATAAGATAGGCAAATTATAGGACGCAAAGCGGCTATTTGAAGAGATGGAGAAAAAGGGAGTTAGATATGACACTGTTACTTACACTGCTTTGATTGATGGGTTATGTAAGATAGGCAACTTGGAGGAAGCAAAGCGAATATTTGAAGGAATGGAGAAAAGGGGAGTGAGACCTAACATTGTTACTTACAATGTTTTGATTAATGGGTACGGTAAGAAAGGGAAGATGACAGAAGCCCATAAGCTAGGAGGTGTGATGGAAGCAACGGTGAATAAATCAAATGTATACACATATGCATCACTCATACATGGTGAATTATTATCTGGGAATTCGGCCGAGGCATTGGAATTGTTTAGTGAAATGAAACAGAGGGGGGTAATACTAAATGTTGTCACCTACAGAACAAAAATTTTGGGTCTGTCCAAGCAGGGGAGACCAGATGAAGCTTTGAGACTGTATGATGAGATGATAGAGGCTGGCTTTACACTTAATGAGCTGCTGTATTCTTCAATAGCGGGTAGCCTTGATACAGACAGGTCTTTTCTCTGAAGGGTTCTTAACAGCAAAATAACTGCAGAAAGATTATGCTATACATGTATACTTATGAACTAATATTCCCAAAAGAAGCAGTAAATTATAAATCCGTGTTGTGGTGGATTACAACTCAGAATAAACTTCTTGTTTGTTGGAGAACATAAGCTTCCATTTTATGGTAGTATCTCCAATGGAAGCTGGACCAAATTTCCTAGCTTCTTCTCCACCACTCTGTCCTCCTCTTCCTCTGCTTTTTATCAGGTATCAAATGTTGCAAGTTCATAATTATGCTTATTTATGTCCTTATTGCTTTTGTTTTACTGTTCTTTTTGTATATGTCTCTTCTGCTTCCCGTTTGTTTGGGTGAGCAATTATTGATAATGATATATTATCTTGTTGATATTCACTTCTTTTTTAGCCAGTTTGATGCTTTCATTTCCTTCATTTTCGTAGCGAAGGAATGTGGCTTCTCTAAATTGTCCTTTAAGTTAGTAGGTCCTATATGTATGTACATTCAATAAAGGAAACAAATGGATATTAAGTTTCTGCTATGGAATTTTCTTGACATTATGTTACTTTTTCTTGCAATGTGATTTAGTTTCTGAATTGAATTATTTGTTGTGGTTGTTTAACAACTTGCAGGATTCATTTTACAAGAGCTGGAAATCAATTGGCCCATAACTTGACTGCTGCAGCCTTCTGGTCTGGAATAGATTGGTGTTGGCATGATTTTTATGCCTTTAAGATTTATGTTTAGCTGTTGCTTAGGTGTTTTGGTTCTGGTTTGTAGTTGTTTGTTATATAAAAAAAAAAAAAAACTTCTTTAAATTTTGGCTTCACCAGTTTATCAAATGTGCGACCTTAGGATGAAAAAGCTGTCTACTCAACCCAGCTTTCGAAAAGACACTCCAAGAAAAGGAGGGCTTCTAAATCAAAAGTTTAGGCAATTGATCCTTTTGAACCTCTCTAATGGCTTAGTGGCTTGGCTGGAACGCTTGGCTATATGGCTCCGGAGTATATAAGAACAGGCAGAGCTATTAAAGGATGAGATGTCTATAGCTTCGGGGTTGTTCTCTTAAAAATAGCTACCGGGAGAAATTCATCTGATCCTGTGGAAAGAAGTTCTCAAATGGGTATCGTAGAGTGGATTTGGCATCTCTATGGAAGTGTAAATTTTCTTTTGGTCATTGATGAAAAACTGGATAAGGTGTTTAATGCGGATAAGTAAAGTGTTTAATGATTGTTGGGTTATGGTGTGCTCACCCTTATTGCAATCTCAGGCCCTCAATAAGGCAAGCAATGCAAGTTCTTCACTTCAAGGCAGCAATGCCAAATCTCCCAAGCAAGATGCTTTTTCCTGTTTATTATATACCTACATGACTACATCCCACATCTACAGTCAGTTCCGGTGGATCTTTTATTGCTAATTCGAGCATTTCAGTGGGTTGCTAAGCTTTCTTCTCATCTTAGTTTGTAATAAAGCAAATATAATCGATTGGTGTTTTAAATTTTGTTTTATTGTGGTTGTTTTATCTTCTTTTCTGTTTCAACTTAGATGATTTGTATTGACTATGATTTTTTTTTTTTTTTTTTTTGTCATATGCAGTATGCTAGATTTGACTGTCAGACATAGTATAGCTAATTCCATGTGTCTCTCAGTCACCATATAAGGTCTTTTAAACTGGATTTTTTTTTATTTTTTTTTATTTTGTTTATGGTGAATACATATCTGGGATTTGAGAAACTTGAAACTGTCATTCTTAAACTTACAGGTTGAAAACAATGGTAATTATACTTAATTTTATTTATTATTATTTTGTTTTTTGATGCTGAATTAGTGGTGTACCAGTTCATGGTTGGTAGCTAGGTTTGGTATGGCGTAAGTAATGCTATACACATCTTTCTAAGGTTTCTTAGAGTATTTTATGAACAGGTGCGTATCTAACTAAGAAAATATGGTTATTATTGAATTGAAAATGACTTGTTTCCTCTCTTAACAGAAGACTCGACCAGGTTGAAGTTGAACCCTCAGAATTTAGATATTTTTATGAATTGTTTCAGATTCTCATTTTCTTTTTGTTGTTTGTTTGGCAGAGGAATGTCAGAGTTGTGGCAAGCAGGTTCACTTGGACATCTGCAACTTTTTTTAGTGTTTCATACAAAGTTGACTATTTCGCCAGCCATTGATTTATCATCTCTATTAGCTGAAATTAGGAGGTACCTCTGGTGCATGAACTTTGTCCTGCACTCCTGCTATGGCCACTTCTTTCTTCAACTTAAGAAGTTTATCGATCTTCGTCTTCTACCTTCTTCTAATTCCCTCTGCTAATTCAATTTCCTTTAATATAAGCCGTTTTGACCCGGATAATCTTGACATACTGTATGAAGGAGATGCAAGAGCTTATGTTGGAGCAGTTGAATTTAACGGTATCAGTTATCTGTGTTGTGTTGGTCATGCCACCTATGCGAAGAGGGTACATCTCTGGGATTCTGAAACCAACAAATTGACTGATTTCACCACCCATTTCTCCTTCAGTATCGACACAGGTGGTCGTTCACTTTATGCAGCTGGGCTTGCATTCTACCTAGCTCCTTTTGGATATCAAATTCCACCAAATTCAGCTGGTGGTTTTCTAGGCCTATTCAACACCACAACTAGTGACTCGTCCCAGAACCGAATAGTTCTAGTTGAGTTTGATTCATTTCCAAACCCGGAATGGGATCCTCCTGTTGCTCATGTTGGGATCAACAACAACTCAATAGCCTCAGCAGTTTACACTCCTTGGAATGCTAGTTTCCATAGTGGAGATATTGCTGATGTTTCGATTACTTACAATGCTACTACGAAGAATATGAGTGTGTCTTGGACATACCAGCAGACCTCTGATTGGCAAGAGTTTTCTACTCTTTCCTACCAAATCGATTTGATGAAGATTCTACCGGAGTGGGCTTCTATCGGGTTCTCGGCAGCTACAAGTCATCTAGCAGAAAGACATCAACTTTTATCATGGGAGTTCAGTTCAAGTTTAAATACAGAGGAAACAAATGAAAAGAAAGTGGAGAGGATAAGACTAGAAGTAGGTATAGCTGCTTCAGTGGGTATTCTGATAGCTGGAGCAGTTATAGCATATTACATTTCATGGACACGGAAGTATAAGAAGAACAAAGAAGAAGAAGAAGCAATCAACTTAGCATCGATCAACGATGACCTCGAAAAAGGATCTGGACCTAAAAGGTTTTCTATTAAAGATCTCCCTTTAGCCACCAAGAAGTTCTCTAAGGATAGAAAGTTGGGTGAAGGAGGTTTTGGTGCTGTTTACAAGGGCTATTCGATTGATTTTGACATGCCGATTGCTGTTAAGAGAATTTCAAGGGGTTCCACGCAAGGGAAAAAAGAGTATATAGCTGAGGTGAAGATCATTAGCCAATTGAAACACCGGAATCTGGTGCAACTCATAGGTTGGTGCCATGATAGAGGAGAGTTTTTACTAGTTTACGAGCTCATGCCAAACGGGAGTCTGGACTCTCACCTGTTTGGAAAGACGAGTAGTCCTCTCTCATGGGCTGTTAGGTACGAGATTTCTCTTGGATTGGCCTCTGCATTGCTCTATCTACACGAAGAGTGGGAGCAATGTGTTGTTCACAGAGATATCAAATCGAGCAATGTGATGCTGGATTCTAGTTTTAATGTCAAGCTTGGCGATTTTGGACTAGCTAAGTTGATGAACCATGAACTAGTACCTGAAACTACAACAGTATTGGCTGGAACGTTAGGGTACATGGCTCCGGAATATATAAGCACAAGTAGAGCTAGTAGAGAGTCAGATGTATATAGCTTTGGGGTCGTTGCCTTAGAAATTACAACGGGCAGAAAGGCAATTGATCCTTTGGAACAGAATTTTCAAACAACATTGGTAGAGTGGATTTGGGAACTTTACGGAGAAGGAGATATTCTTTCGGCTGTTGATGAGAGACTACATATTTTCGATGAGAAACAAGCTGAATGTTTGATGATTGTAGGACTCCGGTGTGCTCATCCTGATAGCACTTTGAGGCCTTCAATAAGACAAGCGATTCAAGTTCTAAATTTTGAAGCGCCAATGCCAAATCTTCCTGCCAAGATGCCTATTACTGTGTATTCTTTACTTGTGCAGTCAGTTAATTCTAGTGAGCCATCCATATAAACATTGGTCAAGCATTCACTTGTATGTATATAGAGTATATGTTTTGTGAAAGATAATTATAATGTTATAAGAACATTCTCTGCTACAGACGGTCCACACAAAAGGTTTTTTTTTTGAAAAATTTCATGTAGATAAATGCAGAAGTTCGTGTAGAATTTCATGTAGAAAATGATACAAAGTTCGCTTTCATGAAAGAATTTCATGTAGATAAATGCAGAAGAGAAGCTCCCTAATGTTATATACTTATTTTTGAATGTATAGGGGTGAGAGATATACCATTAGGTCAATCTTGTCTCGTCGTGTCGTATAAAACATAAAGTTGATGCAGAGTATTTTGAAATGTGCAAGGTTACAAAATTCAAACTATAATTGTTTTATTATATATTTCATTTCACAGTTGACGCTGCTTTGCCGGCAATAGATTAGCAAACCAAGTCTTTCTATATATTTTCAGAGATATGGTTCCCTTTCAATGAAGCTTCTTCAAGTGATAAACTATTCACAATAAGTTGAAACTTGAAATTCAAGAAATTGACTACATCACTTTATAAGGTTAATTAGCTTCCGATTTTAATGCCACACCTCTGATTTTTTTTTCCTTCTCAGCTCTCTCTCCTGCGTGCCATGGCCACCATCACCTTCATTTTCTTTACTATTCTTCTTTTTCGCTCTTCTAGTTCAATTTCCTTCAACATGCCTCGTTTCGACCCAAATGACAACAACATACTCTACCAGGGAGATGCAATGGCTTCTGTTGGTGCCATTGAATTGATTAGCCGAAATACTTATACGTATCGTGTTGGTTGGGCCACTTATGCCAACAGGGTGCCACTCTGGGACTCAAATACAGGAAGACTCTCAGATTTCAGTACTAGTTTCTCTTTCACAATTGACACCATGGATCGTACTCCTTACGGACATGGCCTTGCATTTTTCCTGGCTCCTGTCGAGTTCCAAATCCCTCCGAATTCAGCTTCAGGTTTTTTAGGCCTACTTAACACCACAACAATCGATTCATCTTCAAACCAAATTGTTATGGTGGAATTTGATTCTTTCAAAAATGTTGAATGGGATCCAAGTGATGTTGAGGATCATGTGGGGATCAACAAAAACTCACTTTCTTCAGATGTTTATACTCGCTGGAATGCTAGCTTTCACAGTGGAGATACTGCTGATGTGCAGATTACTTACAATGGTACTACAAAGAATTTGAGTGTGTCCTGGAGCTATCGTGAGACCTTCAATTCTCAGGAGAATACTAGTTTATTTTACATAATTGATCTAACAAAGATTCTACCTGAGTATGTCACAGTGGGGTTTTCAGCAGCTACAGGTATGAATTCGGGGAAACATACACTTGAATCATGGGAATTCAATTCAACTCTGGATGTAAAGGAGACAAGAAAAATGGATGCAGAAAAGATCAGAATCACAGTTGGTGTTACCGTTTCAATGGGTATTTTAATAGCTGGAGTGATAACAGGATTTGTAATTTTAAGAAAGCGAAAGAAAATGAAAAGAAATGCTGCAGAAACAATGAACTTAACATCAATTAATGATGACCTTGAGAGAGGTGCAGGACCAAGGAGATTTTCTTATAAAGATCTTGCTACGGCAACAAGCAACTTCTCAGATGACAGAAAGTTGGGTGAAGGAGGGTTTGGTGCTGTTTACAAGGGTTACCTAATTGATTCGGATACGGCTATTGCTGTGAAAAAAATTTCACCAGGGTCTAGGCAGGGGAAAAAAGAGTATGTAACGGAGGTGAAGACCATTAGCCAGTTGAGACATCGGAATCTGGTACAACTTATAGGTTGGTGCCATGATAGAGGTGAATTCCTGCTGGCCTATGAGTTCATGCCGAATGGTAGCCTTGATTCTCATCTCTTCGGCAAGAAAGGTCCACTTGCTTGGTCTGTAAGGTACAAAATATCTCTTGGACTGGCCTCTGCTTTGCTCTATCTTCATGAAGAGTGGGAGCAATGTGTGGTTCACAGAGATATCAAATCAAGCAATATAATGTTGGATTCTAGCTTCAGTGTCAAGCTAGGTGATTTTGGTTTAGCAAGGCTAATGGACCATGAGTTAGGTCCCAAGACAACTGGGTTGGCTGGAACGTTAGGCTACTTGGCTCCTGAATACATAAGCACAGGCAGAGCCAGCAAAGAGTCAGACGTATACAGCTTCGGAGTAGTAGCCCTGGAAATTGCTGCGGGCAAAAAATCAGCCAGTCCTATGAAAGAAGACCCTGAAATGGGGTTAGTAGAGTGGGTTTGGGATCTTTATGGAAGAGAGCAGGTTCTTTCTGGGGTTGATGAGAAACTGGATATGAATTTTGATGAGCAACAAATGGAGCGTTTGATGATTGTTGGACTATGGTGTGCTCACCCTGATAGCAATTTCAGGCCCTCAATAAGGCAGGCAATTCAAGTTCTTAATTTTGAGACAGCAATGCCAAATCTTCCAAATAAGATGCCTGTTCCTATGTTTTATGTACCGACACCACCATCAGTCAGCTCTAGTGAACCTTTTATAACTAATTCAAGCATTGATGCAGGACGTTAAACATTTTATTTGTTATAGCTTTTCCTTTTGATTAATGATAATGTAATAAAGATAGTTCAATAGTTGATGCCAACATCTGGAATTGATGGTAATAAAGAAATATTTATTACGGAATTGGAAAAAATGGTACTACAAAAGAGTCGAAGATAGATGGTCTAACACTAAAAGAAATTTCTTATTTTGCTCTTTCCAGGAAGGACAAGAGGAAAATGTTTTGTTGATTCAAATATACTTCTAGGTTAACCACTCTCTTACAAAAAATATATATATATATATCATAACATAAAATCCATATGTGAAGTCCAAAGAGAGTGGTTAACCTAGAAGTATATTTGAATCAACAAAACATTTTCCTCTTGTCCTTCCTGGAAAGAGCAAAATAAGAAATTTCTTTTATGTTATGATATATATATATATATATTTGTATGAGTACAATTTTCGGATTTGGGAGAGGGGAATTCGTTTTGAGCCCACGATACGTTTGAGTCACGGTTACTGCATGTGGAATATCAAAAAAAAAAAAAAGTATATTATTCTTAACATCACGAGTAAGAAAAGAAATCCAGACTATATAAGTATATATTAAAAAAAAGTTTGAAAGTCTACTTTCACGATTACAAAATATATACTCCTACAATACCATGAGGAGATATTTACCCCACAACACAAAATAGATTTGAATACCTAACTACAAACGTGGAGGGGACGTGTAATGTGTATCTAGAAATATTCTATCTTTTAGTTTTACTATTCTAATTTTCAATCTTAATCGACTTGAGCTGGCACATTTGTTATCTTAATTAAAATAATATGAATTATTGGCTCTATTATATACTTAAACCATATGATAATCCATTCAATTATATTCAATCTTGGACTTTACATAAGAAAATAGAAAAATTAGAAGAGTCAACACTTTTTAATTTGTGCAACTATTCTTACATTAGTAGATTACAAAATCGTATTCTTACATGTTAATTTGTATCTTCCCCAAAAACCGCAATAAATTATAAACTTAAAACATTAAAATTGTTCTGTTCTCCTAAGATTTTAGCATGATTTCCGATGCCAGCTATTCAACATCTTAATTTTTTTTTCATTTTGTATAAGGTTATATTGCAACAAATTATTATGATCATATTGCAAGGCTGGGCACCATCATAGTTGCATTGTCTGCATAAAAATTATCGTCACTTTGCATAGCTGATATGGAATACTTATGAAATATATAAACGTCACAAAACATGTTTAAAAGGAGAATTAATGTTTCAAGAAAACAAATTGAATTAGTTATCCTGTTCTAGATTCTAAAGCACTCTTCCATGAAACCTGCAAGTTGATAGATGATTGATCCAGTCCAGTGCACCAAAAATACTCTTTGTTGAGTTGCAGTATATAATCATTTGAGCTTCCTAGTCGAGTAGTCATGCTCTTTTGAGGTCCTATTAGAGGTGGACATTGCAATATATTACTATATAATGTAGGTATATATGGAGAAATGTTATGAAAGTAAACTTATATATATATATATGTTTTCATTTGATCCGGAGCCATTTGTCATCATGACCTGCCCAACTTTGGAACTAGGTGTTAGGTCATGTCCAAACCTTGTGTCCGATTACTTGGTAAGGCCCGACCCTTTCTCTGGTATCACCTTTTAGAATGTTTCTTTTGTAAATATCTTGATATTGTAAAAGAAGATTCTAGATAATAGTAGTTGTGGTAGGTAAGAGCATTTATGATAATGGTTGGCGTATATGTGAACATTTATGAAGGCCAACCACCAACCATAGATCAAATAAATACATTTATGACATACATATATACAAATAGCTAAGTTGTATGTATGTCATATAGCAACATAATTGTTTAACTTATTCAACCATGGCTAGATAAGTATTAAATGTGTTGACCTAGTATTTATGCATTTTGAATATTGTTTATATTCACATTATGTTGCATTTCTCTTCTATTGAGATTTAAGTTTTGTATTTACCATGGGTAGTTTACAAGCAAGAGTCTAAAATCATTATTAAAGGCCTGCGGGTAACAAAAACGGATTAATAATCGATTATGTGTGATGTGGTCAACCTAGATTGTAATTGTTTTTACAAATAGTAGATTTGAGAATTCGATTGGCAATTAGGCCCTTGAATTTTTTACCCTTTTGGAGTCGCATTGATTAGCTGTTTTTCTTTCTTTCATATGCAGTATGCTTTTTTAAAATGTTGATTACATATTTTAGATTTGACAAACTTCAAACCATCATTCTTAAACTTACCAATTGAATACAATGGATGACATTCACCATTGTTGTATAAGATTTGACAACCATTTTAGATATTGTCATAGCTATTAATATGTTCTGAACTTTGGACCTTGTCAACTTTTTAGATATGGCAAGCAATTTAGTTCTTACCATTTGTCATAACTAATTAATATGTTGTGAACTTGAGATCATCTTATTTCTTCCATATTTTTCGAGAAGGCAACGTAAAACTAGATTTCTATTTTTGAGTTAACTATTTATATTTATTCTTTCAATACATCAATGCACAACTTTCTATATCTTGAAAGAGTAAATATAACATTATATTCATCTTTTCTATTCTTAACATAACATGTGCCTAGTCCTAATAGAAAATGTCCATTTTAATTAGATTTTCTATTTCCATTGATATATTTATTTTAAATAAACTCATCATGATGATATCTTAGAGATGCAAAAATAGTTGCAGAAGGAACAAATTTTATTTTTATTTATTATTATTTTTTTTGGTACAAACGAGGGCAACAGCACGAGCAAAAAGAGAACAATATTTTTTTATCCTGACATAATTAGCAGTCTGATGAAATAAGCTTTCCCAATTTTCATGTACTCCTATTTTGACCTCTCTTCTCAAGTGAAAATTGTATCAATTTAACACCTTGTTAGTTTCACTTAATTTTTATTATTATTATTTTTGTTTTCTGATACCGAATTAGTGGTGTACCAGTTCATGGTTGGTAACTTGGTTGCTAGGTTATTCAATTATTGGATCATTGATCCGATCCAGCAGTAATGGGCCGGATCCAATCCAGCCCACCAACTCAACTAATTTTAGATATTGTCTACAATTTATTACCTAGTTTCCTACCAATAGAAATGTTGAACTTGAGATCATCTTATTTCTTTGATATTTTAATAGCTGGAATGATAACAAGATTTGTAATTTTAAGGGTAATTATCCTGGTGGCCATCGACTTTTGCCACCACTATCAAAATGGTCACCAGATAGGGAAATGGATGGAAAGTGGCCATTTTTGGCAAACATTGTTACACTAATGGTCATTCCATCCAATTCTATCCACTTCTATCCATGCCACCACTATCAAAATGGCCATCAAATGGCGAATTGGATGAAAAATGACCATTTTTGGTAAACATTGTCACACTAATGGTCATTCCATCCATTTCCATTCAATTCCATCCATTAAATGACATTTTAGTAAATAAGAGGATGACATTTATTTATTTTATATGTTTTTTGAAAATCAATTTTTTCTTTTGTTTTTTGAAATAAATAATTATATTTAGTGTGTATATACGTATAACATATCTCAAACACACACACACACACACACACACACACACACACACACATATATATATATATATTTCTTTTTTGAGAAGATGAAGGCTACAAAATCTAAAAATTCTAAAAAACATATTTGAGATAAGTTGAAAAGAAATATATATATATATATATATGTATTTTGTTGAGAAGATTTAGGCTACAAAATCTAAAAATTCTAAAAAAAACATATTTGAGATAAGTTGAAAAGAAATATATATATATTTTCTTTTTTGAGAAGATTAAGGCTACAAAATCTAAAAATTTTAAAAAACATATTTGAGATAAGTTGAAAATAAATATATATATTTTCTTTTTTGAGAAGATGAAGGTTACAAAATCTAAAGATTCTAAAAAATATATTTGAGATAATTTGAAAAGAAATACATATATATATACACACTAAATATAATTATTTGTTTCAAAAACAAAAGAAAAAATTGATTTCCAAAAATATCTAAAATAAATTAACGTCATCCTTATATTTACCAAAATGCCACTTATTGGATGGAATTTGATGGAAATGGATGGAATTGGATGGAATTGGATGGAATGACCATTAGTATAACAATGTTTGCCAAAAATGGCCACTTTCCATCCATTTCTCCATCTGGTGGACATTTTGATAGTGGTGGCAAAAGTCGATGGCCATCAGGGTAATTACCCCTTTTAAGAAAGCGAAAGAAAATGAAAAGAAATGCTTCAGAAACTATGAACTTAACATCAATTAATGATGACCTTGATAGAGGTGCAGGACCCAGGAGATTTTCTTATAAAGATCTTGCTTCGGCAACAAGCAACTTCTCTGATGACAGAAAGTTGGGTGAAAGAGGGTTTAGTTCTATTTACAAGGGTTACCTAATTGATTTGGAAACGGCTATTGCTGTGAAAAAAATTTCACCAGGGTCTAGGCAGGGGAAAAAAGAGTACGTAACGGAGGTGAAGACTATTAGCTAGTTGAGACATTGGAATCTGGTACAACTTATAGGTTGGTGCCATGATAGAGGTGAATTCCTGCTGGCCTACGAGTTCATGCCAAATGGTAGCCTTGATTCTTATCTCTTCGGCAAGAAAGGTCCACTTGCTTGGTCCGTAAGGTACAAAATATCTCTTGGACTGGCCTCTGCTTTGCTCTATCTTCATGATGAGTGGGAGCAATGTGTGGTTCATAGAGATTTGTTGGAAGTATGAAATTTGTTCTTAAAGACAATAGTTATGGATCAATTTATGGATCAAATTGATGGCTTATGGATTGATGTATGAATGGCCCAATGATTTAATTATGACCCATTTTTGTAACTATGGTTATGTTATTAATTATGGTTTAGTTATGATGTTATGTATGATGTCATTTAGTGATGTAAGAAATGATATAATATGGTATGGTCCCAAGTATGGCCCTAGTATGGATATGGTATGGTCCAAGTATAGGTGTGGCATGCCTTTGTATTTTCTATATAAAGCCCACTTAGGCAATGAAAAATATGTAAGCCATCAAGAGAGAAGGATGGCGTGGGATGTCAATATATTTTCTTCAATATCACAAATGCTTTCTATAAAATATGTCTTCATATATACTCATATATTTCTCCTTCTTTTCTTCATGCCTATGATAATGCCTTTATGTATGTTTATGAAAATGTTTCTTCATGCTTCCGCAATTTCTACAAAATACATATATTATTTTTTTTTTTATGTAAAAATTTTAACAGTGGTATCGGAGCATTGTTCTTATGGGACTGTGAATTTCGTTTCCAGTTTATGGAGTGCTCAATGAGGTTTATATTAGCAATAGAGACTCACAAGGCAACAACTAAACTCAATTACAAGTGTTGCCATGTATAAATAGGAGACTGCACCTGTATAGTTAATTGTATTTAACTTTACTTCT
Source organism: Acer campestre (assembly GCA_954870605.1). Taxonomy (NCBI): domain Eukaryota; kingdom Viridiplantae; phylum Streptophyta; class Magnoliopsida; order Sapindales; family Sapindaceae; genus Acer; species Acer campestre. Next base: position 10,572,065 of record OX940800.1, read on the forward strand.
TATTAGGTCTTGTTGTATTGGGTATAAATACCCTGTTTCATGAATGAAAAAGGATTGCATTATTCACAAACAATTCTAAATTCTATTATGGTATCAGAGCACAGCTAAGAAATAGCTTGTGATCCTAAAACCCTAAACCTCTTAAAATTTTCTTTTCTTATCACTGCCTACAACCCTAAACCAGCCGCTCAACATGACTTCTCCCAATCCTACTGTCACTGCATCTACCTCAGCTTCTACCTTCACTGCATCCATACCTAAAGTCACACTCATGGGATAGATCAACAACAATCAACCATCATCACTCATTGCAATCAACTCCACTCAGGTTCCTATCAAACTCACCAAAGGGGGGAACTATGCAGCATAGAGGTCTCAATTCGAAAACCTATTCTTCGGCTATGGTCTCATGGGCTATCTAGACGGAACCAAGCCGTGTCCCTCTGAATCAATTTCAACCATAACTGATACTGCCGGTTAAGAATCCGATCATACCACAACCAATCTGGACTATCAACTATGGCTCCGTCAAGATCGACTTCTTCTTCATGCAATTCAAGTTTCATGCATGGGAGCCACTCAATCCATCGTCACCCGATCCACCACCTCTGATCAAGCTTGGACAAAACTTGAAGTAGCGTATGCCAACCGATCCAATACACGTAAGCTAAGTCTACTTGATTCTCTAACTAGTGTTAGCCTGGAGGACAATCCGTAGCAGATTACATGCAAGGGATCAAGACTATTCTTGATAATCTTGAACTTATCGGTCATTCAGTTGATGAGGGTGCTATCATCATTCACACATTAAATGGTCTAGGGACAGCATATCTGCCTCTCGCATCAGCCATTCGAGCTCTAGATACTCTAATTTCCTTTGAAGAACTCTATGACAAGTTACTAGACCATGAAACCTTCCTTCATCGTGATGAAACAAAGAAAAACGGACTAGCCATAATAGCATAATTTAATCAACGCACTTACAATCGAAGAGGCCGTGGACAGCAAGGAAATTCTTCATCCTATACCGGTCAACATTAGCCATTTGGCCACACCAATTCGCATGTTCAGTTTCATAATTCAGGCACTACACAAGGTCGTGGCTTCAACCCCAATTCTAACAGCTCCTACCGCCACAATAATTCTTCCACCACAAGTCAGCAGTCTCAATGGCGTCCTCAACCATCTCACACCAACTCTCGACTGATTTGCCAATTGTTTGACAAAATTGGGCACACAGCCCGCACCTGGAGCTCACATCCTCCTCCAATAGCTCAACCTTGGCCTTAGGCCAACCACATGACAACTGATCAGTCTGGCTCACGCAACAACACCAATTGGATACTTGACTTAAGCGCTTCCCACCACATGACCTCGGATCTTCAGAACCTATCTCTACATTCAAAATATGGTGGCCCAGAGGACATAATGCTTGGAGACGGTAAAACCATCCATATCACTCATACTGGCAATACATCTTTATCTACTTCTGATAATTGCTTTCGCCTTAAAAATGTTCTGTGCTCCCCTAATATTTCCCATAACCTGGTGTCTGTATCTCAATTTTGTTCTCACAATAAAACATCAATTGAATTCTTTCCTGACTATTTTCTTGTGAAGGATCTGACTACGGGAGTATCCTTGGTCCGCGACTAGAATAAATGAAATCTTTATGTTTGGCCAACGTCCAGTCAACCAGCGTCAAGAGTCCACCTATATTCTGCGTCTGTCAACCCAGTCACCTCCCCGTTAGCGTGGCACTGCCGTCTAGGACATCCGTCTACACAAGTTCTCCACAAACTCATCCAGTCTCACAACCTTCCAGTCGCCAAGTCTGGGCCTCAGTTTTCTTCCTATTCTGCTTGTCTATGTAATAAAAGTCATAAAAGTCATAAATTGCCATTTGGCAAATCAACATTGACCAGTAATAAACTTTTAGAGATTTTATTTACTAATGTTTGGGGTCCTGTTCATATAAAGTCGTTTGACAATTTTCGTTATTAAGTTATTTTTGTGGATTATTTCTCTGAGTACACTTGTATATATCCACTCAAATATAAATCTGAGGTTCTTCTTACCTTCAGGCAATTTAAAGCACTAGTTGAAAATTTCTTTCACACCAAAATAAAAACTGTGTATTCGGATAGCAGTGGGGAAGCCCAATCTCTTGGCATAGACCTGAAAAATATGGGAATTCAACACCTAAAATCCCCACCTCATACACCTAAGCATATAGGCACAACTGAACGTAAACATCGACATGTGGTGGAAACGGCACTAACCCTGCTTCACCATGCGTCTATGCCTATAAAATACTGGTCTCTTGCTTTTAGAACTGCAGTTTATCTCATAAATCGCATGCCCACTTATGTTCTTGAAAACCAAAACCCATATCGTCTACTCTTTAACAAGGACCCGAACTATTGAAAATTATGTGTGTTCAATTGCTTTTGTTATCCTTGGTTACAACCATATATGTCTCACAAACTCCAACCCTGCTCTAAACCGTGTGCATTTGTTGGTTACTCCACCGAACACAATGCGTTCCTGTGTCTAGATCGTCTCACCGACCGGGTCTATGTCTCTCGTCATGTAGTATTTGTTGAAACGGAATTTTCGTTCTCCAAAGGAGTCAGTCGTATGTCATCCCACACCCCACCTGATGTCCACAATTGGTTTTGGTCCCTCCCCTCCACTATCAGGTATGCACAAGAACCTCCACAAAATTCTGATGCTGATTCCTATCATCTTCATGCTACTTCTCCACATGACACTATATATGTTCCCCTGTCCTCACATGATTCAATTATCCCACCACAAACAACACCAACTGTCCAGCTCCCACAACCCATATGTGCCCAACCTCCACGCACCATACCTCTCCAAAGTCAGCTACTCCAAACCACCTCCCATAGTGTCATGCAAACAGCCCCACAGTCCTCTCCCCACCCCACTGCTGACTTGGTTCAGTCGACATCTGACTATGAACCCCCCTCTCCCACTAGAGTAATTCACACCAGATCTAAGAGCAATATTTTCAAACCGAAAGTGATATTTGACCTCACAGCCACTGCCCATAGCCCACCCCAAACCGAGCCCATTTCTCTGACACAAGCCCGAAAGCACTTATAATGGCGACATGCAATAAGTGCGAAGTATGATGCCCTCGTGAAAAATGCCACGTGGGACTTGGTTCCGTCTCATCCGTCTTAAAATGTGGTGGGTTGTAAATGGATTTTTCGGATCAAACGGCACCCTGATGGTTCTATGGTTAGGTACAAAGCTAGACTTGTGGCAAAAGGCTTTCATCAACATCCCGGTTTTGACTTTCATGACACTTTCAGTCCAGTAGTGAAACCTGTCACGGTTCGATTTATTCTAACACTTGCTGTAACTAATGGCTGGCCTCTGCGCCAGCTCGATGTCAATAATATTTTTTTGTAGGGAACTCTCACTGATGATGTTTACATGGTGCAACCGCCAGACTTTATAAATTCCACCAAGCCACGGCATGTGTGCAAACTTCGCAAGGTGATCTATGATCTTCGTTAGGCTCCACGTGTATGGTATTCATAACTTTGTACCTTTTTATTGGCTGCCGGATTCATTAACTCCAAATGCGATGCCTCTCTCTTCATTCGTCACCGTTTTGGACACACACTGTATCTCCTCGTTTATGTTGACGACATCATTGTTACTGGCTCTTCAGACTCCCAGGTTAGTGACTTTATCGACACGTTGGCTCATCGGTTCTCTCTGAAAGATCTTGGTCACCTCTCATTCTTCCTTGGAGTTGAAGCCCACCGTACCTCACATGGCCTTTACCTCTCACAACAGCAGTACATTTGAAATTCCCTTTAAAGTGATAGTGTTTTATACCTAGAGGGGGGGTGAATAGGTATAGTCCCAAATTCTTCCAATATTCAAAAATGCGGAATATAAGAATGAAATGAATACTTGAAATGATATAACAATTGTATAATATGAATCAATTCATGTAAGCATCAATATACAATAGAATCAATACAAGTGAACATACGGAAGATAAGGAAATATAAAGCGAAAATGAGACACAATATTTTTACGTGGTAAAACCTCAAAGAGGAAACATCCACGGGTTGAATCCACAACCACCGGCAAAGCAAATCCACTATACGAAAAGGCCTTACACACTCAAAGCTATCAACACTATGATATCCACTTCAAGCTATCAAAACCTAATCAACCACCAAGGCCAGTGATTCACAAAGCCTACTCTCTATCCAAGATGTGTCCTACACCTCTAGAGAGCAACTTCCTATCCAAGACTAAAAAGCCTCTAGGAAGATTTCCTTGCTTAGAAATCTAGATCACTAGGATCCTAGTTAAGCTATCCTAGCTCAACCATCCGGAGTACGCAACTCCTTGCTAAGACTTTTGCTTAGTTATCCGGATCCTCTTGATCCTAACTAAGACTTCTTGCTTGGCTATCCGGAATCCTTTCCTAGCCAAGTCTTCTTGCTCAAGACAAAGCTTCACTCACTTTGCAAGAGACTTCAACCTTTCACAAGGCAATGATCTAAGTGAAGTGCACACAAGCAATATGATGCAATCACAAACAAATAGAGCAAGTTGATCAAACACACTCCATGAACATGCAATTAGAGAATCTAGAATAAAGCTATCACAACTCAATCACAAAATGTATCTAGAAACCTAAGCATGTGAATTAACATCATTCATATTACTTTTCATCAATCAAATAAGACAATTAAAGAGATGATCAATAATGAAAGTAAGAAGAAGATGAATCACTTACAAACAAATAAAGCTAGATAATCAATCAAGCTCTATGAACATGCTTACATATATTCTAGGATATGCTTTCAACAATCAATCACAAAAATACCTAGAAATCAAAGCATGTATATCAATAAGAACAAGGTATGAATATTCAATATATCACACTAAAAAACCTAGTTCTTAGATCATGAAATTAAACCTAGAAAATGTCATAAAGCACATCACATATATCATTTCTAGAATCAATTTCAAGATTAATCAAGTTTAGCAAATATATGTTCAAGTAAAATCACAAAGCTAAAACTCAATTACCAAATGATCAACCACCCCTAGAATATGTTCTAACATCATTCTAAACACAAATCATCTATCAAATAGAAAGATTAAAGTGCAGATCAAAAGATGAAGTGAGAAGAAGAAGTTTAACATACAACAATGAACCTCGGACTGAAGAACAGCATGCTGTGACCAATAACGAATTCAAATGACTCTGAAAATGCTTGGGGTTTGTAGCTCTCTTAAAGACCAACAATTTTGGTTTTTGAATCACTCAATTTCGAGTTCGTATGAGAGAGTTATGATCAAAATAAGAAATCAAAAATCAAGAACAATTCTGCAGATTTTCAGATTTGGTGTTGTTCAAGTTATGGAAATGGAGGGAAGAGAGGTCATTTGAATGAAAAGGAAGAGGGGCATTTTTGTCCAAAAATTAGAGGAGCTTCAGCCATCCCACGTGTGGTCAGCGTGTGCCACACGTGGCCAGAGAGCTGGCTGGGCCGTGTGGCACACGTGGTCCACACGTGGTGGCCTTTGGCCAGCTTGCTCCTCTCGCGCACCTCGTACGTTCTTCGACCGTATTCGGTCATCCGAACTCCGAATTCGAATCCGTTTTCAGATTACGAACCGTGACTCCCTCACGCACGACGAAGACTATGAAACTTTGACAAATGGTTGAGAATTCATCTCGGAAAAGGACGACGAACACAACTCAACGAATGAGAATGCAAAGTAGCATAACTACGTCGTATGGACTCGAAACTTAACGAATGAGTAACCGAAATGACCGGAACTCAATAAGGAATCAAATAAGATCATGTTCAAGTCCAAAATACAAGAAACACAAACAAATAAACACTATTCAACACAAGCATGCCATATCTAAGCGATAGTGAGAAAACATGCAATTCTACAAGATTGTCAACAATGACATAAATGCATGTGCATGCTAAATGTGTGTGAAAGTGTTATACCAAATGTTTGAACTACGATGCAGGGACACACATGTACGAATTGTGTGTGTGTGCACTTACGCCTTGCAAGAGGAAGAAGAATCTTGATACCTTAGCATCCAAGTATGCGATGTTCCCCTTGAAGACGATATTTGCACAAGATGTTGCTTCTTCACCTTTGAGGCTCCTTTCTTCCAAGAAACACTTAAGCAACTACTAATACAAATATAGAGCGTTTTGCAATGGAATCAAGCCAATACAAATAACGGATCTTACAATCTCCCCCTTTGGCTATTCCATGGCAAAACCTCATCCTTACCATACATTGATCACTCCAATAAACTCAATGTTGATAGCATTCTCTCACCTCACATTACAAAGAGATCCCTAGACTAAAAGGTCTTCAAGTCTTCTTGAGTCTTCAAGAATCCCTTCTTTGAACTTCAAAGTACCTATGAGAAAAGAAACAACCAACAAGAGAACTTCTTCCAAAGAAGAATGGTGAGAAATTATCATATAAACAAAATAACAAAACTTCCCTTATCTCATACAAAAATGCATTATCTCAAGTGAATAAATGTTATCACATAAAGCTCTCCCTTAGACCCTTAACACAATAAGGCAAGAATTCTTTTCTCCCCCTTTGGACAAGAATTCTCCCCCTTAAGACAAAGTCACCAATAAGCACAAAGAGGTACAAAACTCACTCTCCATATTGAACATGGTGAAGTTTTCTCCCCATGGTGAGATTTCTCCCCTTATATGATCCCCAAGGTGAGATTTCTCCCCTTATAAAGATGGTGAGGTTTCTCCCCCTTTTTGTCAAGGAATAGACAAAGGACACAAGAGATAAAGAACAAGATATTAAGCAAACAAATCGTATAGAAAGCGTAGTTGAATAAACTAAAGCTCCCCCTTAACATATGCTCCACATATTATCACCAAGTAGATTTGTTCACAAGGGAATCACACATTCACACATTCACGCAATAAAAGAAAATATTTCACCACTTTTCAAAGTCCAAGAAAGAATCATAGATTTTCATTAATCTCTCAAAAATATTCTCATGTTGCTAATGAATCAAGCACATAAGCAAAATATGTGTGTGTGTGTGAATGCTTCTCACATATATAGAAGGAGTAATTGTGATATCAACATGCAAACAATTTCCACACCTATCCAACTAAAGCTTTTCCAAAAATAAGTCAAACCGATATTCATCCGTATTTTCGCTTTAAAAGAATAGTTATCAACATGTGAGCGTGTGTGTGCATGTGGCTCGTTTTCCCGTTTCTGTTTGTCAACCCGAGCTTTTCACAATTCTCAACTATACACCATTAAGCCTTTTTTTTTTTTTAATTTTTTATTTCTTTTAGGCTTAGAATCAAAGATTTTTTTTTTTAATGATTCTTTTCAACTCTTCTTTGATTTTTCTAACAAAAACATATACACCTCTTGGCGGCTTTCACTCAACACAAAGGCGTAGCCCTTTCCAACATTGGGCGGCTTCACAACCAATGCGTGTAGCCCTTTCCAAGAGGGTGCTCGTTGAATACTATGTAGTGCCGAAGCAAAATGGATACATATCATAGGTCATTTATCATGTACTAAGCAATAGGCTTCTAGATGCATCCATTATCTACACATATTCAATCACATATACTCAAGACTAAAACATATAAGAGAAGCGTTAGTGCACTTTTCAAAAAATAAGATTTTTTTTCAAGCTCAAGTGCATGATCTAAAAACAATAGAAGTTATTTATTCAAGATCATTACTTCTCAAGTGAGTAGCTCTCAAAGATATTGATATACAAATAAAGTTTTGCTCATCAAGCCACTCACAATCACACATAGACAATAATCAACACAAATCATGTCAATGAAACTTTAAAGAGTTTTAAACCTCTTATGTCCAAAGGCTTAGTGAACAAACCCGCAAGTTGATTATTTAGTAGGCATTGCTTTAGAGTAACAATAGAACATTCAACAAGTTCTCTAATGAAATGATGCCTAATAACTATGTGCAATTGATCTCATGCAAACATAGAGTTAAAAAGATGAAATAGAAAGCAAGCTTTTAGAATAGAGAAATACCTTAGCAAGCTTTTTCATCAATGAAAGGTCTCCGCTCTTTTTATGAGCTCTCTTGGCTTGTTTGTCCTCATGACAACAAGTTGTTGGTGTGTCATCCCAAGAGAATAAAGACCAAACACTTTCAACTCAAACAAACACATGAAAATGACTTTCTTAAAAAGTCTTAACAAAAATTTTCACCAAATAGATTTCAAAATACAACTTCTTTAAAGTTAATCAACAAATTTTGACTATCATAGTGATTATGAGAATATTAAGTTCATGAATTGACTAAAGACACCAAGTTTGAATACTAGACCTAGCACATTACAAATAGCTTAGTCAAGTATCAAACTTAGAACTCTTATCAAACAAGAACAAAAATATTCTCATATGTGCTACTCAATCAAGCATGAGAGCACTCACCTTTGACCATATTGGTCTTAGGTGAACCAACACAAACAATATCATGATCATTACGCATGGCAATATGAAATCTAGAAGATAAATCATCAACTATCTTCTTTATGAAAATATCACTCATATCAAATTCATCATTGTTGCCATGCACAAATATTTCATCAAGACTCTTCAAATGATCATGATTAACACTCTTCTTAACCAATTTCTTCTCAACATTTTTCTTAACATGATTATCATTAACATGCATGTTATTCTTTTCAATCCAAATCTTCGTAGTAGGTTTCTTTACATGAATATGATCAATATGCACATTTCTCAAAGCATTAAAGCTATTATCATGTTTAGAAACATTCAAAGAAGATTTATCAATTTCACAAGTATGCACATTATTCTTTTTAACCCAAACTTTCCTTGTTGATTTCTTTTCATTAACATGTTCATCATGCATAGTCTCTAATGCCCTAACATGTTTAGAAACAACCAAAGGAAGTCTTTTCACCTCACTAGCATGCATCTCATTCCCTAGTTCGCATTGTCTAATATACTTGTAGCATTTAGGTTTGATATGCCCTACAACATTGCAAAAATGACAAACCGGGATAAACTTAGAGATGTTATGTCTAGCTCTAGACTTAAACTCATGCTTAGGAGAATGATTAGGTAACTTTTTCACATTCTTATCATGTTCCACGATTCCTAGTTTGCATTGCCTAACATATTCATAACACTTAGGCCTAATGTGACCAACCACATTACAATAATGACAAACCGGAATGAATTTAGAATAGTTACCTTTTGGTTGAGAAGTCGGTTGAGAAGTTGGTTGAGAAGTTCCACAGCTCTTCTTGTTTTTGTCTTTGATGTTGGAAGGAATGGTAGTTGAGTCTTTCTTCTCCTTGGAATTTCTTGACTTGTTCTTGGTTGTAGGAGTCTTCTTAACTTCTTCTACAAAACCCAAGCCACTCTTATCTCCATGATGCTTTCCAAGTTTTATCACTTCGTCAAGCTTAATGGCTCCAATCTTCATGCCATTAATAGACTCTTTGAGACATTTGACTTCATCTTTAAGCTCACACTCCTTTAACTTCATAATAGTCAAAGAGTTCTCTTTTTGCTTAATCTCTCCCTCCATGGCAAACAACTTCATAGTAAAGTCTTCATTTAGATCATCTATCTCTTGAGAACTTTCCTTTACCTTTGAAAAATACTTTTCAATGGTATTTTCATGCTCCTTGATGACTTCATTTTGCTTGCTCATCTTCTCTAAAGACATTCTCTTTTCATTGTCAAGAGCTTTAATTATCACCACCAAATTAGCATTGATCAACTTCAACTTGTTGTTCTCTTCATTCTTTTGTTGAAGGATCTTGTCATTGAAGCTTATAAAATCTTGATTTGAGGAGGCTTCTAACTCTTCATCATAGGATGAGATTTCAATATCTCCAATACTTGAAGAGTTTTCACTTTCCTCATAACTTGAGGAGTCTTCACTACTATCCTCAAATCTTCCTTCATATATAGCCGGGTGAGCAATGTAATTGCTAGTATAATCTTGTTCATTCGAGGACTCCTTTTCCTCTTCTACATCACTCACACTCACATCACTCCAAGAAGCCGCCATTGCTAAGCCTTTCTTAGACTCTTTCTTCCCATTAACACATTTGGAAGAGATAAATCCAATCCCATTGCATCCATGGCATCGAATTAGCTTCTTCTTAGATTTATCCTTGCAATCTACCACTTCTTTTGGAGTGATCTTCTTCTTGACTTCCTCTCTCTTAGAACATATGTTCTTTACAAATTTCTTGAGAGTTCTCACCATACTAGCCACATCATCTTCATTCTTCTCATTGGTTACCTTGAATGCTATCCCTTTACCCTCAATCTTCGGCTTGAACCCAAGCTCATAAGTTTGTAGAGACCCAAGAAGCTCATCAACCCTCATAAGATCGACATTCTTGCTTTCTTCAATAGCGGTCACCTTTGCATTAAATCTCTTAGGCAAGGATCTCAAGATCTTCCAATTAATTCTCTCTTGTGGATATGGCTCTCCCAAAGTTTGACTTTGGTTGGTGATACTCAAGAGTCTAGTTTGGAAGTCTACTAACTTCTCATCCTCATTCATAACAAGACTTTCAAATTGAGAAGTAAGCATTTGTACTCTAGACCTTCGAACCGATAATGTACCCTCATTAGTAGTTTGCAAAGTATCCCATGCTTCCTTTGCCGATTCAAGGTTTTGGATGTAGATAAATTGAGTACTATCTACACCTCCAAAAATAGCATTCACCGCCCGATGATGCCACTTAGCATTATCAAAATCAATGGCCGTCCATTCGGCTCTAGGCTTCGATATCATAGTGCCATCTTCAATCCTTTTGGTAGGTAGCTCATAACCTTCCTCAACACTCATCCATGCTTTTTCATTAATGGATCTAATGAAAGCTCTCATCCTAATTTTCCAAAAGGAGTAGTTACCACTATTCAATAGTGGAGGTCTACCACTTGAAGCACCTTCCGGCATCGAATCACCCATAGCTACAAAAATGGAAAATACACAAAGAACAACAAAACAAAAACACAAACACAATAATATGGATCTATCTAATTACTTCTAGACACCCGCTTTGATACCAATTGAAATTCCCTTTAAAGTGATAGTGTTTTATACCTAGAGGGGGGGTGAATAGGTATAGTCCCAAATTCTTCCAATATTCAAAAATGCGGAATATAAGAATGAAATGAATACTTGAAATGATATAACAATTGTATAATATGAATCAATTCATGTAAGCATCAATATACAATAGAATCAATACAAGTGAACATACGGAAGATAAGGAAATATAAAGCGAAAATGAGACACAATATTTTTACGTGGTAAAACCTCAAAGAGGAAACATCCACGGGTTGAATCCACAACCACCGGCAAAGCAAATCCACTATACGAAAAGGCCTTACACACTCAAAGCTATCAACACTATGATATCCACTTCAAGCTATCAAAACCTAATCAACCACCAAGGCCAGTGATTCACAAAGCCTACTCTCTATCCAAGATGTGTCCTACACCTCTAGAGAGCAACTTCCTATCCAAGACTAAAAAGCCTCTAGGAAGATTTCCTTGCTTAGAAATCTAGATCACTAGGATCCTAGTTAAGCTATCCTAGCTCAACCATCCGGAGTACGCAACTCCTTGCTAAGACTTTTGCTTAGTTATCCGGATCCTCTTGATCCTAACTAAGACTTCTTGCTTGGCTATCCGGAATCCTTTCCTAGCCAAGTCTTCTTGCTCAAGACAAAGCTTCACTCACTTTGCAAGAGACTTCAACCTTTCACAAGGCAATGATCTAAGTGAAGTGCACACAAGCAATATGATGCAATCACAAACAAATAGAGCAAGTTGATCAAACACACTCCATGAACATGCAATTAGAGAATCTAGAATAAAGCTATCACAACTCAATCACAAAATGTATCTAGAAACCTAAGCATGTGAATTAACATCATTCATATTACTTTTCATCAATCAAATAAGACAATTAAAGAGATGATCAATAATGAAAGTAAGAAGAAGATGAATCACTTACAAACAAATAAAGCTAGATAATCAATCAAGCTCTATGAACATGCTTACATATATTCTAGGATATGCTTTCAACAATCAATCACAAAAATACCTAGAAATCAAAGCATGTATATCAATAAGAACAAGGTATGAATATTCAATATATCACACTAAAAAACCTAGTTCTTAGATCATGAAATTAAACCTAGAAAATGTCATAAAGCACATCACATATATCATTTCTAGAATCAATTTCAAGATTAATCAAGTTTAGCAAATATATGTTCAAGTAAAATCACAAAGCTAAAACTCAATTACCAAATGATCAACCACCCCTAGAATATGTTCTAACATCATTCTAAACACAAATCATCTATCAAATAGAAAGATTAAAGTGCAGATCAAAAGATGAAGTGAGAAGAAGAAGTTTAACATACAACAATGAACCTCGGACTGAAGAACAGCATGCTGTGACCAATAACGAATTCAAATGACTCTGAAAATGCTTGGGGTTTGTAGCTCTCTTAAAGACCAACAATTTTGGTTTTTGAATCACTCAATTTCGAGTTCGTATGAGAGAGTTATGATCAAAATAAGAAATCAAAAATCAAGAACAATTCTGCAGATTTTCAGATTTGGTGTTGTTCAAGTTATGGAAATGGAGGGAAGAGAGGTCATTTGAATGAAAAGGAAGAGGGGCATTTTTGTCCAAAAATTAGAGGAGCTTCAGCCATCCCACGTGTGGTCAGCGTGTGCCACACGTGGCCAGAGAGCTGGCTGGGCCGTGTGGCACACGTGGTCCACACGTGGTGGCCTTTGGCCAGCTTGCTCCTCTCGCGCACCTCGTACGTTCTTCGACCGTATTCGGTCATCCGAACTCCGAATTCGAATCCGTTTTCAGATTACGAACCGTGACTCCCTCACGCACGACGAAGACTATGAAACTTTGACAAATGGTTGAGAATTCATCTCGGAAAAGGACGACGAACACAACTCAACGAATGAGAATGCAAAGTAGCATAACTACGTCGTATGGACTCGAAACTTAACGAATGAGTAACCGAAATGACCGGAACTCAATAAGGAATCAAATAAGATCATGTTCAAGTCCAAAATACAAGAAACACAAACAAATAAACACTATTCAACACAAGCATGCCATATCTAAGCGATAGTGAGAAAACATGCAATTCTACAAGATTGTCAACAATGACATAAATGCATGTGCATGCTAAATGTGTGTGAAAGTGTTATACCAAATGTTTGAACTACGATGCAGGGACACACATGTACGAATTGTGTGTGTGTGCACTTACGCCTTGCAAGAGGAAGAAGAATCTTGATACCTTAGCATCCAAGTATGCGATGTTCCCCTTGAAGACGATATTTGCACAAGATGTTGCTTCTTCACCTTTGAGGCTCCTTTCTTCCAAGAAACACTTAAGCAACTACTAATACAAATATAGAGCGTTTTGCAATGGAATCAAGCCAATACAAATAACGGATCTTACAACATTCATGATCTTCTTCTCAAGACTAACATGTTTGAAGCAAAGCCGGTCTCTACCCCTCTCTCATTTACTGAATCATTGAAACTTAGTAATATTAGTGCGCCTTCGGATGCGACTCAGTATAGGCAGGTTTTCGGTTCCTTGCAATATCTATCCCTAACTCGTCCAGACGTCTCCTTTGCGGTAAACAAACTCTCCCAGTTTATGCATCGACCATCCACAAATCACTGGAATGCCGTTGAGTGAGTTCTTAGGTACTTTAGGGGTACTTTTGATCATGGCCTGCTCCTTTCTCGCAGCTCTCCAACTCATCTTCATGGCTTCGTCGATGCGGATTGGGCGGGTGATCCTGATAATTGCCGCTCCACGACGGCATATATTGTATTTCTTAGCTCCTCGCCCATCAGCTGGAGTTCCAAAAAGCAACACACAGTTGCACGATCATCCACCAAAGCTGAGTTTCGTGCCATTGTCTCCGTTGCTGCAGAACTCAACTGGATCGGTCACCTCATCCATGAACTTCGAATACAGGTATCTGCTCCTCCTGTCATCTACTGTGACAATGTAGGTGACACTTATGTTTGTGCCAATTCCATCTTCCATAGCCGCATGAAACATGTTGCCATTGATTTTTTCTTTGTTCGGGATCAAGTCGCGCGGAATCAACTACGTGTCACACATGTTAATATGAAGGATTAGCTACTAACTCCCTCACCAAAGCTTTGCCCTGCAAACATTTCCAAGATCATCGGTCCAAGATAGGCGTCCTTACCAAAAGCTCTATCTTGTGGGGGCATATTAGTAGTAGAGACTCACAAAGCAACAACTAAACTCAATTACAAGTGTTGACGTGTATAAATAGGAGACTGCACCTGTATAGTTAATTGTATTTAACTTTACTTCTTATTAGGTCTTGTTATATCGGGTATAAATACCCTGTTTCATGAATGAAAAAGGATTGCTTTGATCACCCGTGAGTGCTAATATGGTTCTATGGAGTGCTTAGTGAGGTTTAAACACTACAAAGTGAGTGTGATCACCCATAAGTACCGTCATGGTTACTGGAAAAAACATGTTATGCCAGCAAGTTCCGATGGAGAGCTCAACAAAAGCTCAAATTGAACAACATGAGGAGGAGCTACTGATGGAGAACAATGGAATGGAAATTTTTTGATGTTTTATGGTTCCGATATTCCTCCAATGGTAACAAAAATGGAAGTCTTCAAGACAAATTTCAAGGAGGAGTGTTGGAAGTATGAAATTTGTTCTTAAATACAATAGTTATGGATCAATTTATGGATCAAATTGATGGCTCATGGATTGATGTATGGATGGCCCAATGATTTAATTATGGCCCATTTTTGTAACTATGGTTATGCTATTAATTATGGTTTAGTTATGATGTTATGTATGATGTCATTTAGTGATGTAATATGGTATGGTCCCAAGTATGGCCCTAGTATGGGTATGGTATGGTCCAAGTATGGGTGTGGCATGCTTTTATGTTTTCTTATATAAAACCCACTTAGACGATGAAAAATATGTAAACCATCAAGAGAGAAGGATGGCGTGGGATGTCAATATATTTTCTTCAATATCACAAATACTTTCTATAAAATATGTCTTCATATCTTCTCATATATTTCTCCTTTTTTCTTCATGCCTATGAAAATGTTGCTTCATGCTTCCGCAATTTCTTCAAAATACATATATTATTATTTTTTTATGTAAAATTTTTAACAAGATTATTAGAGATATTAAATCAAGCAATATAATGTTGGATTCTAGCTTCAGTGTCAAGCCAGGTGATTTTGATTTAGCAAGGCTAATGGACCATGGGTTAGGTCCCATGACAACTGGGTTGGCTGGAATGTTAGGCTACTTGGCTCCTGAATACATAAGCACAAGCAGAGCCAGTAAAGTGTCAGACGTATACAGCTTCAGAGTAGTTGCCCTGGAAATTGCTACGGGCAAAAAATCAGCCGGTCCTATGAAAGAAGACCCTGGAATGGGGTTGGTAGAGTGGGTTTGGAATCTTTATGTAAGAGGGTAGGTTCTTTCTGGGGTTGATGAGAAACGCAATACAAATTTTGATGAGCAACAAATGGAGCGTTTGATGATTGTTGGACTATGGTGTGCTCACCCTGATAGCAATTTCAGGCCCTCAATAAGGCAGGCAATTCAAGTTCTTAATTTTGAGACAGCAATGCCAAATCTTCCAAATAAGATGCCTCTTCCAACACCATCATCAGTCAGCTCTAGTGAACCTTTTGTAACTAATTCAAGCATTGATGTAGGATGTTAAACATTTTATTGTTCTAGCTTTTCTTTTTGTTTTTGATGAATGATAATGTAATAAAGATAGTTGATGGCAACATATGGAATAATTGATAATGTAATGAATTGATCATGTATTAAAGAAATATTACAGAATTGGAAAAATGGTCTAACACTAAAAGAAATTTCTTATTTTGCTCTTTCCAGGAAGGACAAGAGGAAAATGTTTTGTTGATTCAAGTATACTTCTAGGTTAACCACTCTCTTTGGACTTCACATATGGATTTTATGTTATGATATATATATATATATATATTTTATGAGCACAATTTTTGGATTTGAGAGAGGGGAATATGTTTTGTACCCACAATACGTTTGAATCGCGGTCACTGTATGTGGTATATAAAAAAAAGTATATCATTCTTAACATCACGAGTAAGAAAAGAAATCCAGACTATATAAGTATATATTAAAAAAAAAGTTTGAATATCTACTTTCACCATTATAAAATATATACTTCTACAATACCACGAGGAGATATCTACCCCACAACACAAAATAGACTTGAATCCCTAACTACAAACGTGGAGGGGACGTGTAATGTGTATCTAGAAATATTCTATCTTTTAGTTTTACTATTCTAATTTTCAATCCTAATCGACTTGAGCTGGCACATTTATTATCTTAATTAAAATAATATGAATTAATTGGCACTATTATATACTTAAACTATATGATAATCCATTCAATTATATTCAATCTTGGACTTTATATAAGAAAATAGAAAAATTAGAAGAGTCAACACTTTTTAAGTTTGTTAAGTATAATTTGTGCAACTATTCTTACATTAGTACCCCAAAACTGCAATAAATTATAAACTTAAACATTAAAATTGTTCTGTTCTCCTAAGATTTTGGCATGATTTCCGATGCCAGCTATTCAACATTGTTTGTATAAGGTTATATTGCAAGGCTGACCATCATAGTTGCGTCACATTTTTATCGTCACATTGTAAGGTACGATGATCACATTGTCTGCATATTTGCATAAAAATGATCGTCACTTTGCATAGCTGATATAGAATACTTAATTATGAAATATGTAAACGTCACAAAGCGCACTTATTTCAAGAAAACACTTTGAATTAGCTATGATATGGTAATAATGTCACTCTGTTCTAGATTCTCAAGCATTCTTCCATGAAACCTGCAAGTTGATATATAGATGATGGATCCAGTACAGTTGATATATAATCATTTGAGCTTCCTAGTCGTGCTCAAATGATTAGAGGTGGACATTGCAATATATTACTATATAATGTAGGTATATGTTGGAAATCTAAAACTTTTCTTAAGTACTTTATGGTTATGGATTAATTATGGATAGCTCATGGTATGGCTCATGGTTTAATTATGGATGGCTCATGGCTTATGGCTCATGGATGGCTCATGGATTAACTATGGTTTATGGCTTATGGTTATGGTTTAATCATGGTTAAGTTTATGGAATGGTTATGGTTTATGTAATTGAATGGTTATGGTTTAGTTTCATTTGATTGTAATTATTTGTTACTTTTAAGATTTCTAGAGAAGTCTCAAATTGTCTAAAGACTTCTAGAAATGTCTCCGTTTTTCTTCATGTCTCGGTGAATGCATCGATCATTTATTGTAATGAAAATATCTGGCAGAGTGCAAGTTTATTGTAGCATCTTATCCATTGGATGACTGATGTACTATGCGATCTAATGGTAGCACATTCCTTTTGTATTTTCTATATAAACCCCCCTTTGTAAACAATAGAGCCATACAAAGAGATGGCATGGGATGTATGGATTATGGTTAAATAAAAGAAAATTTTTAGAAAATGTTATCTTATGTTTTCATTTCATGTTTATGTTTATAAATGTTTTTATGAATGATTTTGTTAGGGCTATGCTCAATAGCAAGAGTGTAATGTTGTACTTGACAATCTTTTCATATTAATAAAGAGATTTCTGTTAGTTAACAAAATCTTATATAACATTTATTATTATAATTGTCAAAGTAAATAATCATAAGGTCAAAAGACTATGAGAAAATAAGAATTGTTCGTACATCTGGATATGTATGAGGTAGACACAATTCTTTA
Organism: Acer campestre; assembly: GCA_954870605.1. Lineage (NCBI taxonomy): Eukaryota > Viridiplantae > Streptophyta > Magnoliopsida > Sapindales > Sapindaceae > Acer > Acer campestre. The sequence continues at coordinate 10,590,058 of OX940800.1, forward strand.
GTTAGTCTTGAATAACGTTTAAAACTTAAGTTAAATGTTGGACACCTTTATCTTGTTAAAGTTGTATAATTCTTTTACTAGCATTTGAGTGGGATCAAATGTGTTGTGATGAGTCTAAAATCATCGAAGGGTCTTCGAGTAAAAGAATCTAGTGCACTGGGTGCATTAAACCGGATCACAATGAAATACTTTTTCTAGAACTGTCAGTAGATAAAAGTCTTTTTATTATCAGGACAATCGGAGAGTCTATCTTAATCCTGAGATAAATGATGGACTTATGGTTGTAAGTGTTATCATTTGAGCTATCAATGAGTATGATTATATAGCATAGTCTATCCTCGTTAGTTTGGTGGTATTCATTTGTTAATCGATAGAGGACTTCATTTGTAGATATGGACATCGTGGCTCCATTTATTAAATGTGAGTAGAATATCATCATATGGATGCTTTGTGGTTTTGTATATGAAATCTTAACATTGAGTTTTCAATAGTGTCTATTGAAAGATGACTTCTGGACAAGTCATAATATATATCCAAGTTCAAAGTGTGGTCATATGAGTAAATATGGTAACTTGGAGAGCTATAGGCGGTCTATGAGCTCTTGGCGATTACTGATATTCTTTACAAGGATTCACTATCTCCCATATGATTGTCTAGGGTATGAATGAGTATCGTTAACTTATTCCATCTTTATTTAAGAGTACAATTTTAGTTCTTTAGTGGAATGAACTAAAATTAATAGATTGAACCTAAGTGAATAGTTTGTTGATTGTGATTGGGTTATGTCTATTGGAGTTTAAATTTAGATAGGCCCGCCAAGATCCCTAATCCGCACGGACTTGCATGAATTACTTGATATATTCTACCGGACTATTTGTGGGTCCATTTAGAATTGTATTTAATATATTAAGAATATAATTTGCACATTATTTAATTAATGAGCTGTTTAATTATATTAATATATTAATGAAAGACATGTGAGCTTGTTTCTTTTAGGGTCTAGTTCACATGTGGGCTTTTTATTAAAGTCCAAATGGATTAAATAAAATAAGAAAACAATATGTAGGCCCAAGTCTCTTGTCATGGGCGGCAATGGGTAATAATTAGCCCATAATATTGTTTTATTTTATTATTTAATTAAATGGAAATTAATTAATATGTTAATTAATTATTTAATTAAAAATCAAATCTTTTTCTGATTAGGAAATATGTTTCCTAGTTGTATATTACTATTACTATTATATTAAATATAAAAGACTTTATTTGTTTAGTCAAATTATGAAGTCTTTTATTTAGTCACAAATACACTAAAGAGTTGGATTAGGGTTTGAATTCTAAAGAAGTCTTTGTATCCTATTTGGAAAAGGACTTTAGTGATCACCTTGTTGGACAAGGTAAGAATTCGGAAACCCTAAATAAACTAGGGTAGGATTTCGGCCACCCTAAATAATCTAGGGCGGAAAATTCGGTTACTATAAATATATAGTGAGAATTTTCGGCCAACCCTAGATTTTTTCTTTGAAGAATTTATTTTCTTTGGCAAAAGAGAAAAAATAAAAATCCTACTCTATTACTAGTGAGAATTCGGCCAAGGGGTTTTGTAAGAAAAGATTTTTTCTTGTTTCGATAGTGTACTAGTGATCTTAACATCCAGAGATCTTGTACACACTTTCGAATTAGGTTCACGCGAATTTCAATCTTACGATTGTGAATTCAAAAGTGACCGGAACATTCTTAGCAACCTTTTGGAGATTATTGTGACTAACAGAATCAGAAAAGTGTTTGTTGTCCATTCTCAGGTTCACAATTCAAAGAAGGGAGACCACGCTCCTAGGTGATTCACATTCGTGATCGGTTTTGAAAGATCTTGTAGATTACCATCGATGTTAGTCAATCGGATCACACAACAAAGGTATTTCATCTTTTCGTATGTATGATTAATTAATTAAAGGGTTAAGGTTCAATATGGAATTTTTTAAAAATATACTAAACTCTTTTTAGTTTCGCTTCCGCTGCATGCACGTATTTTTCCCTACAATTGGTATCAGAGCCTGGTTGTACCCTTTAATTAATTAACGTATATATTCGTGAATCTTTTTCTTTTTATTGTGATTATGCATGTTTAGAAAGAGATGACACTCTAGGTATTATCATATATAATTACATTGGAATGTATGGATTTATATATGTTATATTTTGATATAAAGTGAATTGTTATTACTCGATTTTGATCCTAGAATTTCAATGTATTTTTTGTTTCGAAATTGTAACAAGAAGGGTGGCCTATTATCATCACAATTTCCTTCTTAGTAGTTGCTAAGTTTTTTTTATTGTATTAAATTTAACTGCAGTATTTTTTTTATGTATTAAAAAATTAGTGCAGTATTTTTTTTGTATTAAATACTGCTGTGATTAAAAAATATATATATATATACTGCAGTATTTTATTGTATAAATAAGTTTTTAATATGTTCAAGCATCAAAGATTCGAAGACTTGAAGAATTAATAGCAACCGGAACGAGTTTGGGACCATGCGCACCATAGCAACGTGCACGCGCGCAAAATTGCATGCAGCTGTGCATGTTGGACTGTGGGCTGCGCATGGCAGCCCCATGGAGTCCATGAGCTGCACATGGCAGCCCTTGTTAGGGTTGTGGAGTGTGCACACCAATTGGGCAGCCGTGGGTGCTCAAGTGATCCATGGCCGCTTGAAGATTTGTTCGCCAAGAAAGGAGTTTTTTGTATTCCAAACAAATGTAATTTACTTGCTTTTCTAGGATGGATCAAAATCGTGGCTATTTACTTTGTGTAAATATTACAATATTTGTTATTGTTTGATAACATGTCATGTAGAATAGGAGTGCCACTCATATATCTCTTTTGATATGAACATGCATTGAATGATTTAGGTATCTAATTAGCATCTAGATAACTTGGTAAATCATTCTATGGGATTTAATCACATGCCTTAAATAATTGAGTGGGAGAAGGTGTATTGCAAACACCTATGGCCTCCAAGGTTAGTTGAGCTATATTGTTTTTTGGTAATCCCCCCAAGGGGCGTCCATGAATAGAATTTAGCAAGATACTTCCTTATAAGGATAGACTAGACAATTGACTCAAACGAGATCTACTCCCCAATGAGGGATTTTCGTGAGGGAATATATTGAGGGTCGAAATCTTGGTAATACACTCAATGTGTTTTTATTAATATCCTCTCAAGAGTTCTTGTTAATAAAAACACAAGGCTAAAATTGAAAACGTTGGTTGGTATGTTAACAATTAGGTGGGACCTAGTCCAACTAGTAAATGGTGCGAACTCTCAAATGAGGCATAACATTTATGGATGTTGGATCAAATGTTGAATTTTACGATTGAATTATATATATTTAATTCAAGATAAATATTCGAAAATGCTAAACAATGATTATTTACTCATATATATTTTTGTTAAGAAATCATGATCCCATCCCTAATGATCATCCTAAAAGATAAAACTTTAACCGGTAATAATTATGTCATATGGAAAAGGAAAATTGGGTTGTTGCTGCAAGCTGAAAAAATTTAAATTTTGTTCTAACTACTCCTAAACCACCTGCTCCTACTAATGAATCTAATGTGATGCAATGAGACGAGTATGAGCAGTGGAAGACCTCTAGTGAGATGGCCAAATGGCTACCATCTCTGACGTGTTGCAATAGCAGCATGAAGGAAAGGGGCCTGCTGCTGATATGATGATGTCTCTAGAAGAGATTCATATGGTTGGTAAAGTTGCTACTATTAAGACCCATCAGAAGGTCAAGGAATAATAGAAGAAAAAGCAACTTGGGCCTATCAAGATGGAGACTAAGAAAGTAACCAAGATCAAAAGGAAGTGCTTCTTTTGTGGTGAAAAGAGACATTGGAAAAGTAATTACCCAAAGTCTCAGAATAAGAAGGAACAAGGTAATGTGAATTATCTTGAAACATGTTTTTCAGGCAGATTTTACAGATTCTTGGATCGTAGACTCTAGAGCCACTAATCATGTTTGTTATTCCTTATAGGGGGTTTTCAAGAAAGGAGATGGTTGAATAAGAATGAAATCAATTTGTATTTAGGCAACAGAGTGTTGGTGTTTACTAGTGCAGTGTGAGATATTAGCATTAATCTAGATTCTAGTAGGCATTTATATTTGATAGACATTTATTATGTACCTCAATTCAAGAAAAATTTAATTTCAGTTTCTTGTTTAAATAAATTTGAATATTCAGTTACTTTTAATAAAAATTTTATTATTAGTAAGGATGACAAATTTGTTTGCAAAGGTACATTGGAAAATGGTCTATTTACATAGAAATATCTCTCATTTGTTAGACACAGAATTAACGCAACCTAATCATAAAAGAGTAAAATTATCATAAGATGAAACCTACCTATGCCATTTGCGCCTAGGTTGTATTAACCTTAATAGGATTAAAAGATTGGATAGTGATAGACTTTTAAGTGACTTAAAGGTTGATGATCTATAGACTTTTGGATCCTGTTTAGAAGGTAAAATGACCAAAAGGTTGTTCATGACCAAAGGCACAAGAGCCACTGAATGTTTATGATTAATGCATACTAATGTATGTGATCCTATGAGCATTCAAGCTAGAGGTGGATATGAGTATTTCATCACTTTCACATGAGATTTGGTTATGTGTATCTCATGAGACATAAGTCAAATGCTTTTGACATGTTCAAAGCATTTAAAGCTGAAGTGGAAAATCAGCTAGAGAAACACATAAAAATCTTGAGATCTGATCGTGGTGGAGAATATCTATTTGGTGAGTTTTAGCAATATCTTATTGATAATGAGATCATTTCTCAATTTTCTGCATCAGGTACACCTCAACAGAATGGGGTGGCAGAAAGAAGAAATATAACTCTTTTGAACATGGTTAGGTCGATGTTGAGTTATTCAACGCTCCATGTTTCTTTTTGGGGATATGCTCTACAAACTCCAATGTACATTCTAAACGATGTACCATCGAAGTCGGTTCCTCAAACACTGCATGAGTTGTGGACTGGGCGAAAGCCTAGTTTACAACACTTAAGGATATTTGGTTATCCTGCGCATATGTTAAAAGGAAAGACAAAAAAGATAGAGTCTCGTACAGAAACATGCATATTTGTGGGGTATCCAAAAGGAACTAAAGGGTATTATTTCTATAGTCTTTCAAATCTTAAAGTATTTGTTTCGACAAATGCTAAATTTCTAGAAAATGACTATATGAATGACTTTATACCTAAAAGTAGAATTGTTCTGAATGAGATGTCAGAAGATACAATTTCACAAGGGGTTTCACAACCTAGCCCAATTGTAAGTTCTGTACCATCACAAGATCAACAACCTGCCATTCCTCGTCGTAGTGGGAGGGTTGTAAGACAACTCGAGAGATACATCGGTCTGGGAGAATCAGTGGAGAATCTCCCAGACGACGATGATCCCTACACATATGAGAAAGCAATAGAGGATGTTGATTGTCGCCATTGGCAAAAGGCAATGCAATCTGAGATTGAGTCAATGTTCAATAATAAAGTCTGGTCCATTGTAGACTTGCCTAAAGGGATAAAACCCATTGGGTGCAAGTGGGTATAAAAGAAGAAAAGAGGTATGGATGGAAAGGTGGAAACCTTTAAAGCTAGATTAGTAGCTAAAGGTTACACACAGAAATAAGGTATCGATTACGAGGAAACCTTCTCTCCTGTGGCCATGCTTAAATCCATTAGGATATTCTTATCTATTGCAGCATCTTTAGATTTAGAGATTTGGCAAATGGACGTCAAGACAGCTTTCCTTAACGGAAGTCTTGACGAAAGCATCTATATGATGCAACCAGAAGGATTCATTGAAAAAGGCCAAGTGGAAAAGGTATGCAAGTTGTAAAAATCCATATATGGATTAAAGCAAACATTTAGATCCTGGAACATAAGGTTCGATCAAGCTGTGAAAGGTTTTGGATTTGTTCAGAACCTTGACGAACCTTGTGTATACAAAAGGATCAAGGGCGACAAGTTAGTTTTCCTAATTCTTTATGTTGATGATATACTACTCATCGGAAACGATGTAGGTGTATTGACATCAGTAAAAGAATGGTTAGCAAAACAATTTAATATGAAGGACTTAGGAGAAGCAAGTTATATTCTTGGTATCCAAGTAATAAGAGATAGAAAGAATAGAACGATTACACTATCCTAAGCTTCATACATAGATAAAATCTTTTCTAGATTTTCCATGCAGGATTCCAAGAAAGGTATGTTACCTTTCAGGCATGGAATCAAACTTTCTAAGGAACAAGTTCCTAAGAATGAGCATGAAGAGCAATTCATGAGTAGGGTTCCATATGCCTCGATAGTTGGAAGTCTCATGTATGCGATGCTTTGCACTAGACTAGATATTTGTTTTGCTGTTGGTATAGTTAGCAGGTTTTAATCGAAACCTGGTCCTGATCACTGGACGACAGTCAAGCATATTTTCAAGTATCTCAGGAGAACGAGAGACAATATACTTGTATACTCTGGAGGGGATTTGATTCCCGTAAGGTATACAGATTCTGATTTTCAGTCGGATTCTGACTCTAGAAAATCCATATCAGGATCTGCGTTTACTCTTGGAGGAGGAGCAGTCATATGAAGGAGTATCAAGCAATCATGCATTGCTGACTCCACCATGGAAGCTGAGTATGTTGCTGCAAGCGAAGCTGCCAAAGAGGCTGTTTGGCTCCGCCAATTCTTGATTAACTTAGAAGTGGTTCCTAGTGCGAATAAGCAGATCACTATATATTGTGACAACAGTGGAGCAGTGGCTAATTCGAAAGAACCAAGAAGTCATAAAAGAGGAAAACACATTGAAAGGAAGTATCATCTTCTTAGGGAGATTGTTCATAGGGGTGACGTGTCGATTAAAATCGCGTCAGCAGAAAATCTAGCGAATCCCTTCACAAAGGCTCTACCACAGAAGAGTTTTGATGGGCACCTAGAGAACATGGGAATGAGAGATATGACACATTTGCTATAACGCAAGTGAGAGATTGTTAGGGTTATGCTCAATAGCAAGAGTGTAATGTTATACTTGACAATCTTTTCATATTAATAAAGTGATTTATGTTAGTTAACAAAATCTTATATAGCTTTTATTATTATAATTGTCAAAGTAAATAATCATAAGGTCAAAAGACTATGAGAAAATAAGAATTGTTCGCACATCTGGATATGTATGAGGTAGACACAATTCTTTAGTTAGTCTTGAATAATGTTCACAACTTAAGTTAAAGGTTGGGCACCTTTATCTTGTTAAAGTTGTAGAATTCTTTTACTAGCATTTGAGTGGGATCAAATGTGTTGTGATGAGTCTAAAATCATCGAAGGGTCTTCAAGTAAAAGAATCTAGTGCACTAGGTGCATTGAACCAGATCACAATGAAATACTTTTTCTAGAACCGTCAGTAGATAAAAGTCTTTTCATTATTAGGACAATCGGAGAGTTTATCTTAATCCTGAGATAAATGATGGACTTATGGTTGCAAGTGTTATCATTTGAGCTATCAATGAGTACGATTATATAGCATAGTCTATCCTCGATAGTTTGGTGGTATTCATTTGTTAATCGATAGAGGACTTCATTTATAGATATGGACATTGTGGCTCCATTTATTAAATGTGAGTAGAATATCATCATATGGATGCTTTGTGGTTTTGGATATGAAATCTTAATGTTGAGTTTTCAATAGTGTCTATTGAAAGATGACTTCTGGACAAGTCATAATATATATCCAAGTTCAAAGTGTGGTCATATGAGTAAATATGGTAACTTGGAGAGCTATAGGCGGTCTATGAGCTCTTAGCGATTACTGATATTCTTCATGAGGATTCACTATCTCCCATATGATTGTCTAGGGTATGAATGAGTATCGTTAACTTATTTCATCTTTATTTAAAAGTGCAATTTTAGTTCTTTAGTGGAATGAACTAAAATTAATAGATTGAACCTAAGTGAATCATTTGTTGATTGTGATTGGGTTATGTCTATTGGAGCTTAAATTTAGATAGGCCTGCTAAGATCCCCAATCCGCACGGACTTGCATGAATCACTTGATATATTCTACCGGACTATTTGTGGGTCCATTTAGAATTGTATTTAATAAATTAAGAATATAATTTACACATTATTTAGTTAATGGGCTGTTTAATTATATTAATATATTAATGAAAGGCATGTGGGCTTATTTCTTTTAGTAAGAATGGGTCTAGTTCACATGTGAGCTTTTTATTAAAGTCCAAATGGATTAAATAAAATAAGAAAACAATATGTAGATCCAAGTCTCTTGTCATGGGCGGCAATGGGTAATAATTAGCCCATAATATTGTTTTATTTTATTATTTAATTAAATGGAAATTAATTAATATGTTAATTAATTATTTAATTAAAAATCAAATCTTTTTCTAATTAGGAAATATGTTTCATAGTTGTATATTACTATTAGTATTATACTAAATATAAAAGACTTTATTTGTTTAGTCAAATTATGAAGTCTTTTATTTAGTCACAAATACACTAAAGAGTTGGAATATGGTTTAAATTCAAAAGAAGTCTTTGTATCCTATTTGGAAAAGGACTTTGGTGATCACCTTGTTGGACAAGGTAAGAATTCGGAAACCCTAAATAAACTAGGGTAGGATTTCGGCCACCCTAAATAATCTAGGGCAGAAAATTCGGTCACTATAAATATATAGTGAGAATTTTCGGCCAACCCTAGATTTTTTCCTTGAAGAATTTATTTTCTTTAGCAAAAGAGAAAAAATAAAAATCCTACTCTATTACTAGTGAGAATTCGACCAAGGGGTTTTGTGAGAAAAGATTTGTTCTTGCTTCGATAGTATACTAGTGATCTTAACATCCATAGATCTTGTACACACTTTCGAATTAGGTTCACGCGAATTTCAATCTTACGATTGCAAATTCAAAAGTGACCAGAACATTCTTAGCAACCTTTTGGAGATTATTGTGACTAACAAAATCAGAAAAGTGTTTGTTGTCCATTCTCAGGTTCACAATTCAAAGAAGGGAGACCACGCTCCTAGGTGATTCACGTTTGTGATCGGTTTTGGAAGATCTTGCGGATTACCATCGACGTTAGTCAATCGGATCACGCGCCAAAGGTATTTCATCTTTTCGTATGTATGATTAATTAATTAAAGGGTTAAGGTTCAATATGGAAATTTTTTTAAAATATACTAAACTCTTTTTAGTCTTGTTTCCGCTGCATACACGTATTTTTCCCTACAGTTTTTACACTCATTTTTATTGACGTTTTATGGGTGGATTATGGTGAGACTTTCCAATAGAGGCATCACCCTTGGTGAGATTGACCCAAAGAGGCAGTAGCCATGGCGAGAATGTCCAAAGAAAGCAGCCATGTTTTTATGTTCTGATATCTTCAGCAGAAGTATCAGAATATGGATGGCTGATATCTCAGTAGAGGTATCAGAACTTGGATGTTAATGACTATTTATGGTTTTATGGTATTTATTGATGGTTTTTATGGATTTTCATGGTATTTTATTCTTTATGTTATTGATGTATTTTTCAAAATGGTTTTTATGTATGCTATTTTTAAAATGGCATTTCATGGAACTCAATTTTTATTTTTTATTTTTTAAAATTTCAACAGTATATATGGAGAAATATTATGAAGGTAAACTTTTATATTTAATATATATGTTTTCATTTGATTTGGAGCCATTTGTCATCATGACTTGCCCAACTTTGGTGCTAAGTGTTAGGTCATGCCTAAACCTTGTGTCCAATTGCTTGGTAAAGCTTGACCCACTCTCTGGTATTACCTTTTAGAATGTTTCTTTTATAAATATCTAGATATTTTAAAAGAAAATTCTAGATAATGGTAATTGAGGTAAGTAAGAATATTTATGATAATGGTTGGTGTATATGTGAACATTTAAGAAGGTCAACTACCAACCTTAGATCAAATAAATCTTAGTCATCCAATGAGTCGAGGACAGGGGCGGACCCACGTGAAGGGGGCTCGTGCCTACCTCAATTTTTTTTTAAAAAATTGACTTTGTGTATACTTTATATGTATTCTTTCATTACTAGCAGTAACATCATTTCTCCTTTAGCAAAGCTGGTTGTGGCCCTTCTTCCTACTCTTAAAGTTCTTAGTTCAAGTCCCATTAAAAGCAAATGTTTTCTTTTTAATTAAATTTTATCTTGTAATTTTTTATGTCTTATTTATTTTACAACCTTTTCCAATTCTTTTCTCAAATTTTCATTTTCTTATTTTATATTAAATTATCTATTACTATTTTAGATTTTTATTATTTCTAATAGTTTTAGTTTGACTACCTAACACGTCTAATCAATAAACCATAATATCTCAAATTTTACTTTATTGGATTAAAATAGTCAATATATTATTATGATTCATCTTCTTTTATCCTTAGTATTTTTCTATATTTTATAGTTTTAATTTATTTAGAATTAATAAATCAACAACTTACCAATAATTTGAAAAATAAAAAATTTAAAAACATGTCTAGTAATATTTATTAATAAAATATTTTTCTATAAATTTAAATTGAATTCATTATAAATCAAAAAAAAAAAATCTTATTATAAAATTCGATTGTAATTTATTCTTTTAATTTTTTAATATTATTTATGTTGTTTTTCTTGTTATTGTTTATTTTTTAAAACATTTTTTCTTGTTTTTATTTCTCTTTTAATGTAAGATTATTTAATTCATCTGAGTAAGTGAACAAATTTGTTTTATTTTATCTAAAAAAACTCATTTACTATGATTTTAATTTTTCAGTATTATATATATATATATATTCAAGTGCCCTACCTGATTAAAATTCCTAGGTCCGCCCTTGGTCGAGGAGCGACTCTTATAAGTAGTTAGGTTCATTTATTATAAGGCTTTCAAGCCAATCATTTTTGTAATACTCTTTGAGAGCAATATACCCTTTTTAATTATTTCCTTCAAACACTCCAAGTGAGGCTTACTTAGCAATTGAAACAGAAAGTTGTCTAAGCTATGACAACTTTAAACAAGCTCAGTGTTTTAGTCTGTGGTAGTTATACAAGCAAGTGAAGTCTTGCAATCAAAGAGTTGGTTGACAAACATTTGTCAAGTTTCACTATTAAAGGTTTGCGGGTAGAATAGATTGTGTTACGAACCTTGAAGTGTGATCAGGTTGTCAACTTAGGTTGTAAACAGTTATTCAAGTAGTGGAGTTCGGTGACGAGTGGTTAGTCTCGTGGGTTTTTCCTTGTTGAAGATTTCCCACGCAAAAAATCAAGTGTCCATTTTACTTTCCGCATTTTACTTGATTGGGTTATATTGTTAATATTGACTAATCGAAAATTGGTAATAATCGATTAACAACCTATTCAACCTCCTTCTAGGTTGTATTAGACACACTCCGTGTATTTTTATATTAATTAAAAATGTTATTTATATTTAAAAACATTAAAAACAAATTTCAGTAATAGTTGAAAATTTTATATTTTTTTAAGGCCTCATTTAAAGTTTTTACCTAAGGCCTCTAATGATGTTGAGCCACCTCTAGTGTGACATTGATTAGCTGCACTAAAACTAAGCCTGTGACACATTGCTCTATACTTTGCTTCTGCATTCGAATGTGCAAAAACTCTTCCGGATAGTGTTGGAGAAACAACCAATATATCCTTGTGGGATTGAGATCCTCTACCCATCTCATTTGTGCTCACCTTCTCAACATCTGGTGACATGTGGCACTTAAGCAAATGAACGACTATGATTAATCTGTTTTATTTTTTTTCTCTCCACTAATCAAACGATATCGTATCTGAATACCATCACTTCAAACTTTCTTTTTTCTTCTTGTTTGTTTCATAATACTTTATACTCTCTCTCCATTTCTCAGATAGTTGTATACTTTTAAGAAACGAATATTTTTAAAAAATGAACATCATCAATCTTTACAATCCCAAATTCATCCATCTTCATTTATTCACAAACAAATATCATTAATCTTCAGTTTTCACAAACACAAATTGAATTTCAATACACAAACCAGAAAATAAAATATGTTTCTCCATTGATGAAATCTGCAGATCCATAAATGTACTTTTTAATTTTATTTTTTTTTTCAATTTTTTCAATTTTTTATTTTTTTACTTGGATTTCGTTTATGGGTTTGTGAAATGAGTTTTTGTTTTGTTTGGTTGCTAATAAAATGAAGGAAAGAGAAGGAAAATCCTTAGTTATTTATTTATTTTTTATTTTTTGGTTTCTGGGTGAACATTGATGATCTCCAACAATGTTCATTTTTTCTATTAAAGGGAGCTAGGGAACTTCCTAATCTTTTGACAAGATTTCTAGCCTCTTGTTTGGAGGCGATTCTCTCTTCTTTGACAACTTTGACAGACAATGGACAATGGATAATGAGAATTTTTATTGAGAATGTTTTGTTCACTGTAATGTTGATGATAGATGTAATTTTTGGTGGTGTAATGTAGATGATGATGGTAATGTAATTTTTTTTTAAATTTTTATTTATTATCTCCACTATTGTCAATTTAAGAAAAAAACATTCTCTAGGTTGTTTTTTTTCTTCTTAGAAAAGTATCAAGAGAGGATTTTTGGATTATTAAATAAAAAAATTAAAAAAAAAAAGTTGTTATTTGCTTAAACGCTTTTGTTAGGAGAAAGAGAGGGAAAAAAATAAAGAAAACTTTAGACGAGGGAAAAGAAATCAGGAGAAATAGAAAAAAATAAAATAAAGGAAACTAATCTCAGCTATTGTTTTGCTTGTCTGTCACGTGTCAGCAGATGCTTGAAAGTTGAGCACAAATAAAATGGGTAAGGGATCTCAATCCTTTGTTTTGTTATACCTCATTCCAACGCTAACCTATTTTGCTGGCGTTATTTTGCAAGTGAAGTCTTTCTATATTATTTCAGGTGTATGATAAATCAATGAAGCATCTTCAAGAATCAAGTGATAAATTCTTAACTATTAGTTGGAACTTCAACATCAAGATGTTGACTAATACCAGCTACAATCCATCACTTTAATTATAAGCTCAACTGGCTTCCAATTTGATGTCATACCTCTGCTGCATTTTGCCCTTTCAGTCTCAGCCATGGCCAAAAAGTTGACCTGTGACTTGCTCAATTTACCCCTCTTCGTTTTCTTTATTATTCTTCTTTTTCCTTCTGCTAGTTCGATTTCCTTCAACATGCCTCGTTTTGCCCCAGACGACAACAACGTAGTTTATCAGGGAGATGCAGCACCTTCTGTTGGAGCTATCGAATTGATTAACAGATACCGTTATACATGTCGTGTTGGTTTGGTCACTTATGCTAACATGGTGCAACTTTGGGACTCTGATACAGGAAAAATCTCTGACTTCAACACCCGTTTCTCCTTCTCAATCGACACTTTGGGCAATCCAATTTATGGTCATGGCCTTGCATTTTTCCTAGCTCCTGTTGGATTTCAAATCCCTCTAAATTCAGCTGGTGGCTTTTTAGGCCTATTTAACACCACAACAATTGACTCATCTTCAAACCAAATTGTTATGGTTGAATTTGATTCTTTCAAAAATGTTGAATGGGATCCAAGTGATGTTGAGGGCCATGTGGGGATCAACAAAAACTCACTTTTTTCTGCTGTTTATACTCGCTGGAATGCTAGCTTTCACAGTGGAGATACTGCTGATGTTCAGATTACTTACAATGCCACTACTAAGAATTTGAGCGTCTCTTGGAGCTTCAGAGAGACTTCTACTTCTGTGGAGAATACCAGTTTATTCTACATAATTGATTTGATGAAGATTCTACCTGAGAGAGTCACAGTTGGGTTTTCGGCAGCTACAGGTATATACACAACGCGACATATGCTTGAATCATGGGAGTTCAATTCAAGTTTAGATGTGAAGATCAAGACAAATGAGATGGATTCACAGAAGATCAGAATAATAGTTGGTGTCACAGTTTCAGTGGCCGTTCTAATAGCTGGATTGACTGCGGGGTTTCTAATTTTGCGAAGGTTGAAGCAGGCCAAAGGAAACAACACAGAGACTGTAAACTTAACTTCCATTAATGATGATCTTGAAAGAGGTGCAGGACCAAGAAGATTTTCTTACACGGATCTTGCTTCAGCCACAAATAACTTCTCAGATGACAGAAAGTTGGGCGAAGGAGGGTTTGGTGCCGTTTACAAGGGTTACCTAATTGATATAGATATGGCTATTGCTGTGAAAAGAATTTCAAGGGGGTCCAAGCAGGGGAAAAAAGAGTACATAACGGAGGTGAAGACTATTAGCCAGTTAAGACATCGGAATCTGGTACAACTTATAGGTTGGTGCCATGATAGAGGTGAATTCCTGCTGGCCTACGAGTTCATGCCGAATGGTAGTCTCGATTCTCACATCTTTGGCAAGAAGAGTCCTATTACTTGGGCTGTAAGATACAAAATATCTCTTGGATTGGCATCTGCGTTGCTCTATCTACATGAAGAGTGGGAGCAATGTGTGGTGCATAGAGATATCAAATCAAGCAATATAATGTTGGATTCTAGTTTCAATGTCAAGCTTGGTGACTTTGGATTAGCAAGGCTAATGGACCATGAGCTTGGTCCCCAGACAACTGGGTTGGCTGGGACTTTAGGCTACTTGGCTCCTGAATACATACGCACAGGTAGAGCTAGTAAAGAGTCAGACGTATACAGCTTTGGAGTAGTTGCCTTGGAAATTGCTACGGGCAAAAAATCAGTTGATCCTGCAAAAGAAAACTCCGAAATGGGTTTGCTAGAGTGGGCTTGGGATGTTTACGGAAAAGGAAAACTTCTTTCGGGGATTGACAAGAATCTAGATATAGACTTTGATGAGCAACAAATGGAGCGTCTGATGATTGTTGGACTATGGTGCGCTCACCCTGATCGGAATTTCAGGCCTTCAATACGGCAGGCAATCCAAGTTCTTAATTTTGAGACGGCTGTGCCAAATCTTCCATCAACTATGCCTGTTCCTATGTATCATGTTCCTTCATTATCAGTCAGCGCTAATACTGAACCTTTGATCACAAATTCAAGCATTGAAGTTGGTCGTTAAACTTTTCATTTCTTGTAATTTCCTTTGTTTGGTGATGTAATAGAGATTGGAAACATCTACAATTTGTAGATGAAAATTAAAAATGGGAACAGAGTCATTCGCATTATTCCTCATAATATATCTTAATTCATCTCTCTAATAGTAATAGACACCCAAATATAATTAGCGACTAAACAGAACACATAATATTGTCAGAGAACTACCTTTATCTATATTAATTTGACAACTAAGAGCAATTATAATGTAGTTTCAGATTTTTTTTATAAAAAAAATGGCATCAAAATCCATTGAAAGATGGTCTAACACCAATGCATCGTTTGGTGCACCAGATAAGCTTTGGATTGGACAATTCTATTCCTTCTCCTGCTTTTGGTGACGCACTACAGTAGTACAGCATATATAATAAACTCACATCCCCTCCCATCAAGTCTCATGTTTCTTCAAACTCACAGTATAGTATTAATTTAATCCAGTCCAATCCAATACAATTCCATTTACTTAATCCTATCAAATCTCATTAAATAGTTCAATCCAATCTCTCGCACACAAAAATTGCCTAAGAAGTTTATCCTTGCCAGGCAGGACAACAAGAAAATGTTATGGTAATTCATATATATTTCTAGGGAAACCACTCTGTTTGGATTTTATGTGTTTTGATTTGGTCAATTTAAACATTCTTGAAGTCATCAATCCTTTTTTTTATTCTATTATTTTTCAATCTCAATCGATTCATACTATGAGATAAGCACATATTTGAATCAAAGAACTTAATTGGCTCTGTAATTTTTTAAGGACAAATACACTAATACCCGGTTTAATATAAATGCGACTAGAGAGCAAGTATGTATTTATTTACTAAAATCTCTCATACTCTTAAAATTTGAACTAAAAAAAAAAATCAAATTGTCCTTAGTTATTAAATTTAAAAATAAAGATAATGATTTTATAAAAAAAAAAATAAAAAAATAGTAACAGCTAGCACAATAATTTAAAATTTAGAAACAATTTATCATAATAAATTTAAATTTAAAAAACTGTGAAAAAACATTTAATTCAAAAATGATGATAATTTAAAAAATTACAAGCATTTTTATTTACTTTAAATATATTAAGAATTAAATTTAAAATTTGAAAAAATAGTTTTTTATTTTCCCATTTTAAAATAATTTTTTTAATTTATATTCCATTGAAAGAATTATCTTCAATTATTTAATTTAACGGTAATGATAGGCTTTCCAAATTTTTTCCTAAATTTTTTCTCAAATGATGTTGGCATGTAAGATGTCAACATTTTATAAATCAGGAGATTATATGATAAGTGATGTGATGGTGACACCTCACATACCAACATCATTTAGGAAAAATTTGAGAAAAAAATTTAATAAGCCTAGTATTACTCTTAATTTAATTGTTTTTTTATAAAAAAGATTATCTTTATTTTTAAATTTAATAACTAAAGGCAATTTGATAAAAAAAGATTATCTTTATTAGTTTAAATTTAAGAATATAGAAAGTTTGAGTAGATAAAGACATATTTGCTATCTGGCTGCAATTATGTCAAACCTCAAGTGAGTTTAGATTATTTACCCCTATTTGTTTAATTCATGGTTACAATCTTCCATTTAAAATCATCAGATTTTGGACTTTATGACTGAAAATAAAAAAATTTAGAAGAGTAGAGTACAATACACTCTTTCATTTTCTTAGCAAGAAAGCTAAAATCAAATCTCTAAGGGCCGGTTTGGTATTGCATTAGAAAAGTTAAAATCAACTTATTTTATAATTTTGATATAAAATGATGTTTGGTAAAATTTTCAAAAGTGATTAATTGATAATCTGACAAATTTTGACAGTGATTTTGAGAAATAGACCGGGGTTATTTTTTTGAAAATGATTATAGAATAATCTATTTCAACATTTAATGAATCTTTTAAAATATCATTAATTCATTATCACCTTTATGAAATCAAGTTAAAATCATTTATATATCTTATTTCATCAAAAAATTAAATTAAATATTCAACTTAAATATTGATTTGATTTATAAAATCTTTTAAAAATATTTTTATTGTTCTTATGGATTTTTTTTTTCTAATTTAAATATTCTACTTAAATATTGATTTAATGTATATAATTAATGAAAAAAATGAAGTAGAGTTTAAAATCATGTCTATTTTAGTCATTGTAATTAATCTCAGCAGTATATTAGTTTTAAAAGTACAATTAACTTAACATTCATGGATTAATTTCACAGTTGATTATTCTTTCAGCATAGCTAATAGTGATTATAATAAAAGTTATAGTAATACCAAACTGGCCCTAAAATTTCAAGTTTGATATGTATCACTAGTTTCAACAATTCGATCACATGCATGGTGTTAATGGCAACTTGAGAGTTATTAATCACCCCCATGCCATTAATATAAAATTAAAGGGATAATTTCACCACCATCCATGTTATTTAGATGATAATCAATTTAGTCCTTATTTTTTGGGTATATAAAAGGTCTTTATTATTTCATTTAACTGTTGTGTCAAGTTGAATAAAAACACTCCCTCTAAAAGTATTTTGATACTTTTAGATTAAAATAATGTTGGTGTCATAAAATAAAGTCTAAAAACATATAATATAACTAGTATGCAGCCTGCACGATGTGTGGGCATGGTAAAACATAACATAATAGTTATTGAATTTATATTTTTAAAAAATTTCATGTGTATTTTCTATTTTTACTTTCGTGTGTAATTTTACGGATGGAATTAACATATATTAGAAAGAAAAAAAGACACTAAAAAATCACTGGACTATAAATTTCTGCAATTACATTTGAAACATACAAAATAAAGCTTTCAACCACAAATTTAATAATTTTTTGAAAATTCTAATTCAAATAATTCCAAACCATTGCTTTGTACTCATTATATTGATGTTCTAATTCAATCCCTAGTCTCTCTGACAAAATCAGACTGCAAAGAAAATCAAATTAAACAAATCTATCACAACTTAAAAAAAATTAATAATAATAATAATTAAAAAAAAATAAGAGATATATATATTAAAAGTTTAAAACCTATCTTATTTATATAAATACCTAAATAGTGGTAGATAGAGCTCTAAACATAATCAAATCCTTATGCGTGATAACGTAAAATCACGGCTTAATCTTAGAGACTGACCGACCAATCACCTATGTCTGTGCTTGTTGAATAGAAACATGAACACTATAATTTTAACCAAAACCAAAAAAAAAATATTTATATATAGATTAAAAAAATACCAAGGTGATTTTGTGATGAGCAATACCTAAAACCATTTCTTTGATTGCTCTAATATGATTCAATACAAAACAAATATGAGATAGTAGGTAGAGATATGCATAACAATGTCTTGCAATTTGTATTACGTGAACTATACAAAAATATATAAAATAAAATAAAATAAAATAAAAAACTTGAATGCCCAAATCAAATCACATGTTCACTTATACTTATAATCTACAATGGAGATCCATTAATCCTAAATATGATCTAACACATCAAAATATAAGTGGTTTTTTTTTTTTTTTTTTTTAATGCAATAGAAAAACGTGAAATCGTAAATGATGAACCTTAATGGATTTGGTGGGTTGTGTGGATTTGGACAGGTGGTGATCGGAAGAGGAGGAACCCCCTGAGATGACGAATAAACATTGGAGTTAGAGTGTTTGGATTGAGTGATAAACAAAAAAAATAAAAATAAATAAACATATCAATAGAGAAAGGGAGTTTTTGACCTTTTATTTTGGGTAGAAATTAGCAAGCTTTTCAAACCTAACTAAAATTATATAAAAGGTAATAAAAATAAGATAATTGAATAGGAAATGTTTTATTTTTTACCAAATTGAATATGAAAGGTTAACTTGTGATTTTTTTACTTTTAATTAATTCATGGGATAATGAATAAAAATAAATAGTCAATTCCATAACAAATGAGATAATAAATAAATTCTCTTAATGAACCAAAAATAAAATAGAATAACTTAACGAATATTATAATTTATATAGGGTAATGTTAACCTATAGGGCATAGGTCAACAACAACTTTATTACTATAAATGGAAAGTAGTCGTTGTATTTATTGTAAGAGGAAATGGGGCAAAATAGCACTTTTGAAACTTGAAGTTGTGCAACTATCACCACATTACTAACTCATGTTTTATTAGCACCAAAAATGGAATTTGGACAAAAATACCCCCCAGCTTCTTTTCTTTTCTCTTGGGTGTCCTTCACCTTCTTCTTCCTTTTTCCCAAACCTCCATTGATGGAGCTTCAATGGAGGTGCCACCGCAGACCGACGAGTTGACTGGGAAAACCACTGGGAAAACGTTCGTCGAGTGCCAATCATTGTAACTGAAGTGTTCATTTTCATTTTCGAGTTGTGTAGAGAGAGAAATGAAGCAAAACCCAAACCGTCGCGAATCTTCATCGTCTGATCTATGACGATCCATCATGAATCTGATGAAACCGATGGCGCCAATGAACTCGGCATTGTTCAATCTTCCAGATCCAACTATCTCCGGAGTCAATTAGCGTCGTCGTCGAATCGTCATTGTCACCATTAATGGAGGTCGACAGAATAAGTCCCGAACAAATTTGAATTAAGTCTCGAAATGCATGAATAAGTCTCGAAAAAATCATGAATAAGTCTCGAAACTGCAAATAAGTCTTGAATTTTCAAGAAAAAAAAATAAAAAGGAAAATAGTAAGTGGGGGTATTTTGGTCTCATCACCTATTTTGGTGCTATTAAAACAAGACTTCTTAATGTGGTGCTATTTGCACAAGCCCTCCCCTAAAAAGTGCTATTTAATTTTTGAACCCTTTATTGTAATAAGATAATAAATGCAGTCATTGATATGTGTGTTTATTTTTATTTATTGAAATTAATTGGTTGTAAGGGCACAAGTTAACACTACTCATTTATATATTATATAGATAACTAATTAACAATATATATATTTTAAATATTACAACTAATTAACAATACTTAAAAATGAACCAATTAATATGAATTGATGGCTTGTTGTCGCTATATATATAGCTTGTCTTTTAAACTTACCAAATAATTTAAATTATATTAGATATGCATAATTTAAAGGGAAATTATTATTCTCCCCCTGTAGTTTACCGTATTCTCCATTTTCCCCCCTCCTATGCACAAATACAACCAATTTCATCTTATAAAAATAGGCATGAGAGAGGGGAAATTAGAGAATTTTGAAACTAGAGGGGGATGAATGGAGAATACGGCAAACTATAAGGGAGAGAATGATAATTACCCTAATTTAAATGAATGGATTACAGTGATACCACATCACTTGTTAATAATTAAAAAAAAAAAAATCAATACTTAATACTTAAAAATCAATTATGAGATTGACAAGAGAATTACCAAATATTATAATATATATTGTATAGATAACTAATTAACAATACATTTAAAAAAAAATTACAACTAATTAAAAATACTTAAAATAATAATAAAAAAAACTAATTAATACGAATTTATGGCTTGTTGGGAAAAAAAATTACAGCTGGTCTTTTAAACTTACCAAATAATGTAATACTTAAAAAAAATAAAAAATGAAAAATAAATAAAAAATAAATAAAAACTTAATAATTAAAAATCAATTAAGAGATTAGTTAAGATAAGTGATTGACTTTTGATTACTTATAAATTTTTTATTTAGGAAAAAATTATATTATAAAAAATTATTATTTTTTAATTAGACTCTACAAGCTATTATAAAAAAAAATATTACAATTAATAATTTACCTAATATTATAATATATATTGTATAGATAACTAATTAACAATACTTTTTTTTTTTTTTTTGAAATATTACAATGAGGTTTGCATATTTTCCCCTGGATCCCTATTTCCCCATGTCCCCATCCCCATTTGGGGAATTTTTTTGGGGAGAAAAGGGGAAATGAGTGGGGATGGGGATGATTTTCATCCCCAAATTGAGATGGAGATGGGGATGAGGATGGGGATGGGGAGACCCTCCCCTATCCCCATTTCCCCATTTTTCCCACTAATATATCGAAATGGGCCCCATCACCATTTCTCAATTTCCCCCAAAATATTATCAATATAATTATATATATTTTAATTTTTATTATTATTTGAAAACCTAACTATAAAAATCTCATTTACACTAATGGATTATTGAAATACTTTATTTTGTAATGGATTTTCTTTGATATTTGTAATGCATTTTATTTTGTATTTGTAATGGATTTTTTTTTTATTTGTGATTTTTAGTTAAACGAGGAAATTGGGAAACAGGGAAACGCGAAAAAACGGGGAAAATGGGGAACTGGGGTTGGGGATTGAGGTACCTCCCTCCAAAATTTCCCATCCCCATTTTTCCCAATAGGGGGGGGGGGGGGGGGGGGGGGGGATCTAGGAAGTGGGGATTGGGATGGGGGGACTTATATCTATCCTCATTTCCCCAATGTGCAACTCTAATTATAACTAATTAAAAATACTTAAAAAAAAAAAAACTAATTAATACGAATTTATGGCTTGTTGGAAAATATATTATGGATTGTCTTTTAAACTTACCAAATAGTGTAATACTTAAAAAATATATATACTTAATAATTAAAAATCTGTTATGAGATTGGTTAGGAGAATTTATTCACTATCCTATTAATTAGGTGATTGATTCTTGATTACTTATAGATTTTTTATTTAGAAAAAAAAAATATTATTAAAAATTATTACAATTAATAACTTACCAAATATTATAATATTTATTGTATAGATAACTAATTAAGAGTACATTTGAGTTTTGAAATATTACGATTAATTAAAAATACTTCACACACTTATTGTATAGATAACTAATTAAGAGTACATTTGAGTTTTGAAATATTACGATTAATTAACAATAATTCACACACACACAAATCAATACAAATTTATGGCTTGTTGGAAAAAACAATTACGGCTTATCTTTTAAACTTACCAAATAATGTAATACTTCAAAAAATAAATATTTACTAATTAAAAATCAATTATGAGATTAGTTAAAAAAAATTATTCACTATCCCATTAATTACGTGATTGCCTCTTGATTACCTATAGATTTTGGATTTAGGAAAAAAAATTGTATAATTAAAAATTATTACAATTAATAACTACTTAATAACTTTGGGTAAAATAATAATAATAATAATAATAATAATAAAGAATTTATGGTTTGTCTTTTAAACTTCCCAAATAATGTAAAACTTCTTATTTACTATCCCATTGATTACGGGATTGCATTTTGATTACCTATTGATAAGTTATTTACAAACAAAAATTAGTAAATTACGGCTTGTCTTTTAACTTACCAAATAATGTAATATTTCACACTTATTTTCTAAAAATATTCCATTTTTTTAATAAATTATTTCTAGATTTATTTTTTTCACGCGTTTCTCTTAGATGATTCAATAAATATATATATATATATATATATTTATATAGAAAGGTGAAGACTTTTATGGAGAGGCAAATAGTAGTGGAGATATTTGTTTTATTATCTTACAAAAAAATTATTTATTACCATTTATAAAAAAAGAATTATGAGTGAATTTCATATGTTTAGAAAAAGAATCTATTGAATTGAATTTAATAATTAATGTTCTAATGTAATACTGTTATTTGAATAAAAATTATTATTTTAATTTTTTGTTACGGTATCATTAATATATTATTATCATTGATATGTTTTTAAAATGGATAATGGTACATATCTAACACTTTTGTCCATCATTTACATCCAACTTGATGTGGCAGCTGACATGACACTTCTTTGTCAGTTGCTATGTCATTGCATCAAATGAGTTGAATTAAAAAAAATTAATAATTTGTATTCCTTAAATCTAGTACTTTAATATAAATTTTTTTTTTAAAAAAATAGAGTGTGATAATGTGGTGATGTGATGATTTGGCAGCTGACAAGGAAGTGTCATATCAGTTGTCACATCAAGTTGGATATAAATGATAGACAAAAGTGTTGGATGTCTACCATTATCCTTTTAAAATTTGTCAATAATTCCATATAAAAAAAAAAAAGGGATTACCATTAATTTGGTATTACAATTGATATTGTTTTGAAAAATATTTATTTATTATCATTTATAAGAATAATTAAAATTCAAAAACATTTATTTTTGGTAATAATCATAGTGTATTTAATGCATACTTAATATATTCTAAAAAACCAAAAAGAAAAGAAAACAAAAAGGCTAAAAATAGTAAGAAAAAAAACCTGTACAAAAAAATCAGTGTAAATTTCCATTAAAAACAAATTCGGGTATTGGATAATCGAAAATCTGAGTGGATACAATGTTTTAAAGAGGCAATACAGACATACAGTGTTAGACTTATAACCAAAAACTATAACACTAATATTTATTTGTAGTAGTAGTCTGTCTATCGAATTCTCAATCGGTCCCATTGATTTTCTACATTAGTGGTGATGAGCGGGATGTTAGCCTTACCGAAGGGTTGCATAGCAAACAATATAGTGAACACCTTATTACAGATTCCAAAATACATTAAAACAATAATTAGTCCAAAATTACATTTACAACTACTAAAGTGTTTCCTAAAAAAAACAAAAAACAAAAAACTTCTTAAGTGTTTGAATCAAAAAATATAAAAAGATGATACCTGAGAATGATATTTGAGATAGGCCTTTGGCAATCATCACGAATTGAAAAAAAAAAAAAAAAAAAAAAACTAAAAGATTAAAATTATTCAACCAAATATTTTTTTTTTTAAAAAAAATGTAGAAATTACTCTTACCACCCAATGCCATCCAGTCCCCCACAGTTTGGGTGTTTTGAGTTTGTTGTGATGGAGAGTCAATGGAATGAGATGGAGAAAAATATGAGATTTTGGATGGTTTTTATAAAGAAAATTGAGGAAAAGGAGAGGGCTTTTGAGTAAAGATTGTGATAAACTATTATGATTATGTGGTTTAATTGATAAAACTTAAAGTCAAATTTAAAGGAGAATATGAAGGGGTTTTGGCTTTTTATTATTGATCATTATAACATTTAAATCAAAGCTCCATCATGAATAAATTAATAGACAAACCAAGCCAAAACTAATCCATCAAATGATGGATAAGAATTGCAATTACGAAACTGATAATGAAATTAATGCAAGACTTAAAATATTGTAATTAAGGAGTATAAAGATTATATATAATAATAATATTAATAAACAAAACAACTAATTAATGTTCAAGTTAAAAAATAATAATAATTAATGGTTCAATTATAGGAGATTATATAGGTATAGAAATAGAAATGAAGAGGAAATAGGGGTATATATCACTTTTTCAAAATGGATTTATATAACTACAACCATTTTAGTAACTCATGTTTTGATAGCACCAAAAATGGGATTTGGACAAAAATACCCCCAGCTTCTTTTCTTTTCTCTTATGTGTCCTTCATCTTCTTTCTTCTTCTTTTTCCCCAAACCTCCATTGATGGAGCTTCAATGGAGGTGCCACCGCCGACCAGCGAGTTGATCAACAAAACCATCGGTAAAACGTCCGACGTGCGCCACCGGTTGTAATGGAAGTATCCATTTTCAGTTTCGAGTTGTATGGAGAGAGAAACGAAGCTAAACCCAAATCGTCTCCGAACCTTCATCGTCAGATCTACGACGATCCGTCGTGAATCCGACGAAACCGATGGCACCAATGAACTCGACGTCGTCCAATCTTCTAGATCCGACTATCTCCGGAGTCAACCGGTGCCATCGTCGGCACTGTCACCATTGATGGAGGTCGAACAGAATAAGTCTCGAACAAACTTGAATTAAGTCTAACGCATTAATAAGTCTCGAAAACGTCACAATAAGTCTCGAACAAACTTAAAATAAGTCTCGAATTTAACTTAATAAGTCTCGAAACTGCAAATAAGTTTCGAATTTTCGAGAAAAAAAAATACAAAGGAAAAGAGTAAGTGGGGGTATTTTGGTTTCATCACCTATTTTGGTGCTATTAAAACAAGACTTATTAATGTGGTGCTATTTGCACAAGCTCTCCCCCAAAAAGTGCTATTTAATTTTTGAACCCTATAAATGAATATATAACATTTAAGTCAAAAACTTCCTCATAGCGACACATGTCATGAGATTCCATTTTACTATATTATATATAGATATAGATACTAATACCGCCTTTCAAAAAAAAAAATAAATAAATAAAAAATAAAAATAAAAATAAGAGAGAAAACCATAAATAGCCATAGGAAACATTAAACTTTCCTTAATAACCACTTTTGAAATTTTAATTGTTAATAACCACTTTTTTAAAAAACTTTCAGTGTATGTCCATCAATTACAAGTTTACCCCTGAAATTGGTTTTCTTTTTTTAAAACCTTGAAACTTGAAATCATGAATAAATTGAAAATGACCAAATTTGAAATCATGACTAAATTTAAATATCCAAACTTGAAATCATGCCTAAATTGAAAATATTGAAACCTGAAATATGGACTAAATTGAAATTATCCTTAGGTTTTTTTTCCCCTTTTTCTTCTTCCTTCTCTTCTTCCTCAAATTAAATTAGGCTTAGATTTTGTTGCAGATCATGTTGCCGTCGTTGTCGCCGGAGAGCTTCGCCGAAATACGCCGGACATCGAGCTGGACCAGCGCCGTCGACGACCAGCGGCGCACGAAGGCACCGCCTGGTAGTTGTGCGAACCAATGCCGCTGGTCGTCGATGGCGCTGGTCCAGCTCGACGTCCGGTGTGTTTCGGAGACAACTCCGGCCTCTCCAGCGGTGGTCGACGGGATGGAGAGGAGAAAAGAGAGAGAGGACCGGGAGAGAGAGAGCAGAGGAGAGAGAAAGAAAAGAGAGAAAAGAGAGAGAAAGTGTTTGGGGATGGCTTTTATATGGGGACTGTCTAGTAATTTCCCAAAAATATGGTTATTAATAAATAAAACTTCGTTTGTGGTTAAAATAGAATTTCCACTAATATTTGTGGTCATTGTGGGTAATTTCCACTAAAAATAAAACATATAATATAATACTAACCAAAGAGATCAAATGAGAAGAAATCAAGTTTATTAGTTTATTTATCTATATATTGAATGTTTATACAATAAATCTATGGGATAATTACCCCGGTGGCTATCGAATTGATGACACACTATCAAAATGGCCACTAGATTGGAAAGTTGTTCCAAAATGGTCATTTTTGGCAAACTTTGTGACACTAATGGTCATTCCATCCAATTCCATCTACTTCCATCCAATTTCATCCAATGAGTGGCAGTAATGAGTGGCATTTTGGTAAATAAGGGGATGCCATTAATTTATTTTAGATTTTTTTTTGCAATCAATTTTTTCTTTTGTTTTTGAAACGAATAATTATATTTAGTGTATATATGTATAACATATGTCATATATATATATATATACATGTTTTAATAAGTTCAAATGTTATATATATATATATATATCTCAAAAAAAAACACACACACACATATGTATATATATATATATATATATATTTCTTTTTAAAGAAGATTAAGGCTAAAAAATCTAAAAAACAAAGAAGGGACATGTGTAATGATCTAAACCATTTTTTTTTTTTTAAAGAATAATTATATTTAGTGTATGTAAATATATATATATATATATTTACGTACACTAAATATAATTATTATATTTACATACACTAAATATAATTATTCCTTTCAAAAAAAGAAAAAATTGATTTCCAAAAAAAATCTAAAATAAATTAATGTCATCCCCGTTTTTACCAAACTGCCACTCATTGGATGAAATTGGATGAAATGGCCATTAGTGTCACAAAGTTCGCCAAAAATGGCCATTTTGAAACAAATTTCCAATCCAGTGGCCATTTTGATAGTGTGTCATCAATTCAATGGCCACCAGGGTAATTATCCTTAAATCTATATACAGGTATAGGGAGAATTACCTCTTCAATTAAATAGGAAATAATAACATAAGAGGAAGCTAATAATTATATAGCTCAACATATGACCGGGATGCATTTATCCTTGATTTCGATGATGCTAGACCGATTGCCTCTCACTACTATGGCATGCATCGAAATTTGTTCATCAATGTGGACAATGTCACCGATGATTCCGGCGCCGCAATGATCTCCGAATCCACGTTAACCAGTTTCACTGAAGGTAATGTTTTTCAATAAAACTGGTTAACCTGAATTCGGAGCTCATTGAGGCGCTGGAATCGTTGGTGACACTGTCCACGGTGATGAACAAATTTGGATGATCAGTGGACTTGGAGCTGAGATAGTTCTCAATGGAAATGTAAGCTTCGCTGCTCCTGAATTGATCATTCGAATACTTGTAAAACTTGATGTGAATGTAGGGATCGAAAGCTTTCACAGTCTCTTCAAATACTTGTCCATGCAGGCCAGGAGGTGAAGTGTGGGAAATACCTCTGGAACATTGTCCACACAATGAAGTATGAACAATGTCCCAAAAGTTGAGCTTAGTTGTGCAAACATCTCTGTAACTAGCTTGATTGAGTCTACTTTCGAATTTCTTCAACAAATCACACTCTGCTGATATTTTGATGGTTTTTCTATTTCTCTGCTCTGCTCATAAGTTTCTCATGTCTTTGAAGTGCACAAGTTTATCAACCTTATCCCAGAACTTATCTAAAGGGTCAAAATATTGTAACTTGTATATATTAATCCAAATTGATCAATTAAATTTTGCGACCTTCACATTCAATAGTCCACCGTCCACCGTCCATTTACTCTCGATTTAATGGTTGTAATAAGTTTTTGAGAGTATATAACAGGTTAATCATTAGATTAAAATAAATTCGGCTGTCAAAACTGCAAATCCTTCTTGGAAGAAGACCGGTGCTGCTCCATTCGTCATATCTACAGAGAAACCAACAGGGTTGCTGACCGCCTTGCTACTCTGGGTCACTCGCTTGATGTGGGTGTTATATATTTTGAAGAACCTCCTCCCCAAATTCTTGGCATTTTGGAGGATGATAACAGAGACTTGGTTGTTGCTAGGCCCATTCTCAGCCTTCCCTAGCTTGTTTTTATTCTGGGCGTTGCCCACATCTTACCAAAAAAAAAAAAAAAAAAATCGGCTTTTGTAGTGGGGCCATCATTCGTTCTAGGTCTTGTTGTGTTCCTTGGCATTGCCACTCAACTTGGAATAGTTGTTTGGGTTTGCTTTCTCAAATGGACTGTGTTATCGTAACTCCTACATGGTGATGGACTGCTCCAAAGCTTTTGCACTTCTTTTATTTATGATGATATTTGTAACATACCTTCCATTAGGTTATATTGACTTGTTTTCTTTTCTTTTCTAAGACTTCTTATATTGTTATTATATTTTTTTTAATAATATGTTGGGATATGGTAGATGACGAGGGTGCTATGTTGGAGTATAGCTGGGATGTCCCAGGCCTCCCGGCGCATCTACGGATTCCAATCACCAACATCCTTATAAAAAAAAAAATGAATTGTTAGAATTTAAATAAATAATTTAAGTTAACTTAGCCTTAACTCTTAAGATCAAAATTAATAATATAAAATTAAAAGGAGGACTTCTTCAATGGATTATATAAAACGATGACAAAAAAAAAAAAAAAAAAAGTGATTAGACCAAAGTAAAACGATGACAAAGTTGAATCATAAGAGGTAATTAGACCAAATTTCCATAAGAAAATTGCATGATGACGGAAGCACTGATGTTAAATCTTTGTAACTAAAAGTTGAACTATATTACGTATTGTATTGCGTCAAATCCCACCATATGCAAACAAGGACATCGAAGCTTAAATGGTCTAATATTAATCAATATTGCAAAGGAGAAAGGATTGGTGAAATTGAAAACTATATATGATTCAAAATTTCTAAACATGTGCCGGCCTTATGAGCTATGATTTCCAAGTGCATTACGCGTAAAGGCTTCTGGGAATTGACCAAGACTATATATCAATTAGATTAAGATTAAAAATAAAAATCTTTAGAGTTTTCTTCTCTTTGTCTTTCTCTTTAGGACAAAGTAGTCCTCGAGAAATCAACCATCCTAAAATAATAATACAAACTCTAGAGAATTTATAACAAGACGGCATATAGTGCCATTGGTTTTGATGTTAACTAGGTACCAATATCATTATCAACATACAATTTTAAAACTATATAAAAATTTTATTATAGTAGATTTTAAGTTAATAGTAAAGATCAGGCAGAAAAACTTTTGGCTAATGACAGGGGGAATTTTGAAACATATATAGTTGTTTTTCATTGTGATCTAAACTCATGAAGTTGACTGAATTCTTAAACAACTTCATCCGTCCTTTTATCGTTTCTCACTTTCCTATACTGTGTTAAATTTCAATTAGTCCAAATACATATGGTAAAGTACGTAAATTAAGGCTACTTGAAACGAAAGAGCTAAAGAAATGGGTTCGATCGGCTACTTCAAGAAGAAGTTCTTAAGCAAAAGGTGTCAAAATTATAGATTAATCCAATTAATGAAGACAATAATCCATGATTTAGGATAATAATATTGTTCACAGTGAAAACCTATCATTCTATCAACAATCAAACGTTAATAAAAGTCATGTCACTCGAGGTATTGATGGAGTGTGCCTTGGGAGCTCGAAATTCAAGGATGATATGGTAAAGACAATATTTATTAATTCTTTTAACCAGATGATAGGTTTTCCGTAAAAAGTTTGAGAAAAAAAATAAAAAATAAAAAATAAGTGTTAAGAACGAAAGCCGCAATCTCCCTGGAATCTCTACTCCGTCCCTCATCGGTACTACAATATTGAATTAGGGTTTCATATCTCGTACTAGAGTGAAACAATTTCATGTTGTACCTTTTTCCCCAATCCAATCAGGAGCATATATTTTTTCACTATTTCCCCAACATGTGTAATACACGTGATTCTGATCAGGCAGGACCGTTGTAGGTGCACTGTGCTTGTGACACAACTATGTGGCTGTAACACGCGTCCAACACCATCTAAGGTGATGTACGTGTAAGTGCCCGTGCTGTGCTTGTGACACAACTATGTGGCTTTAACACGTGTTCAACAAGCTACTGTATCTAAGGGGACGTATAAGTGTCCGTTTGAAAGAGTTTCTCTACCAATTAAAATAGTTATTTATTTATTTATTTATTTAATTTAGCTTCTCTATTAGACTGTAAAACAGTTTTTTTTTTTAATCATTCAAATATAATCGAAGGGAAAAAAAAAAAAAAAATTCAATTGACAATCATACCACAAACAATATTTGACTTGTACAAGCTAATTCCGAAAAAGATCTACTTGAAAAAAACTCTTCCAAATGGACCTTAGATATGAGTTTTTTTTTCTTATCAGGTTTAGATGTAGGGATCTCAATTAATATTTTTTTAATGCTGAAATCCAGCATTCAAAATCCCGCACAAATAGTGCAAATTGGATCCCTCCCGTACGGAAAAAACACAACTGATAATTTTTGTATATATATATATATATTAATTAAACCTCCTCACCAAATTGTACCACCATTAGTCGCTCTTTGCATTTCAGCCATGGCAGCTTTCTCTTTAAACCATTTTCTTCTCCTTCTGCGATTAATTTTCCTCTGGTTGCAATTACTCTCACATGCAAATTCAATTTCATTTAACTTTCCCAATTTCCATCCAAACATTAATATTTCGAGGATACACTTTTAAGGTGATGCATTCCAATCTGCTGGAGTTCACCAACTCACAAAGAATCAAGCCGATGATCAGAACATCACGAGCAGCACTGGTTGGGCCACGTACAACCAACCAGTGCCTATTTGGGACGCCGAAACTGTAAGGCTCACAGATTTCACCACTCACTTCTCCTTCATTATAAAAGCAGCACTTGATCGCGATAATTACGGGGATGCATATGGCCTGTCCTTCCTTGCGCCATATGACTCTAAAATCCCTCCCAATTCAAGTGGAGGATTTCTTGCACTTTTTAGTCCTGAAACTGCTATAACCAACGTTTCAAGTAATCAAATTGTTGCGGTTGAGTTCGATAGTTACATGAATGAGTGGGATCCAAGGGATGATCATGTAGGCATCAACGTTAACTCCATTGTCTCGGTAGCAAACGTGACTTGGAGAAGTAGTATTAAGAATGGATCAATAGCAAATGCATGGGTGAGTTGCAATTCTACTACGAAAAATCTAAGTGTGTTAACAGCTTATTCTAATAATCCAATCTTTAGTGGGAATTATAGCGTTTCTAATTATACTGTCGATTTGAGAGAAGTTCTGCCGGAACAGGTTAGCTAGGGTAGGTTTCTCTGCGTCAACAGATGGGTGGGTTGAAATACATAACATTCTCTATTGGAATTTTGATTCAACCCTTTAAAATCACTAGCTGATGATATGGGAACTGGGAAGTGGAGAAGCATTCGATCTTTCCATTTAAAAAAAAAAAAAAAAAAAATTCATTCTCAATCAATAAATACATTTAGATGGCGCATAAAAATTTAACACATAAAAATAGTACTGTTTTAATTTGAAGTATAATTAAGTAAAACAATAATAAAATATAAATGATGAAATTGAGGATTAAAAAGAATTGGAATAGAGGTGTTCTCAATAATAAAAAATAATAATAGAAGATCATGGTAACTTGAGACATTTTAAAGAGCTTTTTATGGGTTTTTGTACTAATTTATTAAGTTGAGTTTATAACGCACCAAAAGTTGAATTTTTTTCAAAAATGATAGAAATAGAGTAAAAAGTTAAGATAGAAATAGAGTAAAAAGTTAAGAGAAGTTGAGAGAGAAAATTGATAGATCGGTGGAATACGAAGATGATCACGATGAAGATGGCAAAGAAGACTGAAACGGACGTCAATAGT
Source organism: Acer campestre (assembly GCA_954870605.1). Classification (NCBI taxonomy): domain Eukaryota; kingdom Viridiplantae; phylum Streptophyta; class Magnoliopsida; order Sapindales; family Sapindaceae; genus Acer; species Acer campestre. The sequence goes on from OX940800.1 coordinate 10,622,134, forward strand.
CACACAAAGACCATGAAGACATTGCATAGGCAAAGATGAGAAAAGCTTAAAAATCGAGATTTGGGGATTTAATTTCAAGAGAAAGAGAAGAAAAGAAAAACATCTTGGTGGAAGGCTATGTTGTCCAAATTTCAATGTATTGCATTCCTTGTGATTGTTTCTGTAGAAAAATTAGGGTTTGTCTAATGTCTGTTTTTCAGCTTATTTTCGTTTTTGTTTTTCGAAAACGATTTCGAATTTGTGTTTATTAATTGTTTTCATTTTGTTTTCAAAAACTACAAACAAAATGAAAAACAAAACCAGTGTTAAAATTGAAAAACACGGAAAACGTATTTAAGAAGTTTTTTCATATTTTTTAGCCTATTTTCATTTTTGTTTTCCGAAAATGATTTCGAATTCGCATTCGTTAACCATTTTCATTTTGTTTTCAAAAAATACAAACAAAAATGAAAAACATAACCGATGTTAAAATTGCAAAACACGAAAAACATGTTTTTCATATTTTCATTTTGTTTATGTTTTTCATATTTTTCATTTTGTTTTTGTCAACTTCATCCTCTTCTTTGTTTTTCTTCCTATTCCTCTTCTTCTTCTTTCTATTCTTTTGTAGCTCTTCTTCTTCTTCTCCATGAGGTGACGCTGGCGGAGGATCTCATCTCCTTTGGCGTTGGAGCCACTGATCTGCTCCTCCAAGAGCAGATCGACGACTCCTTCCTTTTTAATTTTTTTTTCTTTTTTTTCTTTTTTTTTTTTTATTTTTGAAAGATTTTGGATTTTTGAGCTTAGTGAGAGGTTAGGGTTTGTTAAACAAATTTTTTATTCATTAATCATTAGTTATAAAATTTAATGAATTTTTTGGGAAGGAAAAGTTAAAATTTATTGAATATTTAAGTTTATAAATTACAATAGAAAAAATTAAATTGCCAAATATTTAATTAAATTGTTCTATAATTTTAGGTTAATGTAAAAATAACAATAAAAATTGAAATTACAAATTTTTATATTTTTAGTTAATCCACCAGACGTGTTTTTACCGTTTTTATTTTTAGAATATACCTTTCAGCATATGCTATGGGATGTATTTTCAGATTTCGAAATTGAAATAAAAAATATTGTTTTCATTTTCATTTTTCTTTTCAAAAAACAAAAAATGAAAAACGCTTACATGATGCGTCATTGTTTTTCTATAAAATTTGGATCGAATGTGGAGAAGACGATGAACATTGGTTGTCAGTTAGAGAATTATTTTTTGACAGATCAAATGCGTAAATTATTCAATATAATTCCACCACTCTATCCGGATTGAGATCGCTATCATAATTACTGTTATGCTAGTCATATTTGACTCGGACAATAATTTTTATGTAGATGAATTCACACGTGTGGTTCAGTTCAATGTACGGCTGATGCATTACTACCTGAATATGAAAGTTACATGTATTACAACCTTATTGTTTGTGAATTGTCCAAATACACGAGCGGTTGGTAAAGAAATGAAGAATAGAGAGAAAAGCTACAGAGAGAATGTTTAGAATTTTCTTTATTGATTTTTCTTGAGTACCAAATAGTATAACAGAGAGGTCTATTTATAACCATAGACTCTGCCTGTAACAAACTCAGCTTTGACTCCATTTTGATCTTATATCAACGGCTCTGATTTCAAGCTCACTTTTTGCTTCTAGAACAGATTACTGATGTGGCTGAAGCCACATCATCAATTAGTTACAATTGGTTATCAATACTGAAACCATGCTTTTGGTGTGATGATGCTGTAACAGAATCGTTGGATCAGATTTCCTTCTCTATACTCCCCCTCAAACTGACCTGATGTAAGTTAGTATGTTTGAACTTAATTCTGGAATGAGGATTGTTCTTTTCAGTATCATCACCACTCCCCCTCAAGCGAAACTGATCTCTATCAATAACAAGATTGGATGCAAAGAGCTGAAACCGAGAAATAGCCAAAGGCTTAGTAAATATGTCTGCAGTTGGAGCTTCAGTTGGCACATATCTAATGTCAAGACATCCACCTGCTACCAAATCACGAAGACAATGGAAAGACAGATAGAAAGTTTGTGATTAGCTAATTAGCAATTAGCAGCTGAGGCAAGTGCTCTGTATTCAGCCTCTGTGCTAGAGTGAGCCACAACTCGCTGCTTTCTAGAAGACCAGCTGACCAAATTGTCACCCGGGTATAGGCAATGTCCACCAGTAGACTTCCTGTCATTTACATCACCAGCTCAATCAGCATCTGCAAAGCATTTTAAAGAGAGTTGCTTGGCAGGTTGAAAGGTAAGTCCAACATTTAAGGAACCACGAATATATTTTAATACTCTTTTCACAGCCAGTAGTGCACCTGAGTTAGAGAGGAGAGAAATTGGCTTAATTTGTTGACAGCAAAGGCGATGTCAGGTCTGAAGAGTGTGAGGTATTGGAGAGCGCCTATCATACTCCTGTAAAGCGTAGAGTCAGATAAGGGCTCACCATTATGAGCAGACAGTTTTGAGCCAAGAATCATCAGTGTGAGACATGATTTGGAGTCAGTCATTTTGGTTCTAACCAATAGATCCCACACATACTTGGATTGAGTAAGAGTAAGGCCATTTGAACTAGGCTGAACTTCAAAGTCAAGAAAATACTGCACACAACCTAAATTCTTTAAGGCAAAACACATGTTGAGGTCCTTAATCACCTTAGAAATGAGAGCATTATCACTGCCAGTGAGTAGTATATCGTTCACATATACAAGTAACAGAAGAAAAGAAGTAGAATTTCTGAAATAGAAAAGAGAAGAGTCTAATTGAGAGTTATTAAAACCCCACTTAACCAAGGCAGTCTTTAGTTTGGCATACCATGCTCTAGGGGCCTATTTGAGGCCATATAATGACTTGTGAAGCTTGCATACATGAGAGGGAAGAGTTTGGTTAACAAAACCCTCCGGTTGAGACATGAACACAGTCTCCTGAAGATCCCCATTTAGAATTGCATTGTTGATGTCTAGTTGATGAATATTCCAGTAAAAAGTAACAGCCAAGCTCAACACAACTCTAATTGTTGAACTCTTCACAACTGGGTTGAAAGTCTCTGAAAAATCCAAGCTTGGAGTTTAAGTAAAACCCTTCGCCACTAATCTGACCTTGTATCTATCCATTGAACTATCAGCCTTGTATTTGATCCGAAAAATCCATTTACATCCTACAACATTCATGTTTGAAGTTGCTGCAACTAAACTCCAAGTGTTAGTGTCTTGAAGAGCTTTAAATTTAGCTTGCATGGCCTGTTTCCAAGCTAGGTGACTTAAAGCTTCAGTGACTAAATTTGGAACCATGTCAAGAGAAGTGGACTGATACACCTTGGGTTTATAGATGCCATTTTTCCCTCTTGTTGGCATATGATGTTTGTTTCTTTTGACAGGACGAATAGGTGCGGTAGGGTCATTGAACCGAGATAAAGTAGAAGGATCAACTAGGCTGTAGGACTGGTGAGGCTTAATTATAAAGTCAGCTGCATTGGACCTATTTGTGAGCAGATTTGTAGGCACAGCAGAATTTTGGGAAAGGCTTGTGACACCTTTTGTGTTAAACATGAGCTGATAGGGAAACTCCTCTTCATTGAAAGTAACATCTCTTGAGATATGCACCCTACCACTAGGATATAGACATTTGTAGCCCTTGGTATGATCACTGTATCTAAGAAAAATACACTTGATAGCATGATAACTGAATTTATGACTGTTGTATGGCCTTATATGAGGAAAGCAAGAACAACCGAACACTTTTAGAGTTAGATAATCAGGATTTTGGTTGAATAAGGTGAAATAAGGAGATTTGTTATTGAGCACAGAAGATGGTAGCCTGTTAATAAGATGTGTGGCTGTATGAAATGCCTCCCACCAAAATGACAAAGGTAAACTAGCTTGAGCAAGAAGAGCTAATCTTATCTCAACAATATTCCTATGTTTCCTTTCAGCAATTCCATTTTGCTAAGGGGTATGAGGACATGTTTTTCTGTGAAAAATACCATGCTCAGCTAAGTAAGGAGTAAGGGCAATCAACTCTCCTCCATCGTCACTTTGAAGACACTTGAGAGATGTAGAAAATTGTTTTTCCACCTGTTTGTGAAATGTGACAAAGGTTTGTTTAACCTGAGATTTGAGTGCTATAGGGAAAATCCAACAATACCTAGAGAAACTATCAATAAAGCTAACATAGTATCTATGCCTTAGAGTAGATAAGAAGGGTGAGGGACCCCAAGCATCTGCACTAACTAGTTCTAAAGGTGAAGTGTATTTTTGGATAGAATATTGGTATGGCAGACGATGAGATTTGCACAATTTACAAGAATCACAAAAAGAATTTATCCGATCACCAGCAACCTTTATATTCAAATTGTTCAAAACCAATGACAATACACGATTACAAGGGTGACCTAGCTTGTTATGCCAAGTTGGTATATACAGGCCTGATGTGAGAGCATAAGCATTACACTCAGGGGTTTTCACAGCATTGACATTAACAGTCATACAAGCTTTATTTAACAACATATCTACAGGTGAAACATAACAAGCAGAAAAAGATGTAGGTCTTGACACCATATTCCAATGAGTAGTCGGAAATTCCAACTGGTAAAGCCCCTCCTTAAGAACTCTTTTGAGTATGGCTCTCTTCGATACCTTGTCCTTAACAAAGCATGAATGAGAGTCAAATTCTATCATCACATTGTTATCTTTTGTCAGCTAAGTAACACTTAACAAATTCTTTGTTATCTCAGGCACAAACAAAATATTTCTGAGTGCAATTTGATAATCTGGTGTGTGAGTAGATTAGTATTGTAATTGACCAATGTGAGAAATAGAGAGAGTTTGGCCATTACCAATTGCCAATCTTTCGTTACCTTGTATTCGTTGCTGAAAGATAGATTGTTAAAATCATGTGTGATGTGGTTGGTGGCTCCACTATCCACATACTAGTTGGGATCTGCCACTGAAGAGGACGAAGCAATCATGGCATTAATGTTGTTGTTCTTGATCTAATAAGAACCATCTAGACTTGCATCTGTTTGTTGAGAAATATTGCCTTGAGGTGTGGAATATTGCTTTGCAATGACACCATTATAGGCTTGATCAAACCTATGATAGTACACATTTGTTGTGCGACCGATTTTTCCCCAAACCTAACATATAGGCCTAGAGTTGTTTGATCTTCCACCTATACCTCTGTATCTTCCTTTGGCTCATCCATAAGACTGTCCTCCTCTTTGATAGTTGGTGGAGTTATCTCTTTAAGCTTTTACATGCACATTAGCTGTTGTGTTTGCCAGATTGACAATGGTGTTGGTAGCAAATTGCTCCAATCTTGTCTCAAAACTCATTAGCAAGAATTGAGCATCTTGAAGAGTAATCTCTTCCTTCTTTGTAGTGATAGTCACTACAACAGGATCAAACTCCTGTCCTACTCCTTCTAGTATGCATCCAATTAGCTCGTGATCAGAAATGTTTTGGCCTGCTGCTAACAAGGAATCTGTGATTCCTTTCATTTTCACAATGAATTCATTTATAGAAAGAGATCCTTTCTTGAGAGTTTGCAGCTGGTGCCTTAGATGCATGGTTCTAGCCATTGAATGTTGTGAATACAAACTAACAATACAGTTCCGGATCTCATATGAAGTAAGACAGTGAGTTACTTGACCTAAAATTGACTCATTGAGAGTAAAGAGAATCTATCCTACTAATAGTTGATCGATCTTCTTCCAGGTCAAAAAGTCATCGTTGATAGCCTTGATTTTCTTTCCAGTTTCTTCATCTATGATTTCAACATATTTCTGTGGACTTGTAATAGGTCCAAACAGAAATTCTTCCAGATCAAAAGCTCTCACAATTGGAAGAATCTGAGCTTTCCAATAAGTAAAATTATTCTGATCTAGCTTGATCGGTAAATTGAAGTTTAGATTTTTGGATATGAGGTTCGACTGAGCTTCGCGCTACTTCTTCGTGAGCGCTTGTTCTTCTTGTCTCATGAACTCTGACATGTTCAATCGAGAGTTTATTGAAGAACTCATGGCCTCAGATCGATATCAGCTCTGATACCATACAGAAATGAAGAATAGAGAGAAAAGCTATAGAGAGAATGTTTAGAATTTTCTTTATTGATTTTTCTTAAGTACCAAACAGTATAACAGAGAGGTCTATTTATAACCATAGACTCTACCTGTAACAAACTCAGCTTTGACTCCATTTTGATCTTAGATCAACGGCTCTGATTTCAGGCTCACTATTTGCTTCCAGAACAAATTACTGATGTGGCTAAAGCCACATCATCAATTAGTTACAATTGGTGGGAATATTGAAACCATGCTTTTGGTGTGATGATGCTGTAACAGAATCGTTGGATCAGATTTCCTTCTCTATAGTTGGAACTAAATCATTTGTTTACTACATAGTACTTTTGATTTATGTCTATCCATGTGTATTTTATGTAGGACATACACTTTGGGAGCTTCGTTGGAGGAGCAAACAGTGTCTGTTAATTTGGGTTCATATTATATCCATCCATGTGTATTTTGATTCTAGGACACTTTGGGAGCCTCTTTGGAGGATCAATGTCTGTTTAGGACCTTGGGTGCATAATATTTGTTTACTAAATAGTACTTTTGATTTATATCCATATCCATGTGTATTTTGTGGTGTAGGACACTTTGGGAGCCTCTTTGGATGAGCAATGTGTTTGGGTGCATAATATATCGTTATAACTGTATCGAGGAGCCCTACAGAGGAATAGGGTGTTTTAGTCGGGTAGTGCACCATAGATTCCAAAAACGGTCGTTTACCTTCCATTCAGTTTTTATTCATTTTTAAGCAATATTTTCGAATTCTAATATCTTTTAGTAGGAATTTCCTTTTTCAACAAGGGTTGTTCCTAATATCCTAATGTAATTCCTTTGAAGTTAATTTCTCTCATGAATTTGAGAATCTATTGCTTTAGCTCCGTCAATTTGTCAAAGACGTATGAATCAAATATAGTGCTCGAAAATTTAAAAGTACTCTTAAAAGAGTGAGTTTTAAGACTATCACAAACTTAATAACTTAATTAAGTTTTAATAGCACATAAAATGTGGATCCAACAAAAATACCGTTAAAACACACTCACTAAATAAGTCTTGTGGATTTTTTTTTTCCGAGACTTAGGGCCTGTCTTGCAGGCATTTTTCAGCCTGTTTTTGTTTTTGTTTTTAAAAAATGATTTCAAATTCGTGTTCAGTAACAGTTTTACATTTTATTTTCAAAATACAAAAACAAAATGACAAAATACAAAAACAAAATGAAAAACAAAACCAGTGTTAAAAGTGGAAAATTTGAAAAAAAAAAAAAAAAAACATGTTTTTCTTGAATTTGTACCATTAAATAAGTGGGCCCCATACATTAATATATATTTTTTATTTTAATAAAACTTTTTATTTTCCACTTACTTCTTTCATCTTCTTCGTCCTCCACTCTCCTTCTTCTTCTTCCTTCTTCATTCTTTCTTCTTTCTTCTTCAAATTTATAAAAAAAAAAAAAAAAAAAAAACCTCAGATTGTTTTTTTTTTCTTTTCTCTTGAATCACTTCTTCACAGTTTTCTCTTCTCATCTTCTTCCTTCCTTCTTCTTTTTCGCCGCCTCTGGTCTTCTCTTTCCGTCGTTGAACAGATCTCTCTCGCCACCCGTAGTCAATCTGCTTCGCCTTTCGCCGCTCGCCGTCGAACTGATCTCTCTCGCCGCTCGCTGTCGATCTGCCTTCCCATCTTCATCTTCTTTCTTCCTTTATAGCTCTTCTTTCATCCTCTTTCTTTGATACGATCCTCAATCTGGGCATTTGGGTTCTCGTAAATGCAATCCATGGCCTCTCTTCTGATCTCCAAATTTACAGCTGATCAATCAAATTCAACAGCAGAAAAAACCAAAATGGACACTCAACCGATCTGGATCAATTTGTCTCAACCGATTTGGATCAATTTGTGTTGTGTTAACTTTTGTTTAATTTATAAATTACATTACAAAAATTTTATTGGTTAATTATTTAATCAATTTGTTTATAATTGTTATAATATTAAACAAAATGTAAAAATTGATATTTTAATTTTCGATAGTTTTCAGTTAACCTACCAGACACATATTTCCCGTTTTCATTTTTAAAATACAGATTTCAGTATATTCTATCAGATGTGTCTTCGAATTTCAAAACTGAAACCAAAAACACTGTTTTCATTTTCATTTTTCTTCTCGAAAAACAACAATTGAAAAATGCTTACAGGACAGCCCCTTATCTTTCTTGTTTCTAAGATTTATTTTTGGTGTTTCCAAGACTTATTTTGAATTTTTTGAGACTTATTTGTAGTTTCAAAGACTTATTTGGTATATTTATAATTTTCGAGATTTATCAGGTAAAAATGAAATATTTCATTTTTATTTTGTTCATCTTCTTCATCGAACTCCAATGGAGGCTTGTTCCATCTCCATTGATGGAGGACCTACATCAATGGAGGTTTTTGGAAAAAAAAAAAAAAAAACTTATAAATGATAAAAATGTAATAAAAGAAGGAGATGACTAGATGAGGGTATTTGTGTATATTGCTGCCATTTAAATTTAACTTATTAAACTAGAATTAATTTTAAAAGTCAAAAAAAATTTCCACATCAAAAATATGTGTTCCGCAATAAATTGGACAGATGGTTGTAATGGTCAGAGACAGACCACTTCAGGGGCTACCTTGGTTACCTACCCTAGCCCCACTTGATTTTATTTTATTTTATATGTTTTGGTATAATAACAAAATAACTATTGTATAAATTTGCTAAAACACCCCTTTCATTTATTAATTTTACAAAAATCTAATTCAATATAAAAACTATATATGTTTTTGTAAATTATATTGTTTTGAATATATATTTTTTTTCCTTAGATAATTTAAGGTTACTATAACACATAGTAAGGTTGCAAAAATTGAATGCTACGTTAAATATGATATCTAATTTATTAAAAATACCATTGATGTTTTGGGTTGGTCTAAACATTTACGAAGGAGGTATTTAGTTAAATTTCATCTTACTGGTTTGCTGAAGTTTGATTGGGATTAAAAAAAATAATAAAAAAAAATAAAAAAAAATAAAAAAAAAACCTTCTAGTACCTTTTTTTAATGATAAATTAATTAATTTGGTTGTGTTGGAAGTTTTTAGCTTTGTGATAAGTCTCTAGTTTGAAATAAAGAGAGTTAGGTAGTTTGTTACTTAATTCTTATTTCTAGGATAGCTTCCTTAGTCCGATTGTTGTTTTAGATTAGTTTGAATTTCTTAGTTTGATGGGTGGATGTTATCTGCCTCCTATATATTTCCATTTTGTATCTGATGTGTTTAGATGAAATAAAAGACTTCTATTTCTCTACATGGTATCAGAGCAGTCTCTGAAACCTAAAAGCCTATCATAACTATGTACGGAATGGCAACTCCAGCCTCCTTCGTCATGTCTTCCTCGGAACCATCAACTTCTAATAATATCGGAGGTTCCAATAACACTCTCAATCTCCCTCATCTGCCTATTATTGGTCATAAACTAAATGGGCAGAATTATCTTCAATGGTCCTTGTCAGTGATGATGTTTGTATACGGTAAAAGGAAAGATGATTTTCTCACCAGAGTCCAAAAGACACTAGAGAAGGACTCAACATACAAGTCATGGAAAACCGAGAATAGTATAGTGATTCCGTGGTTGACTAACTCAATGAACAACGACATCAGAGAAAATTTCCTTCTCTATGATACAACCCAAGAGATTTATGAGGCTACCAGAGAGACCTATTCCAACAATGACAATATTTCTGAATTGTTTGGAATAGAGAGCGCTTTATATGACTCACATTAAGGAGAAATAACTTTCACTCAGTATTTTTATACATTGATGCAACATTGGCAACAACTTGACATGTTTGAAAAACATAAGTGGACTTGTTCAAAGGATGAGGCCCTGTTCAAGGAGATCGTGGAGCAGAAAAGGGTGTTCCAAGTTTCTTCTAGGTCTGAACCAGAACTTAGATGAGGTTAGAGGAAGAGTCCTTAGAACGAAACCACTTCCTAGGATCATGAAGTATTCTCAAAGGTACGCCGAAAGGAGAGTAGAAAAAAAGTGATGATGGAGACACATGCCAATTTGAAATCAACAATCCCTCTAATGAAAGCTCTGCCCTAACTGCTAGAGGAACATTGTATCAGTCAAATGAAAATCGACCTATGAGAGTGAGGCCATGGTGCGAACACTGTCGAAGACTTGGACACACCAAAAAAACCTACTGGAAACTTCATGGGAAGCCAGCAGATTGGAAACCTCGAATCTACAGTGAAAGGGAAAGTCACGACAACATGGTTACTGGTAATAAAGGCAATACAGCTGATTCCAATCCATTTAGCAAGGAGCAAATTGAACTGCTACAAAGGTTATTTAATTTCTCATTCTAGAATCCTAATCCGTTAATTGTTGGAACTGATTCCCTAGCACAGAAAGGTACTTTTCTAAATGCTTTGAAAGTAAAAAAGGAGAACTTTAATTCCTGGATTATGGATTCAAGTGCATCAAATCACATGACCGAAGATCCAAATATATTTTATAACTATAACCCATGTTATGATAATCTTAATGTAAGAATTACGGATGGATCTCTTTCAAAAGTAGCAGGGACAGGATCTTTGGTTATTTCTGAAACACTTACACTGGACTCTGTACTTTTGGTTCCAAAACTAGATAGCAATTTATTGTCTATCAGTAAACTCACACAACAATTGAATTGTATATCTAAATTCTTTCCTAAACATTGTGAATTTCAAGACTTGGATTCGGGGAAGACGATTGATGGTGCTAAGGTTTGTTCGGGACTCTATATCCTCAATGTTAAAGATTACCAGGATAAACAATCTAAAAAGGTTGAGTTTGTGTCTTTCAAAAGTTAGTTTAGTAGTAAATCGAGTAGTCAAATCAGGTCAAATAACGATAGTGTCGTAATATTGTGGCACTACTGCTTAGGTCACTCCAATTTTTTGTATCTCGAGAAATGTTATCCAATTTTATTCAGCAATAAAAATCCTCAACAATATCAGTGTGAAATATGTCAATTTTCAAAACACACTCGGAAAATTTTTCCACAAAATGGTTACAGATCATCATATCCTCTCTCTATTATTCATAGTGATGTGTGGGGTCCATCTATAGTTAACAACATCTCAGGTGCTATATGGTTTATATCGTTTATTGATGACCATACTAGGATAACATGAATATCCCTCATGAAAGAGAAATCCGAAATAGGTCAAATTTTTCAAAATTTTAAAAGTATGATTAAAACTCAATTTCAAACTAGAATCCAAGTATTAAGAATCGATAATGGTAAAGAATACATGAGTTTGAATTTGAAAAATTGTCTATTGAATGAAGGAATTATCCACCAAAGTTCATGTGTCAATACTCCACAAGAGAACGGAGTATCAGAAAGAAAAAACCGACACCTCTTAGAGGTTGCTAGGTCTCTTATGTTGTCCATGAACATACCTAAACACTTTTAGGGGGAAGCAGTCCTTACTTCAGCATATCTCATAAATAGTCAATCATCTAGAGTCCTACATTTTCAAACCCCAGTCAATTTCTTCTTAAAACCTATCCTCATACTTGAATTCTCTCCAGAATTCCACCTATGGTATTTGGTTGTTCTGCATTTGTCCACATCCATTTACAAAATCGTAGCAAACTTGACCATAAGTCTATTAATGTATTTTCTTAGGATACTCTCCTAGTCAGAATGGGTATAAATGTTACTGTCCAATAACATGAAAATTCCACGTGTCTATGGATGTCACATTTATGGAAACACAACCATTTTACCCCAAAACAGTAATTCAGGGGGGAGAGATGAATGAGAAGAATTTCATTTCTGGGAAACCCTAGAATCTGTTCAGTCAAATCATCACAGCTCTTTGAATCCTTGTGAAACTCTATCTCACAACAAGTCTATAAGTCCTAGTCCAACTCCAAATACAGTCATTGAGTCAGATAAAACTGAGTCTCCTAAAGCACTTCCAACTCTATCTCACAACAAGTCTTTAAGTCCTAGTCCAACTCCAAACACAGTAATTGAGTCAGATAAAAATTCAAATTGGATTGTTTATTCTAAAAAAAAAAAAGGAAAACTCAAAAGGATATGATGACTCAAACACATCTCAAGCAACGTCAAGCAACTGAACCGAATCAATTAGTCTTAGAAAGTGACCCAGTTAACGAAACAAAGAGTGAAACCAATGTGGACAATACAAGTTCTAAGACTATTAGCAACAAAAATGAGCATCTAGACCTTGATCAATCCATTGCTCTAAGGAAATGGGTAATGGAGTGTAGAGATCGTCCTATCTACCCAATATGTAACTTTATATCATACAAAGGTTTGTCACTAGACTTCGCTCATTTGCTCTCAATATCTCAAAAGTTCAGGTCCTTAAGAATATTCAAGAAGCTCTCACAATTCCCGAATTGAAGGCTGCTGTATAGAAAGAGTTGAGAGCATTACAGAAGAATGAAACTTGAGAGATTTCAGAGTTACCGAAGAGGAAGAATCCAGTGGGTTGTAAATGGATATTTAATGTGAAACACAAAACTGATGGGAGTGTAGAAAGATTCAAGGCTCGTTTAATTGCTAAGGGATTTACATAATCATATGGGATCGACTACCAGGAGACGTTTGCACCAGTAGCCAAACTCAATACCATTCGAGTTATATTATTATTGGCTGTGAACTTGGATTGGAAACTTCACCAAATGGATATCAAAAATGCATTTTTAAATGGAAACTTAGAAGAAAAAGTCTATATGGAGGTACCACTTAGTCTAGAGAATGAATTCAACCACAACAAAGTCTATAAACTCAAAAAATCCCTATATGGCCTCAAAAAATCCTCAAGAGTTTAGTTTGAGAGATTTACAACTATTGTAAAGGGATATGGGTACCTAAAATGCCAAGCAGACCATACATTGTTCGTCAAACACATTCCTGGAGATAATATCACTATTTTTATCGTCTATGTGGATGATATCATCCTTACAGGGAACAATGAGGAAGAAATAAAGGGGATGAAAGACTTCTTAGCCAAGGAATTTGAAGTCAAAGACCTAGGAAGTCTCAAATACTTCCTAGGTATGGAGGTTGCACGATCGAGAAATGAGATATCGATATCTCAAAGGAAGTATATACTGGATCTTTTTAAGGAGACATCAATGCTTGATTGTAAACCAGCCAAGATTCCTATGGACTACACTACGAAGTTGGGATCAATGGATGATAGTCCACTTATAGAAAAAGGAAGATTTCAAAGGCTGGTGGGAAAGCTAATCTACCTATCGCATACTATACCAAATATATGCTTCCCAGTTAGTGCCATAAGCCAGTTCATGAACAGCCCAAGTAAAGTGCATTTAAATGCTTTGCATTGCATCCTAAGATACCTAAGAATGACACCAGGAAAGGATCTTTACTTTAAAAGGGCACCATCATATATATAACAATTTTTTCCGATGCTGATTAGGCTAGTTCACTCTTATAGATAGAAGGTCCACCTTAGGGTATTGCACCTATGTTTGGGGAAACTTAGTCACATGACGAAGTAAGAAACAATCGGTTGTGTCACGAAGCAATGATGAAGCTAAATTTAGGGCCATGGCATATGGTATTTGTGAAGGTGTATGGCTGAAAAAACTGGTAACAGAACTCAAGTTTCCTATGGAAGGCTCTATGGAACTAATGTGTGACAATCAGACAGATATAAGCATAGCTAAGAACGATGTACATTATGATATGACTAAGCATGTCGAGATTGATCGAAATTTCATCAAGGAAAAGATTGAAGAAGGGGTCATCAAACTAATCTATACTCCTACAGCCTCCCAAACAGCTGATATTCTTACCAAAGCTCTCCCCATGGTTAGTTTTGAAGACTTAAGGTCCAAGCTAGGCATGATTAATATCCACCGCCCAGCTTGAAGGGAGTGTTGGAAGTTGTTAGCTATGTGATAAGTCTCTAGTTTGAAATAAAGAGAGTTAGGTAGTTTGTTACTTAATTCTTATCTTTAGGATAACTTACTTAGTCTGATTGCTGTTTTAGATTAGATTGAATTTCGTAGTTTGATGGGTGGCTGTTATCTGATGTAAAAGATATATGTAATTCGTTATTACTCTTGAAGTTTATATTAAAAATATATATATTCAACCTCTATATGGTATCAGAGCTCCAATAAACTCAAAAGAGTCTACAAACGATCCAACAATGACCACCATTGCTTTTTCCTCTCCTTCAACGGCAATAACAGTCATCTCATCATCATCCTCAGGTCATGACGTAAACACGTCCGGAAACTCCATTATTTCCATCAACATCAACAGTCATCTCATCATCTTCCTTAGGTCATGACGTAAACACGTCAGGAAACACCATTATTTCCATCAACATCACTACTTAAGCACCTTTGAAACTCACTATAACAAACTATCGCTCCTAGAAACTTCAATTCCATACCCTCATAATTGATTTTGATCTTATGGGGTTTGTTGATAGGAAACTCCCATGTCCGTCAAAAACCATCGTAACAGTGACACCACCGCACTAAATCCCGTGAACCATATAGGGGTTAGATAAGACCAATTGTTGCTAAACGTAATACTTGGATCCATTACTCCATCCATCATTTCATTTATCGCTTCCGCCAAAACTGCTCATGATGCATGGACTACTCTCGCCAATACCTATGCAAAACCCTCTAAAGGACACATCATGCACTTAAAATAAGTACTCTCCAACATCAACAAAGGAACCCAATCAATTACTGAATATATGCAACATGCAAAAAGTGTTGCTGATGAACTAACTATGCTTGATGCTCTAGAAAACCTTGAAGATCTGACAGTAAAAATTTTGAATGGTTTAAGTGATGAGTTTAAGGACATACCATATACCGTACGTGCCCGTGACTCAGCAATCTCCTTTGAAGAATTACATGAGAAACTTCTCAACTCTGAAGCTCTTCTGAAACAAGAATCCGCTAAGACCCAGAGACTTCCTATCACATTAAACTTTGTTGCCAAACTCTACCATTCCAATAATCACCGAAATTCCAACAACAATAGGTCTCATGCACAACCAATGCAACACAACAAGCCACCACAACCAACTGCCACAGAACAGGCCAAAAATTTCTCATCTTCGGTGAACAGGTCTTACGAAACCAGGCCATACCATAACTTCTATCAGTTGTGCAGCGACCAAAGGCACACCGCCAAGAGGTGCTCCACCTACAGCTTTTCTCCAATCAGTGCAAGTTCTCGTCCATAAGAGAATGGCCCTCGCACACATTGGCAACCATGTGCGCACTACACGGCACCAAACTCCACCACACCGAAATGGTTACTTGACTTAGATGCCTTGCACCATGTCACTTCTGACCTGAATCACTACACTGTCCATATGAAGGCTCAAATGACATAATGATTGGTGACGGCTTAGGTTTATCTATCACACACTCTGGCTTTCTCCATCTTCCCAACTAAAAACTCATCATTCTTATTATCCAATGTTTTATGTGTGCCCAATATGAAACAAAATTTGATTTCAATCTCTAAATTTTGCATATCTAACCAAGTTGCAATTGAATTTTCTCCCCTCTCTTTTGATGTGAAGGACCTTGATACAGGGGCATAACTTCTGCGAGGACGAACTAGGAATGGTGTCTACAAGTGGCCGTCTTATGCAAAGCTAAAATCTTCTCCTATCATCGCTTTTTCTAGGGTTAAGGCCTCTTTTCCTGACTAGCATCATCATTTAGGTCACCTGTCGTAAAAAATAATTTCAAGTCTAGTAGGTTTTCAAACATTGTCAGTAATTTCTCATAATAATTCTAGCAACCCATGTAGTGCATGTCTCTACAATAAAATGCATAAACTACCGTTTTCAATTTCAAATGTCCTCAGTTTTAAACCTTTTGAAATTATTTACTCTGATGTTTGGAGTTTTCCAATTTTATCTAAGGATGGTTTCAAATCCTATGTGTTGTTTGCTGATCACTTTATGAAATATATGTGGATGTATCCCCTAAAAGACAAATATGACATGCATGCAATTTTTATTCGTTTCAAAGCCTTAGTTGAAATTTTTTTCAAATATCTCATCATATCATTTTATAGTGACAATGGTGGTGAATATATAGCTTTAAGGCAAACTCTTGCACAGCATGGCATATCCCACTTCACCACATCACCCCACACGCCGGAGCACATTGGTGTCTCTGAGCGTTGTCATCGACACATTGGTGAGACGGGCTTATCTCTCATCACTCACGCATGATCACTACCTATCACTTTTTGGTCATATGCGTTTACTACGGCTATTTATCTAATCAATAGGATGCCCACACCTCTGTTAGACATGCTATCTCCATTTGAAAAATAAAAATAAAAAAATTGGCGCATGCCCATCCTATACTAAATTACGTGTCTTTGGGTGCCTTTGTTTTCCATAGATCAAGCCATATAACAATCACAAACTTGAGTCTAGGTCTAAAACATGCATCTTGTTAGGTTACTCTTTGACACAAAGCACCTATCACTGTCTGGATCCAAGTACTGATAGTATTTTTATATCCAGACATGTTCACTTTGCTAAGTCTGTGTTCCCATACAACACAATCCAAACCACTCTTCCTAGGTCTAGCACTGACACTTGCATGTCTTGGTTGCCATATGAGTTTGTAAATATACTGGTTTCGATATCACATGCTCACTCTTCTATAGGTTCAGCTTCGTATGAGACCCCTCGTCAGAACTTGCTGCTGACCCACGGTTCTCACACCCTCAACCCGATCGACCACCAGCCGAACTTGCATCTCTTCCAACAGTATAAACCCTCTTATGCCCCACCCTTCTGCTTGAACCAAACGGCACTACACTAAACCAGCTTTACACCACTGCCAAAACACACCACTGCCACACAATACAGCTGCAACACCTGATCCAGTTGTCCTGATCGCACCCTAAACCGAGCCACCACAAGCCATTAAATCAACTCCTCATTCGGCCAACCTGATCGCACCTTAGTCACCACACATACCTGCTGCCATCGGTTACCCAATGATCACACGCTCAAAGAATGACATTCACAAACCTCTCACCAGTGCTTTGTCACCTGCCTCTTCACATAATGTTGTAAGGTGTAATTGGGTGTTCCATATAAAACGATCTCTCGATGGATCCATATCTCACTACAAAGTTCGCCTAGTGGCCAAGGGATTTCAACAACAGGCGGGTGTGGATTACAAAGAAACATTAAATCCAGTGGTTAAAACAACAACAATCCAAGTCTTGCTCAGTATCGTTGTCTCAAGAGGGTGGTCTCTTCGCCAATTGGATGTGAACAATGCATTTCTTCAGGGTCATCTAACTGAGGATGTATTCATGGCACAACCACCAAGTTTTATGGATCTGGCCTCTCCGACACATGTTTGTCATCTCAAAAAGGCCATTTATGGTCTGAAACAGGCACCTCGGGCGTGGTACAATTAACTCTGACAATTTCTTATCCAAAATAGGTTTGTCAACTCTCATTCTGACACTTCTCTATTCATATTTAATGCTAATGGTTGCCTAATTTTTTTTACTAGTATATGTTGATGGCATTATTGTCACCGGTAGTAATAGAGACCTTGTTGACAAATTCATTAAAATACTTGTCAGACAGTTCTTAATTATAGATCTTGGTGCACTATCCTATTTCCTTAGGGTTGAGGTTCTACCATGCTCGACCGGTTTATTTCTCTCTTAGCAATAATACGTGACTGAACTGCTCACTCAAACAAAAATGCTCGACTCTAAACCAATCTCCACACCTCTCCCTACAGATCATGATCTCAAGCTTCTTGATGGCACTTCTCTCACAGAAGCAACTGAGTTAAGCAACTGAGTTTCGATAGGTAATTGGTGCCTTGCAGTACTTATCATCAGTGTTTGAAAAATTGGCCTAGGCACTAGGCGCCGCCTGGCCTTCCCGAAGCAGGCTAATTCAGCCATTCTAGGTGGTCAACTAAAAAGTCGGCCGAGTTTGACCAATTGTTTTTGCTAGGCGGTTCAAATCTGGTCAAAGTCGGGTTAGCCGGTTTTTTTTTTTTTTGAAAAAATGGTTCAAAATGCACCGTATTGTAGACATAATATATACACATATTTTTTGTCTGATTATTCATTTTCTCCCTCAATTCCCAAATTCCCAAATTGAGAGATTCACAAATCACAACCCTAGACCACACCACCAGCCTCTCTTGTCATCGTCGACCACCACCTCTCGTTGCCGTCGAAAATTGGAAGCAAGTGTCATCGCCTGTCGTCACTCCTCATTGCCAGATCGAAGCATCGTCGCCCATCATCATCACAGGTTCATCAACTGTGCTCTACTGCTCTGTTTTAGTGTTTCTTTCTTCAATTCTTTGTTTTGAACTTTTGAGTTTTGATTAAATGTTTTTTGTTCTTTAGTTTTTTTTTTTTTTTTTTGATTCATTTTAAAATGGTTCATGACTTTGTGCTCTGTGCTCTGTTCTCACTTCTCACTTCTCAACTGTGAATATGTGATGTGTGCTCTGTTGTTAAAAATTTATAATGTTGAAATGATGAGACCAATATGCATTGAATCTGTAATTAACTAATTATTCTAAAGGTCATTACTTTGGGCTTGTAAATGCTGATATACTATTATAGACTTATGGTATTACTTTAATAGTTTAATGCATGAGAAATTGAGGAAGTAATTACATGTTTTGTTACTTCAGAGTTTGTTGCCTCAGTATTATACTATTAATCTATTACTCTATTATAGTATTATTCAATAAATCGATAATCAATATTCATGTATGGGAAACTCAGATAGTCTGATAATTTGATGAGAAATTTAGAATTTATGTTTGTGGGTTTTGTTGAGAAATTGATAATCTATTGAGAAATTTACTCAAGTTTGGTAGTTTGATGATGCGTTTTAGTATTTTAGTATTTTACTATTTTTATTTCAGAATTCAGAATTTATCTAGAGTTCTAGACATGACTTCCTTGCCTGATGATAGTAGTGCTGCCCCTAATGTCATTGGTAATGTTAATGTATCTTCGGGTGCCTCTAATGCCACTTCGGTTCCCGTCGGAAGGAAACGAAAATCCAATGATGTTGGGTGGGAGTTTAGAATTTTGATTGATGAGAAAAATCCAGATAAAGTGAAGTGCATATTGTGTGGAAATGTCTTTTCTGGGAGGGTTTACCGTTTGAAAGAACATGTTGCCAACATACAAGGAAATGTTGCGCCATGTCGAAAGACATCAATTGATATACAACTGAGGTGTAAATAAGCAATAATGGATGCAAAAAACAAGGAAAAAAAAATAAGAAAAAGGAAGAATAAGAGGTAAGAGCTGCGGTGAGTATTGGTGTTGAAGAAGATTTAGAGGAAATAGAAGGGTTAGGGCCAAGGAAAACCT
Organism: Acer campestre; assembly: GCA_954870605.1. Lineage (NCBI taxonomy): Eukaryota > Viridiplantae > Streptophyta > Magnoliopsida > Sapindales > Sapindaceae > Acer > Acer campestre. Next base: position 10,641,692 of record OX940800.1, read on the forward strand.
CTAAGCTTCTTGGCCCTATGGATAAATTTGCTAATCCAATCAACCCTAATTCCTTCGCCTCTGGAAATAGTCGAAATACTATGAAGCAATAATCCCTCAATGATACCATCCTTAAAGAAAGGACACATGTTACTCAAAGATATGTGGCATGGGTGTATCAAGTAGGCATTCCTTTTAATGTCATTGATAATCATTGTTTCTTGCAAATGGTAGAGGCGATTGATCGATTTGAATTGAGTTTCAAACCTCCAAGTCAATGGAAATTGAGGGAACCACTATTGAAGGAAGAGTTTAAAACAACTAAAGAGGCACTTAAAAAACAAGAAGAATCATGGAAAATTGATGGGTGTTCAATTATGATGGACGCTTGAACGGATAGGAAATGGAGAAGCATTATTAAGTTGTGTGTGAATTGCAAGGAAGGCACCACTTTCCTTTCCTCCAAAGATAGCTCCGCTGAGGCACATACAGCTGAAAACATTTTTAAATATGTGTTAGGTGTGATTGAAGAAGTTGGCCCTGAAAGTATTGTTCTAGTGGTGACCAACAATGCCTCCAACGATATAGTCGCGGTGAAGATGTTGAAGGTGAAGATGCCATATATATTTTGGAGCTCTTGTGCTACTCACACCATTAACCTCATGCTTGAAGGTATTGGCAAGCTACCAAAGTTCAAAAACACACAGGAAGCCAAGAGTTTTACTATCTTCATTTATGTCCACCACTCAACATTGGCGTTAATGAGAACATATACAAGGAAGAGGGACATAGTGAGGCCGGGAGTTACTAGGTTGCTTCAGCTTTCTTAACATTGTAATTTTTGTTGGAGAAAAAAGATAAGTTGAGGGCAATGTTTACTAGCACCGACTGGGAGAAATGCAAATGGTCGAAGAGTGTTAAGGGGAAAGTGGCCTACAACACTGTATTAAGTACATTGTTTTGGAATGGTGTGAAATATTGCTTGAGGGTTTTTTTTCTCCTTTAGTAAGGGTGCTTCGATTAGTAGATAGGGACTGAAAGCCATTTATGAGATTTTTATATGGGGAGCTAAAAAAAGCTATGGAAGAGATTAAAGAGGGGCTGAAAAATGTTTAGAGTAATTATCGGCCAATATTTGAGATTATTGATGAGAAATCCAAAGGTCGGCATGATTCTCTATTGCATTTGGCGGCCTATATATTAAATCCCTACTATTTCTTCAATGGGCAAACTTCAAACATTTATACTAATGAAGTTTCTAATGGGTTTTGTACTTTTGCGGAGATTTTATATCCCGATGACCTTGAAAAGCAAAACCTTTTCGTGAATATTGAGTTTGGGAAGTATTTACTCAAAGAAGGTCCTTTAAGAAGGCCATTGGCATTGAAAGGATGTGAGAAGAATGATGAGTTCTACAATCCAGGCAAATGAAGTAAATTTTATTTGTTTCATTTGTTTTTAGTTTTTACATTTTACTAGTTTGTGTTTTTTTTTTTTTTTTTTTTTTTTTTAAGCTTATGTATTTTACTATTTTTGATGTAGTAACTTGGTGGACTAACTATGGATCTGAAACACCAAACTTGCAAAAAATAGCAAAAAGGATCATCTCCTTAACGTCTAGTTCATCCGGTTGTGAAAGAAATTGAAGCACATTTGAGGGGGTAAGTTACTATATTAGATTTATAGATTATTAATAACTACTTAACTAAGAAGTTACTTTTAATTTTAAATATCTATTTATTTTACTTTGATTTAGATACATACGAAGAAAAGGAATCGACTAGATATGAATCGGTTGAACAATCTAGTGTACGTCCAATTTAATTCTAGATTGATGGACAAGAGAAAAAGGGAGACCGATAAAAAGGTAGATATACTACTAGCAAATGATGCTAGTAATGCACAAGGATGGATTGTTGAAGATGGTGATGATGAAGTGAGAGATCTTGAAGATGATTTTCAATCCGAAAATGAGGCGGCCGAAGAAAATGTTGAGTTTGAATCCGATGATGACATTACCTTTCAATTGGACAAATATGTAGTAGAAGATGAAGCGTTAGAATTTCTATCTTAAATATTTTGATTTTATTTTGATTTTTGTTTGAAACTTTGAAGTCTGAATATCCAATACTTTGTGATTGCATTTCATTTGGTTTTGTGGATTTGGAATATATTTATTATTTTGATGATTTTGTTGTTGGAATATTAGATTGTGAAACTGACAATTTGTGATTGGATTAATGGATTCCATTTGGTTCTTGTAGATTTGGAGTAGATTTTGTCATTTTGATGATTTTGATGATTTTTTTTGTTGTAATATTATATTATGAAATGTGGATTGTGAAAGATTTCATTTGGATTTTATAGATTTGGACAAAATGTTATGGTTTTGATTGAATTTGGTCATATCATGAGTTTTATTATTAATTTTACAGGTAGGAAAAAAAAATCGGCCACCTAGAAATCCGCCTAGGCACTAGGCGTAAGTCCGCCGCCCGACTAGTGCCTAGCGTTTACTAGAACACTACTTATCATTCACTCGCCCTAACATCGCCATTGCCGTAAACAAGCTTGCCCAATTCATGCATCGTCCAACGACTAGACACTGGTCTCTGGTAAAGCGACTCATGCGCTATTTGCGTGGCACAATCGGCCATGGCCTCATGATCCGCCGCAACTCCCCTCTCTTCGTCCATGCTTTCTCCGAAGCCAATTGGGCCGATAACCACGTTGATCGCACGTCCACCAGTGCTTATGTGGTCTTCCTCGGGTCAAATGCTATCTCTTGGTGCTCTCTCAAACAACACTCAATCGCTAGATCCTCCACTGAAGTGCTAAATACAAAGTTGTTCCCACCACTGCCTCTGAGGTAATATGGCTCACTTCTCTCTTGTGCGAGATGCAAATCGCTACCCCAAATCCACCAACCATCTACTGTGACAACATTGGGGCCACCTACTTATGTTCCAATCCCGTCTTTCATTCGCGAATGAAACACATTGCCATTGACTTCCACTCCGTCCACAAAAAAGTTCAAAGCAATTAGCTTCAAATCTCACATGTGTCTTCTTCGGATTAGTTGGCTGATTCCCTCAACAAACCGCTCTCTCGGACAAGGTTTTGCCTACTACGGTCTAAGATCAGTGTCTCTGAAATGCCCACTGTATTGCATGAGCGTGTAAAGGATAACTATGTTAATTAGTTTTGTATTATCTTTGTAATTATCTCCTAGATTAATTCCATGTATTTAGCTCTTAGATTAACTTTCTTATATTTAGGAATCTTTAGTTTAATCAAACTAGGCTTCTTCAGAGCAACCATATATATATATATATATATGTAATTCGTTATTACTCTTGAAGCTTATATACAAAAATATATTCAACCTCTATATCTGCCTCCTATATATTTCCTTTCTGTATTTGATGTGTTTAGATGAAATAAAAGACTTCTACTTCTCTACAGGTTGAAACTTAAAATTCTAATATTAAATTGTTAAATATGAAAATAACAATAAAATTTTGTATATTTAGATGTTAGCTGTAGCTTTCTTTTTCAAATAATAACATGTCCTTGTTCGGCCGAGTCATCAAGGTTCACCTAAGAAAAAAAATTTCTAACCCCCTCAACATTTAATCCTGGTTACGTCCCTAGTAATGGTTCATCACTCTATGAATAATAATAAATAACAAGTAGTACTTTATTCATATCAGAAATATTTATTAATATTCACAATTTCAGATGCTTTCTAAGGGAATATTTCTAACAGGGTTCTCATCATGATTACTCTGCTTTCAGATCTATAAACAAATCTCTTCCCAATTAAAATTGGCATGTGGCCACTAAAACTAAAATGCTCAGCTCAATTATAAGTGGCAAAAAGGAAAATGAGGGTTTGGCTCTCTGCCTCTTTGACTCACCGCCGAACATGAGGGCTTGGCTCACCGCCGATTGTGGTTCAGCGCTGCTCATCCGTCAACCACCGTCGTTTCTCCTATCGCCGCTTTGCTCCATTGTATGCGGGAGACCCGATCTGCTTTCTTCTTTCTCGGACCACGCTGACGTCGCACGTCGCCGACGATCAGCCTACCAGATCTGGTGACCCAACCGATCTGCTTTCTTCTTTCTCCGACAGCGACCCGTGTCGCCGATTCTTTCGACAACCTCTCAAGCCAACGTCGCACATTGCCGACGGTCAGCCATCTGGTTCCGGCAACCCGAGTCAGCCCTGTTTGCTTGCTCCGTGACCCGACCTGACCCGGGCTGTCTTGTGCCGCCGTTCGTCCTGCCGTCTGCGAGCTGAGGTTCTCTCTTCCATGGCCGACGTCTTCATGTTTTCTGCTCAGCCGGAAATTGTGAGTCATGAGGGTGTACTGACGAAACCCCCAGATCCTCTGGTGAGCGCGAAACGTGCCCGTGCGTCTGATGAAGATGGTGCTGATCTGCTGCGGAGGCCGGTGGGAGAGAGCTTCAAATCGAAGCTGTTGGGTCACTCCAATCAAGGTAACTGGCTGGGTTTTGGTGATTTGAAGGAGAAATTGCAAATTGGGGATGATGATATTTCTTTTGTTGAGGGGAGTCACGGACCTGTTATGAAACTCTCGGCTGTGTTGAAGGAAAAATTGTGTAAACCATGGTCCAACGCTCTGATTCTTAAGATCATGGGACGGAACCATACCCTTAACTTCATGCTGTCGAAATTGAGACAGAAGTGGGCACTAAGTGGGCAATGGCAACTCACCGATTTGGATGATGGATATTTCGTTGCTCGGTTCCAATTGTTGGATGATTTGGAATATGTTTTAACAGGGGGGCCATGGGTTATTGCTAATCAGTACCTTGTGGCTCAAAAATGGAGACCTAATTTTGTTCCAGGGGAGGATGACATTCAGAAAATGCCGGTCTGGGTGAGACTCTCTAGGCTTCCCATGGAATGGATTGATGTGGAGTTATTGAAAAAGATAGGTGGTATGTTAGGTACTACTTATAAGGTTGATCCGATCACTGAAACACAGGCTCGAGGAAGATTTGCTAGGATTTGTGTTGAAATTGACATAACCAAACCTCTCCAGAGTTCTCTTGCAATAGAAGATAGGAGTATTACTGTGGAATATGAGAGTTTGGGAGTAATATGCTTTAAATGTGGTAAAATTGGTCACAGTAAGGAGGTTTGTATGAAAGATAAAGTTGTGCCAGCTGAGGAGGCCAAAGCACCTGAGATGGGCAGGAATTCGGCTGATGGCAGTGGTGATCAGTATGGACCTTGGATGCATGTGTCTTATGGAAGATTTGGGAGAGCGAATTGGAATTCGAATCCAGTAGGAAAAAAGAGTGGTGCTATGGGAAAGAGTAATTCGGGGTTTAAATATGCTACTAATTCTTATTCACCTGCTGTTGCGAAAAATAGTGTTGCTGAGGTAGGTTCCACTTCTGCTAGTGGTCCTTCTCCCTCTGGACTGGATACTGCTGGGCAGGTGTTGAACAATAATAAGGAGAATGGGAGATTGGTGGGATTGGCGAGGAAGAAGGCAGTGGTTGTTAGTACAGGGGGTCACATGGTTAACAGAAGTATTAGGGGTTCAAGGTTTGCTGTTCTGAATGCAGATGTGGAGGATGATACTGATACAGGTGATGTGCATTCGGCTGGTGGTTCTCAGGGAAAGGCTTCGACCAAGGTTGTTCTTGCTGAAATTTCTAATCGCAACTCTATCAATGTCAAGAATGCTACTCCTAATGCCAACAAATACCTGGTTCGTCAGGATAGTAATAAAGGTATTATTTCTAAACCCCCTTTAGAACCTGTTTCTAGGCTGGGTGTTAAGAAATCTGTGAAGGGTTCCAAACAATTTGTTTCCTCTACTCCTACTACTCCTTCTCATGATATGGATGATGGTAATGAGGATTCTGATGTTCTTCGGTTGTTACACAAAAATATAGTGGATTCTAGTGTTTCAATTTCCACTGATCAGGTGTTACAGCCGGTTTCTTGTGTTCAGGGAATTGGCAAGTGTGGGGCTGAGCCCATTAGATCTAGTAGTTCAGTTATGCAGAGTGTGGATGTCTCTGATGAGACTAATTTAGATGTTGTTGCCTCTAAGCTTAAGGAGGCTATGGAAATTGTCTTGGAATAATTTGTGTCTGGTCTTGCTCGCTGTTAATTCTCTGATGTTGTGTTCTTGGAATGTGAGAGGGGCAGGTAAGAAAGGTTTTGGGAAAGTAGTTTCTGACTTGAGAAGTATGCACAGGTTTGAGGTCCTAGCTATATTAGAGCCTAGGATTAGTGGTACCAAGGCTGCTAAGATTATTGGCAGTTTGGGTTTTTCGAATAATTTTATTGTTGAAGCTTCTGGTTTCTCAGGAGGTATCTGGCTCTTATGGAATGACAGTACAGTTAGGCTACAGGTTGTGGCGAGTTCACGACACACTATTACTGCTGTGGTTGCTGAGGGTTCTAAGTTCTGGGTCCTCACTATCGTTTATGCCAGTCCTAATGCTACTGCTCGGAAAGATTTATGGGGTTATTTACATGCTGTTCGTAGTTGTTTCAGGGGTCCCTGGGTTGTTATGGGGGACTTTAATGAGATTATTGGTAGAGATGAAAAGCGTGGTGGTAGAGATGGGTTCACTAAAACGGGTTTTGCTGAGTGGATCAATGAGAATCACCTTATTGATCTGGGTTTTGTTGGACAAAAATATACTTGGGTTACTAAAAGGGGAGTTAGTGAATACGTTATGGAAAGGTTGGACAGAGCTTTATGTTCTCAAGATTGGAGACTTATGTTTGTGGAAGGTTTTATTTATCATCTCCCTCGAGTCTCCTCTGATCATTGTCCCATTGTGCTCAATCTTCAGAGTGCTCAAATTCCTCGAAATTCTCTTAAGCCTTTCAGATTTGAGGCCATGTGGGTGAAGCATAAAAATTTCTGTGAGTTTGTGAAACAATGTTGGACCACAGGCAGTAATACTTTGGTGGGGAAGTGTCTTATTCTTACTTCTAAGTTGATGGAGTGGAATAAATCTGTGTTTGGGTGTATTTTCAAGAAGAAACGTAGGCTCCTTGCTAGAATCCATGGGATTCAAAGATGTCTAGGTGAGGCGTTTAATCCTGGTTTGGTTAAGCTTGATTCTAAACTCCAGGATGAATATAGTGTTATTATTGAGCAAGAAGAACTATTTTGGCTCCAGAAATCTAGAAATACCTGGCTTAGGGAGGGTGATAAGAATACCAGGTTCTTTCATCTTTCTACCTTAATTCGAAGACGGTTTAATAAATTGGAAGGACTGACAGATGTGACTGGTTTGTGGAAAACTGATAAGGACAGCATGAAGGCTATTGCGCTGTCTTATTTTATTCAACTCTTCACAGCTCATTGTAACTCGGATAGGTTTGACAGTTTGCCTGGTTATTTTCCTGTCTTGTCTACTGATTCTTATGCTGATCTGTATAAACCGGTCTGCGAGGATGAGGTGAAATCTAGTCTTTTTGGTATTGGTGGTTTGAAAGCTCCTGGTCCGGATGGTCTCCCTGCTATGTTTTTCCAGAGCCATTGGGATCTGTGTAAGAATGATTTAGTTGAGCTTGTGGTTAATAGTTTTAGAACTGGATCTTTCCCCTCAGAGTTAAACCTTACTCTCATCTCCCTCATTCCGAAAGTTCCTAGTCCTCTTCATATGACCCAGCTTCGCCCTATTAGTCTCTGTAATACCTCTTACAAGATTATTAGTAAGGTTATTGTTCAACGTCTTCGAAGGCTTTTACCTGACCTTATCAGTCCTAACCAAGTTGCTTTTGTCCCTGGTAGACAGATTCAAGATAATATTTTGGTTGCTCAGGAGATTCTTCACAAATTTAGAGTTATGAAGGGTAAAAAAGGTTTTGTGGCTTGGAAAATTGATCTTGCGAAAGCTTATGATAAGCTTCAATGGGATTTTATTCGGTATGTTCTCACTGAGGCTGGGATTGGAGGTCCTCTTGTGGATCTTATTATGTGGTGTATTACGAGTGTCAAGTATAAGCTAGTCCTGAATGGGGAGGTTACAGATAGTTTTTCTCCTGGTTGTGGTATTCGTCAAGGGGACCCTATTTCCCCTTATATTTTTGTCCTCTGTATGGAAAAGCTTTCTCACCTGATTACGCAAAGGCTGCATGGGGGTCTTTGGAAATGTGTTAAGATTTCTAGAACGGGTCCTTTGATCTCCCATTTGTTTTTTGCGGATGATCTGATTCTCTTTGGTCAAGCTACTGTTGCTCAAGCTCAGATTATGAGGGACTGCTTAGATATTTTTTGTGACCTTTCTGGCCAACAGGTTAGTTTCCCTAAATCTAGAATTTTTTGCTCCAACAATATTAGAGATGGTGAGGCTAGAGTCTTGGCTGGTGTGTGTGGTTCGCCCCTCACAAGAGACCTTGGTAAATATCTGGGTGTCCCTCTTATTCATGGGAGGATTACTAATCGTACTTACATGGAGGTTGTGGAGAAAACTCAACGGAAGCTTGCTTCTTGGAAGAGTGATACTCTTTCTCTGGCAGGGAGAGCTACCTTAATCAAGGCCGTGACTGCTGCTGTTCCTATCTATACTATGCAGTCTGTTAAGCTCCCGAGAGATATTTGCTGTAAGTTGGACAAGATTAATAGAGAGTTTCTTTGGGGGCATTCGGTGTCTAAGAGGGCCATTCATTTAGTCAGCTGGGATACTGTTTGTCTTCCCAAGTTATATGGTGGGCTCGGAATTAAGAAAACCAAGCTTATGAATCAAGCTCTTCTTGCTAAAGTGGGATGGCGTTTGATTCAAAGTGATGAGGGTATTTGGTGCCAACTCTTTAATCATAAGTATTTGAGTCACACTTCTTTGATGAATACGGCTCCTAAGAAAGGTAGTGTTTGTTCTAGTACTTGGAAAGGGGTTGTTTTTGGAGCTAAGCTGTTGAGAAGTGGGCTTCAATGGCGGATTGGTGATGGTAGGACTGCTCGGTTTTGGTTGGATGATTGGGTTCCGCATGTGGGCCCTCTTCGTGTGCATGCTACGGTTACTCTCACAGGGTCTCTGCTGGATCAGTTGGTTGTTGATTATTTGTCCAACGGTGATTGGAATCTCCAGTTGCTTGAGGATGTCCTTCCGTTGGATATTGTCCATAAAATTATTTGTTTACATGTAGGAAGACGGTTTAGTGGTGGTGACCGTACTATCTGGAGATGGTCTAATCATGGGGATTTCTCTGTTTCCTCGGCTTATATTGGTGCTCTTGGTTTGGATAGTCTTCCTCAATGGAAATGGAGTTTTATTTGGAAGCTCAAACTTCCCCCCAAAATCACTCATTTCCTCTGGACCCTTTTGCATAATAGACTCCTCACTAATTGTCACAGAGCTACTCGGGGTCTTACTACGGATCCTTTGTGTCCTAGATGTGGTATTGGTAGCGAGGATGTTCAGCATTTGGTGCGTGGCTGCAGTTCTTCTAGGGTGGTTTGGGAGAGGATTTCTAGAGGTACTACTTCTTCCCTTGCTTTTAATGGGGATTTTGATGATTGGATTATTGGTAATCTTCGTAATAATACTTTGCTTGATGGTTTTCTCCCTCATTTCTGCTTGTTTGCTTGCACTCTTTGGTTCTTGTGGAAATGGAGATGTACCAAAGTTTTTGACAGGGAGTTCTCTATCCCCCGCTGTTCGTTTAGTGTCATTTTTTCTTTTAGCAAGGCTTGGTTGGAGGCTAATAGTCTTGTTACTGGTAGGACTGAGATTTTGTGCCCGGTTGCTTGGGTTCCTCCGAATGCTGGTTGGGTTAAACTTAATATTGATGGCAGTCGTAATAATGCTACTGGTAGAATTACAGCTGGTGGTGTGCTGCGTGATAGTTTGAAGCAATGGGTGGTTGGTTTTGCTTTGAATAAGGGGTTGGGGAGTGTTCTTGAGGCTGAATTGTGGGGTTTGTTTGAAGGCCTTACTTTGGTTTGGAATTTGGGTTATAGGAATGTGTTGGTTGATTCTGACTCTCTCACTGCTATTCATCTGCTGTCTGCTGACTCCAACTTGTATCATCCCCTGTTTAGTATCTTGGAAAATTGTAGGATGTTGCTTGCTGAGGATTGGTGTTGTGTTGTCTCTCATGTGTTTCGTGAAGCTAATATGGTGGCTGATGGGCTTGCTAGGTTGGGCCATGGTTTGGCTATGGGTTTGTCTGTTTTTCAGGACCCTCCCGTGATGATAATGCGTTGCTTGGATGCTGATGCTATGGATTCTGTCCACTACAGGCGTTGCCTGACTCTTTCTTCTCCTTAGTTTGTTTTCTTTTTGCTCGGGCTTTGCCCTCCTTTGTACCAAAAAAAAAAATGCTCAGCTCAAATGCATGGGATGGGTCATGGGTGGTTCCCGGAGTCAAAGTTGACATCCGTATAAGAGCCATTAAACTAAGCTTCCACTAAAAGTCTAAAACAGTACTTTATGGCAGTGTTTGTTACACCGGATTTATATGATCAGAGTATTTTCAATCCCAATCCCACGGTTGGCAGGCACTCCGGATTGGACAACAAATCCGGTAGAGCCCACCTCTTATCCTGCTGCTGCAGGACAATTTAGTCCCGTTGATAACGCCCGGGACAAAAATTGTCTCAGGCTTCTATTTTTATTTTTTTAAAAAAATTTGGTGGGACCCAGCCATTACTTTATTGTTTTTAATAAAAAAAAAAAACGAAAATTAATCTTTCCTTTTCCTTTCTTTTTCTAACCTCCCAAACACAATCCAAACTAATTCAATAAAATCCAGTGATCCAAAGACCACATCCAAAAAAAGGTTGGCTCTAAATCAATGAGATTATTTTATCCCGGATTCAATTTTGTCACCAACGCCGCCTCCTCTCACTGCTTGCGCCGTCGACGACCACCACAAGACGAAGGACTCGGAGGGGTGGAGGTTGAGGTGGCGTCGACGTCAGCAGCGTTCCTGGTGTCGGTGTACGTGTCGGCGTCGGCGCGTCGTTGTGAGTTGGGTCGAAGAGGAGGGTGATGGTTTATTTTAGAGCTGAGTTTGTAAATTTTGATTTTGGTAATTTGGTTTCTGGGTTTACTTCTACCCAGAAACTGATGGGATTTTTTGTTTGTTTGTTTGTTTTTTTTTTTTAGTGGATCTGAAAAAGTGGCAGTGTTGTGTGTGAAGGAAGAAGAAAGCAAAGGAAGGAGAAAAGGAAGAGAGCAGCTGCATGTTTGATTGGATCTAATTTTGGTTGCGTGTGAAGGAATAGAGAACAAAGAAAGCTAGATCAAAGAAAACAGAGAAAGTGAAACCAGAGAAAGAGAAGGAAGGAGAGAGATCGTTGATGGTGATGGGTGGATGTGGGTTTTTTTTATATTTATTTTTAGATAAATTTTTTATTTTGTCCAATCCCATTACTTATACGAACATAATATTGGAATATTTTTAGTCCAATCTCATACTGCACCAAACACGGGAAATGCTATAATTAAATATCCAATTCATCTCTTAAAAATAGTCCAATCGTAACAAACGCACCCTATAGGTCTATTGACATTTTCGTAATTTGAAATATAACTAAACTAATAATAATTAGGAGGAAGGCTTCTTGTGTGGACTCAGTAAAACGATCACAAGTTGCTTTCGTTACTTACGTGTTGTATTGCGTCAAAATCCATTATGCAAACAAAGAATTAAATACAAAACTTGTGGAAGCTGAATCGGTCTAAATTTGCAAAGGTTATACTTGAGGTGCACGCCTTTAATTACAAAATCTGACCTTGTGATTGTGAAGACAAGTGTGATATATGGATTAGAGCATCTCCGCAAGTGTGAATTGTCTGACAAAAATTATTGGCATGGTAACAATGTCAATGCAATTACTTTCTATGCAGTGGCGGACCCAGAAATTTTAACCAGGTAGGGCACTCGAATAAAATAACAATTATATAAAAAATACTGAAAATTTAAGATCCAAATAAAATGAGGTTTTTTTTATTAAACAAAATTGAGTTTTTTTATATAAAAAAAAATTGATGTTATAATAAAATTTAGGGTATAAAATAAAACAAAAGAACACTTACTTAAGAAGAACTAAATAATCTTATATTTAAACAGAAATAAAAACAAGAAACACAATATTAATAAATAAATAATAACAACAAAAACAACAAAAATTACAGTCTAATTTTATAATAAGAAATTTTGTTTTATATTTATTATAAATTCATTTTAAATTTATACAAAATAATTGATTAATAAATATTACCAGACATGTTTTTTTTTATTTTTTTATTTTTCTAATTATTAGTAAATTATTGATTTATTGATTGTAAATAAATTAAAACTCTAAAATAAAGAGAAATACTAAAGATAAAAAAAAAATGATTCATAATAATAGATGAACTATATTAATACAATAAATTAAAATTTGAGATTTTAGGGTTTATTGATGAGATGTGTTAGGTATGTCAAACTAAAACTATTAGAAATAATAAAATTTCAAAAATAATAATAGATAATTTAATATAAAATTAAATTAAATTAAGTAACCATAAATTAAAGGTATTTAAGATGTTGGAAAAGAGAAAGTGAATTATTTTATTTTAGAAAAAGATGAAAATTTGAGAAATAAATTGGAAAAGATTGTAAAATAAAAAAGATATAAAAAATTGAGCTAAATAGAATTGGTGGGACTTGAACAATCATCATCATTGTTGTTAGAAGTAAGCCAACCAGTTGTGCTAATAGGCTATCTAGTGTAAGTTTGTGTATTATTTCAATATATATACATATAAACAATTCAATTTTTTTTAAAATTTGAGGTGGGGCACGGGCCCCACCTGGTCTATACGTGGGTCCGCCCCTGTTTCTATGTGTCATAAAAATATATTTGACAGACAGACACTTGCTTATTAATTATTTTTTAATGATTCAATAAAATTTGTATATGATTTTTTTTAGGGATTTTAAATACATGTTTAGTTAGCAACAGGATGGCTGTGCAACAGACTGTGTGAAAGTGGATAGTCATGTTAACAGTGTCCAGTTTGTTATTTTTGCCACCTCAACTTGATATTGAGAAGTGATGACTGTATTGAAGAAGCATAATTGTACTCAATCTCTATTTGTCCTATGTGGCATCTAAATTTTTAACAATCCAAAGCTGCATTGGAGATGCTCTTAGATTAGCAGAACGCATTGACATTTTGATTGGTTAAATGTATAGTTATTTAGTTATTAGGTATTAGTTTATCGGTTAATTAATATCTTATTTAATTAATCAATCTTATATGATTTTAACGTTGTTAATTTATAAAGTTTAAAACTTATGTATTATGCTTCATACTTTATTCATTGATTAGGCCGGCTCAAATTTCCCATTGCATTACATGTAAGGCTTGGTCTGGGAATTGACCGATAACAGATGTCAATCAGACAATAATTAAAAAATAAAAATTAGTCTAGCTTTCTACAATTAGCTCGGCGACGACGTACATGGCAAATTCATCGATGAATCAATCAACCAACCTAGGAAACATTAGAAAATCCACAACATGTTGGCATGGCACCATTGATTTTTATATATGTTAGTATATATATAATTATATATCAATACTGCACGCTGTTCCTCTATTTGTCCCACTTCTTATATATAAAACTCCAAACTTATAAGAAAAACCAAACTACATAACATTAATCACCATCTAACATGTTAAAAAATTAATTAGACTACTTGAAGAAGACGCTAAATAAGTCGTGTCAAAGAGATGATATTTAATACAAGTATATTGTGTATAATTTTATAAAATAAGCCGACCTAGCATCATCAAATCCATGGGGAGCCGGCTGATCCACTTCAAATCTAACGATTGAGATATTTTGGCATTAGTTAAATTTGGATGGGTCCAATAGATATGGAAATTAACTTTAGAAATATATCTAATCAAAGGTCTTATTTTATTATTAATGACTCATGACTTGTGCCAATATTGAATAAGAAGGATTCAAAAAGAAAGAATAAAACAGGTGAGTTGATTTGACCCAGTTGATCATGAATCATGAAGAACATTCAAGACATTAATATATCTTAGGACTCTTCACCAAATTTAATTTACCATATCATAATTCGTTGCTCTATGCAATCTCAACCATGGCAGCTCTCTCTTTAAACAACAATTTTCTTCTCAACTTGATTTTTTCATTCTTGTTTCTCTCACTTCCAATTGCAAATTCAGTTTCATTCAACTTCAACTTCACAAGTTTCGAATCAAACAATAATGCAGGCATAAACTTGACAGGAGATGCGTTTCGTTCTGCTAATGGTGTTCTTCAACTTACAAAGAACCAAATCGATGCCAGCCTCACAAACAGTACTGGTTGGGCTACATATGACCAACCAGTGCCTATTTGGGACTCAAAAACCGGAAAGCTCACAGATTTCACCACCCACTTCTCCTTTATTATCAGAGCAGCAAATAATAGCAAATACGGAGATGGGATTTCATTCTTCCTTGCACCTTACGACTTTAGCATCCCTCCTAACTCAAGTGATGGACTTCTCGCTCTGTTTAGTAATCATGAAAACTCTACCGCTAATCAAATTGTCGCGGTTGAGTTTGATAGTTTCAATAATACATGGGATCCAAATGATAATCATGTAGGCATCAACGTGAATTCCATTGTCTCGGTAGCAAACGTTACGTGGAAAAGTAGCATCAGGAATGGATCAACAGCAAATGCATGGGTGAGTTACAATTCCTCTACTCAAAATCTAAGTGTCTTTTTAACTTATGCTAATAATCCAGTCTTTGGTGGGAATTCGAGCCTTTCTTATATTGTCGATTTGAGAAAAGTACTTCCAGAGCAAGTTAGGATAGGCTTCTCGGCGTCCACAGGTAATTGGGTTGAATTGCATAACATTCTTTCTTGGAGTTTCAATTCAAGCTTGGAGATCAATAATGGGAAAAACAATATAGGACTAATTATTGGTTTAGTTGTAGGTATTGGTGCCTTAGTTTGCGGGGCGGGTTTGATTTGGTTTTTCATTAGGAGAAAAAGGGCAAGTGGGAATAATAATAATAATAATAATAAGGATGTTGAAGAAGCTTTTGATGATGATATGGATGATGAATTTGAGAAAGGGACTGGTCCAAAGAGATTCACTTATCGTGAACTGGATCGTGCAACGAACAATTTCGATGAGGTGGGGAAATTAGGAGAGGGAGGATTTGGAGGTGTTTACAAAGGTTTGTTGACCGATCAGAACACAGAAATAGCTGTTAAGAGAGTCTCTAGAGGATCAAAACAGGGTAAAAAGGAGTACATGTCTGAAGTCAGGATTATTAGCCGTTTGAGACACAGAAATTTAGTTCAATTAATTGGTTGGTGTCATGAAAAAGGAGATTTTTTACTTGTTTATGAGTTCATGCCTAACGGAAGCCTCGATTACCATCTTTTCGGAGAAGAAATCATGTTAACTTGGACTATAAGGTACAAGATTGCTCTCGGTTTGGCTTCTGCTTTGTTATATCTTCATGAAGAGTGGGAACAATGTGTTGTCCATAGAGATATTAAGTCTAGTAATGTGATGTTGGATTCCAATTTCAATGCCAAGTTAGGTGATTTTGGTCTTGCTAGGCTTGTGGACCATGACATGGGTTCGCAAACTACTGTTTTGGCAGGCACTATGGGTTACTTAGCCCCCGAATGTGTCACGACAGGCAAAGCTAGTAAGGAATCCGATGTCTATAGTTTTGGAGTGGTCGCCTTGGAAATCGCGTGTGGAAGAAGGCCAGTTGATCCGAGGCAAGAACCGAGTAAAGTTAGGCTTGTCGAGTGGGTTTGGGACCTTTACGGTAAAGAGCAGATTCTTAAAGCGGTCGATCAGAGATTAGAAACAGAGTTTGATGAACGGCAAATGGAGTGTTTGATGATTGTTGGTTTATGGTGTTGTCACCCTGATGTTGCTCTCCGGCCATCTATACGACAAGTTATAAATGTTCTCAACTTTGAAGCACAATTGCCAAGCCTTCCATCGAAATTGCCTGTGGCGATGTATTTTGCACCTCCATTGAGTTTGAGTCATTTCAACTATACAAGCACTACTGGTGGCCTCACAGACTCAGATAAATATCCAACAGGGACTTCAAATTCTAGCTCGTCTGCACTTTCATCAATGTCAATCGGCTCGTCAAAAGCTCTTTTGAATTCAAATAAAAGCTGATGATTTTTAGCTTGCTTTGTTAGAATGTTTCAATTAGGCATGTATCTAATCTTGTGTTTTTATTTCATATTTTTGTATTAAACTAGCAATGTGTGAATTCAACTCGGAATATTATTTTTTTATTGATGCAAATGCAATAATTGAAATTGAAATTCTTCAGCTTTATTGAAAGGGTGTTTGATTCATAATCCGGATACAATCTTTGAAAAGTTGAACCAATAATACCAATTACTTGCTTAACAATTAGCAGTTCATCTTTTTCTCTGCTTCAAGTTTCTATAATTCTATGTCACCAACCAACAATCCGTTTCTACGTTAACTCAATTGTTTCATGCCATTTTTTTTTTTTGAAACTAGAAGACAATTACATAGGAACACTAACAGAAGAAGGGCTGACATCTAGCCAAACATACTCCCTCACAGAGGAGAAGGCTATAGAGGCAAGGTTACGAGCCAAAGTATTCCTGGATTTGGAAACAAAGAGGCACTTACAATAATCCACCTCGGACAATAAAGCCTTAATATCATTGATTATAAACTTAGAATCTCCAAGAGGAGTTACATGAGAGCTAAGAGAGGATAAAACCTGAGCAGAATTAACCTCGGCGAGCTTGACCGGCAGATTGTAGAATTTGGTTAACATAAGGCCTTCCCGGAGGGCCAGAAGCTGACCCATTTCAGCACAGAAAGAACCGTAAAAAAGCTTGGACCTAGCAACAATAACCTTACCTTTATCATCCCTTATTGTGGAACCAATACCAATAGAACCTGATCCTGACCTGAGGGCCAAACTAGAGTTGAGCTTAAGAATTCCAGGCGGCGGAGCTAACCAGTCATTAGATTCGATGGAAACCAAATGAGAAACTAGGGTAGAAAAGGCAATTATGCTCTTCAAAAATTCATCTCTCAGATCCTTCACCCAAGAAATCATAATCTCAGGCTGCTTCACTTTCCCACAATTGAGGAGGGAGTTACGGTCCTCCCAAATTGCCCAACAAAGCATACAAAAAAGACCAAAATCAGCCGGAGACACAAGAGAAACCATGGACTAAAGCACTGCAATCATAGGGAACGATCTAGTGCGAATCAGGAGGGGACCAAAAAGGGTTTCATTCCAGATTTTTCGGACACTCTTACAGTCAAAAAGGGTATGGCTGGCAGACTCGGGGACACCATTACACCTGTTGCAGCCAACCTGCTCCACTATGCGCCTTTTCTTGAGGTTATCCAACGAAGGCAGAGCATTCATACAAGCTCGCCAAACAATAATTTTCATCTTGGGAGGAAGATTCTAGTTCCATAAGCAATTCCACCAAGAATGCTGTTGGGAGGGATTTGACGCCGAGACCTGAAATTTTTCCTAGGCAGCTAGGCGGTATCTGCTTCTGACAGTAAACTCGCCACATTTGTCAAAATGCCACCTAAGAAAATCCTGACCCCCTTTCCAGCTGACAGGGATCGATTGGATCACTTTCCTATCAACTAGAAGGAAACAATGGTTGAGCTCCTTAACATTCCAGCCTCTGTGAGAACCATCTATAAGGGAAGAAACCCGAACCTTGAAACCAGGATCGCAAGTAATCGGTTTAAAGGTGTTTGGTCTTGGAATCCAAGGATCTCTAAAAGCACTAACTTTCTCCCCATCCCCCACCACCCATCTTAACCCCTTAGCTAACAACTCTCTACCCTAACAAATGCTACACCATATGTGTGAGTAGCCCGATTTCAAAGTTACGTGAAGGAAATCATCCTTTTTGAAGTACTTTGCCTAAAGAATCTGAGAGGCCAACAAGTCCGGATCGGAAATGATTCTCCATGCTTGCTTAGCCAAAAGAGCTTGGTTGAACAGCGAGAGGTCTTTGAACCCCAATCCCCTTAAACACTTGGGACAACAAAGGTTCTCCTAGCTGATTTTACGCTTACCCTCTTTCGACCCCCACCAGAACTTCGAAGCCATGGCACTAAGCTCTTTACATAAGCTTACCAGTAGTCTAAAAATGCTCATCGGGTAGGTTGGAATGGCTTGAACAACAGCCTTGATGAGCACCTCCTTCCTGCCAAACGAGAAGTAACTATCTTTCCAACCTCTCATTTTTTACCATACCCTCTCCTTAATATCGCTAAAAAGGATCCTCTTGTTCCTACTGTAGGGAAAAATATACCCGCAGCGGAAGCGAGACTAAAAAAAATAGTTTAGTAGCTTTTAAAAATTTTTCCTTTATGAACCTTAAACCCTTTTAATCAATTAAAGATATATAACATATAACAAAAGAAGAATACCTTTTGTCGCGTGATCCGATTGACTTACGTCGATGGTAATCCGCAAGATCTTCAATCCTAGCACGAACGTGGATCACCTAGGAGCGTGGTCTCCCTTTTCTTTGAATTGCAATCCTGTGATTGGATAAAACAAACTTTTCTTTTATTCGTTAGTCACAAAAACAATCAAAAGAAACCTAAGATTATTCCGGTCACTTTTGAGTTCTCAATCTTATGATCGAAACTCGCGTGAACCTTGATCGATGTAGTATTCACAAGCTTATTGATGAATCAACAAATAGAATACCATCAAAGAACAATCTATGTTTCTTTTTGTTTTTAGTAGAATAAAAGCTCTCTTTCTATGAGTTGAGAAGAAGAAGAAAAATAAAATTCTGCACACCAAAAAACCTATGTGGCCGAAAATTATAAGTGCCCTTATATATGTGGCAAAATTTCTTTCTTCCTTTTTCCTAGGGTGGCCGAAATCTCTAGCCAAAAATAGACTAGGGTTGCCGCAATTCTCTAGCAAAAAAGAGTTTGAATTGCACCATAATTCCTATTTAGTTTAAGACTTCCAAACCCTAATCAAACTCATAAATCTTTTATTCCTTCTTTGACTAAAATAAAAAGACTTCTTATTTGATTAAATAAATAAAATTAATTATTTATTTCCTTGTCAAACAAGTCTTTTAATTTAAGTATACTACTACCAATAGTATACCAATAGGAATCATATTTCCTAATCAGAAAAGATTTGTTTCTTAATTAAATAATTAATTAATAATTTAATTAATTCTTATTTAATTCAACAATGAAAACAAAATAATATTTAAGGTTAGTCACCTTGCCGCCCCATATAAAATATTCGGCCAAATATTATTTTCTTATTTCATTTAATCCATAGGACTTTAAATAAAAAGCCCACATGTGAACTAGACTCATTCTTACTAAAAGAAACAAGCCCACATGTCATCCATTAATATATAAATATAATTGAGCAGCTCATTACATAAATAATGTGCAAATTATATTCTTAATTTATTAAATGCAATTCTAGATGGACCCTAAATTGGTCCGGTAGAATATATCAAGTGATCCATGCAAGTCCGTGTGGATTGGGGATCTTGGCGGGCTATCTAAATTTAAGCTTCAATAGACATAACCTAATCACAATCAACAAAGGATTCACTTAGGTCCGATCCATTAATTTTAACTCATTCCACTAAAGAGCTAAAATTGAACTCTTAAATAAAGACAGAAAAGGAAGATATTTCCTCATTCATACCCTAGACAATCATATTGGAGATAGTGTATCCTCGTGATTAATATCAGTAATCGCCAAGAGTTCATAGACCGCCTATAACTCTCCAAGTTACCATATTTACTCATATGACCACGTTTTGAACTTGGATATTTTGACTTGTCCAGAAGCCATGTTTTCAATAGACACTATCGAAAACTCAACGTTGAGATTTAATATCCAATTACCTCAAAACATCCATATGATGATATTATACTCTCATTCGATAAATGGAGCCACGATGTCCATATCTATAAATGAAGTCCTATATCGATTAACAAATGAATATCACCAAACTATCGAGGATAGACTATGCGATATAATCGTACTCATTGATAGCTCAAATGATATCACTTGCAACCATAAGTCCATCATTTATCTCAGGATTAAGATAGACTCTCCGATTGTCCTGATAATGAAATTACTTTTATCTACTGACGGTTATAGATAAAGTATTTCATTGTGATCCTATTCAATGCACCCAGTGCACTAGATTCTTTTGCTCGAAGACACTCCGATGATTTTAGACTCATCATATCTCATTTGATCCCACTCAAATGCTAGCAAAAGAATTCTACAACTTTAACAAGATAAAGGTGCCCAACCTTTAACTTAAGTTGTGAACAATATTCAAGACTAACTAAAGAATTGTGTCTACCACATACATATCCAGATGTATGAACAATTCTTCTTTTCTCATAGTCTTTAGACATTATGATTATTTACTTTGACAATTATTAAACTATAAATGCTATAAGATTTGTTTAAACCAGAAATCACTTTATTAATATGAAAAAGATTGTTAATTACAATATTACACTCTTGCTATTGAGCATAATCCTAACACCTACCCACCATGGAAGGGTGACCGAGATACCTATCTTGAGAATTGCATTTGTTAATACCGAAGAGGGAACATATTTCCTTTCCAGCAGCTGAAGGCACATTAAGGTTAAATGTAATCTTGGTTTTTTCCAGATTTATCTGTTGACCCGAGGCCTTCTCATAGATGTCAAGAATATTCCTAATGCAAATCCCACTAGCACAAGAAGCTTTGCTAAAGAGGATGCTGTCATCTGCAAACAGGAGATGACTAACCAATGGCCCACCTCTCGCACTTTGAGTACCCAACACTTTCCCATCCCTTTCCGAACTTGAGATTAAATAGGAAAGAGCTTCAGTACACAAAAGGAAAAGGTAGGGAGAGAGAGGGTAGCCTTGTCTTAACCCTCTGGAAGGGGAAACAGTGTAAACCGCCTTACCATTCAGCAAAAAGGAGAGAGACGAAGACGAGATGCGGTCCATGATCAAGTTGATCCAGCCCACCGAAAATCTTAATTTCACCAAGACAGCCTTTAGGAAGAGCCATTCCACTATATTATAGGCCATAATCATGTCTAACTCGAGAGCCAACTAAGCTTTGTTACTAGATTTTTACCTCCCCATAGAATGAAGAGTTTCAAAAGCAACCATCACGTTATCGTAAATTTGCCTCCCTGGAACAAAAGCCAATTGAAAAGGGGAGATTATGTCCGAAAGGCAAGGCTTCAATCTGGTTGCAATAACTTTAGTCACAATTTTATAAATGGTGCTGTAGAGAGATATTGGCCGAAAATCCCTTAGATTCTCTGGATTGTTGACCTTAGGGATAATGACCACATTAGTATAGTTGAATTGCTTAATTGACATCTCTCCCGATAGAATACGGAGACAAATTTGGGTGACCTCTATCCCCACTGTTCCCCAGAACTTCTGAAAGAAGATGGCCTGAAAGCCGTCGGGACCGGGAACCTTTGTAGGACTTAGGCTAAAAACTGCAGCTTTAATGTCTTCTGCTGTAAAACTGGTGCTCAAACTTCTTCTCTGCTCATCACTCAAACTTGACTGAATAAGGGACGAGGCTTTTCTAATATCCTGAACCGAGGGATTCGAAGACTTAAAAAGGGATGCGAAAAAATTACTTACCACATCAGCTTTTTTTTCCTCCTAGTTGCAGCCTTTGATCATGCCATTTTTTTACTATGAAGAAATTTTTTTTTTTTTTTTAAGCATTACACTATTACATAAATTTAGTGTGTTTTTTTGACAGAGGGAGGATTCGAACCCCCAACCTCATAGTGCATATGTGAGGGGTTTACCATCGGATCAACCTCAACTCGTCATTAATAATCTTGAATTTGAAAATTAAAGATGCATTAAGGATGCTTAAGGAAACTTAATTCCAACCTCGTGATGCAAGTGGTTTGAGTCCTCCCCCTAAAAAAAAAATATTCGAATTTATATAATATTCCAAAAAAAAAAATCCGAATTTATATAATATTCCAACAAAAAAAAAAATTACTTAATTCTAGGTTATTATTAAGTATTTACTAAAACAATTAATAATCAAGTTCCATATTTTAAAGTATCAAAAATAAATCCTAGCTTCTTTTAAAGTATCAAATAAGTCCTTTTAAGAAGTGACCAAATCAGCCCCTCTCAGAGTCAAATCAGCCCCTCTCAGAGTCAAATTACTATTAGAGAGAAAACCAAAACTAACCACTTAAAACATTAAACTTTTGTTAGTAACTTTTGAAATTTTAATTGTTAATAACCACTTTTTAAAAAAAATTCAGCGTATATCCATCAACTACCAGAGTACCCCGAAAATAGTGTTTTTTAAACCTCGAAGCAAACTTGAAATCATGTGTAAATGGAAATATCCAAACTTGAAATCATATGTAAATGGAAATATTTAAACTTGAAATCTAGACTAAATTGAAATTAGGCTTAGGGTTTTTTTTTTTTTTTTTTTCCCTTTTTCTTCTTCCTCTTTTTCTTCCTCAATTGAAATTAGGGTTAGGGTTTTTTGAACCAATTGAACCAATTGCAGACCCCATCGTCGGAGGTCGGGCATCGCAGCTGCACGAAGCCGCCGGAGGTCGACTGGTTTGTGAGAGTCTTCACACCAATTGCAGACCCCACCGCCTATCGTTGCACGTCCGGCGCAGTCCGGGTAGTCCGATGACGACTCCAGCGATAGGTGAAGACTCCGACGATGGCATGGCAGGATGGAGAGGAGAAAAAAGAGAGGATCGGGAGAGAGAGAGAGAGAGAGAGCAGAGGAGAGAGAAAGAAAAGAGAGAAAAAAGAGAGAGAGTATTTGGGGACCCTTTTTATATGATAGCTTTCCTGTAATTTCTCAAAAAAGTGGTTGTAAACAAATAAAATTTCGTTGTGGTTAAAAACAAATTTCTCATAATATTTGTGGTCAGTTTTGGCAATTTTCACTTACTATTAAGTATAACGTTTAACTTTGACCGAATTTATCAAAATACATTACTACCTTGGTCTTTAACGGTGAATTAAAATTAAAAATATATATATATAGTAAATTAAAATAAGGAACAAAATAACATTTTTATTTGGATAATTTTCAAAATTAACCATTTAATTGGAGGGAAGTACTATTGTCAAAATAAAATAAAATTTGGAGGGAAGTATTGTTTTTAACCATATTTATTTTTTTCAATTATTGTTTTTAGTATTGTTAGGGGTACAAAGTCCAAAGTATCCCCATATTTAAAAATACAAAACTCAGTACACTCCACCAATATTTCTGGCAACTGTTGGACCGACAGTGAGGTTTCCAAGGGAAGGCGAAGGTTCGTGCAACGGCGAGGGATTCGAGGGTGGAGACGTTTCGATCAGCAGCGACGTTATGAGGGAAGGTGACAGCCCCAATCGAAGGCGACGTTACAGAGAGAAGGTTCTGCTTGGCAGCAGTGGAGAAAGAGGAAGACGAGGGCACCACCCCGCGGTCCACTTCGGAGAAGGTCAAAACCACTTCGGGAAGGATAAGGGTACGCTAGAGTAAGAGATCATACAACGATTTGAAGGTGAAATTGCGACCTGATTTTTACCCTATTTCAACCTGACTTCTTTTAAACGGTAAATTCACTTGATTTTCAATGATTTTTGCATTTGATTATGTGTTTGTGTGTTATTTTTGGATAGTAATTTTGCAAAATTTGTGTTTAATTTTCTGATTTTTGCGTTTGATTTTTTGTTTGTTAATTGTGTTTCACTCTCAAAGAGTGAAAGAGATGATGTTGTTCACTCTTAAGAGTGAAACACATGCTATTTCTCTTTTTAAGAGTGAAACATCTCATCTCCAACACATGCTATGTGACATGTTGGAGACACTCTCCAATGAGATACATTACAGATTTAAAATAAATAAAAAAAATCAACCATTTTCACCACCCAAAACTTCAATTTTTTGATAATTGGAAGTTAATCCAGCAACATAAATATGAAACTAAGTAAAAAGAAAAAAAAAAAAGAAAAAAAAAACCAATTAAAAATGAAAAAATTACATATCTTGAGCTAGGTCGGGAAGATTTCAAGTACAAAATCAACTATATATCATTTTGTCTTTTTCGTCGATTCTGGCATAGATTTCCGTTGATTTCTTGATATGAAAACGATGTTTGACAACAATTCAAGAAAAATAAAGTATATATGTAATAGGTTTTGAATGGAGAGAGAGAGAGAGAGAGAGAGAGAGAGAGAGAGAGAGAGAGAGAGAGGGTTGAAGAAAAGGTAAAGAATAGTAATAATGTAATTGTATGGTTATTTGGTGAAAATTAATTAATATGAATTGTTAAAAACAATAGTTTATGGGAGAGGGATAAAAACAAAAAGCAATAGTTTAAATAGATCATTTTTGGCAATTTAAACTTTTTATTTTTTTTAAAAATAAAATAAAACAATTTAAAGTTAATGTAAATATAAATTTAAGTTTATAATATATTAATCTAAATTTATGATAAAATAAATTTAAAATTTTTATAAAAAAATATTATTTATTTAAATAATTTTATTTCAAAGGAAATATTCGTCTTTTTGCATGTCAAATACTGTAGATGTGTCCGTTTTGTAATAGATTCAAACTAAAATACCCCTACAAGGCTACAATAATTAAAGTTGGTTAACGAAAGTTAGAAAGAGTGACCAATTTGGGCCCGAATTCGATCCAAACCCAAACGTGTCCAAGTCCAATAATTGGATCCGTTGGAAACCTTATCCGGCCTGAATTGTTTTTTATAGGACTAATTGCACAAACATCCCCTAATTTTAGGTCTAATTGCACGTATATGGAACTTTTACCCATAATTATATAAACATCCCCTACCGTTAGTGGTCAACGGTTAAATTTAACCATTGACTCTCTTTACTGTAGAAAATGTCCAAAATGCCCTTATTTATTTTTCAAAGGACTAATTGCACAAACATACCTTAACATTAGCCATAATTACATGCATATGAAACTTTTACCCATTAATACACAAACTTCCCTTGCCATTAGTGGTCAACGGTTAAACTTTACCATTGACTCATTTATCCATTTAAAAAGTCTAAAATGCCCCTATTGTGTAATATATTATTTAAAATAGTTAATTAAAAAAAAATTCCAGCTTTTATTAAAAAAAAATCAGATTTTATTTAAAAAAACAAATCCATAATTTTTTTTTTTAAATCCAGATTTTTTTTCCTTCTATAAATGCATTTTTTCCAATCTAAAAAAAATAAAAAAATCTTATAAATCAAATTCTAAAAACAATCTTCTCAATTAAATTCTAAAATAAATAAAAAAATCGAAGACCAATTTTCTCTCTCTTTTATTTTCTTTCATCCATATTGCCCTAATTTAATTACTTAATCTATTATTATTTATTTAATTTAATTTTAATAAAAAAATGAAAAGAAAAAAGAGCAGATACACAGAAGAATGAAGAATGCATAAACATGGAGATTGAAGATTTCGAGAGATCTCTAGTCACAAAAACAAAAAATTCTCAAACAATATCCATTTAAAAATCTCCAATGGAAAATCTCAATAAAAAACTTAGGGCCCGTCCTGCAAGCCGTTTTTTGTTTTTGTTTTTCGAAAATAAAAATGAAAATGAAAACAGTGTTTTTGGTTTCATTTTTGAATTCCGAAAACGCGTCCGGTAGCATTTACTGAAAACAGTATTCTGAAAATAAAAATAGTAAAAACGCGTCCGGTAGCTTCACTGAAAGCTGAATTCTGAAAACAAAAATAGTAAAAACACGTCCAGTAGATTAACTTAAAAACATAAAAAACTGAAGAACTTTTACATATATTGAACTCTCTCATCTCTTTAAACTATTTTCTTAAGATTGTAATATTTATTTGCATCTACTTAAATTTATAATTATATATATATATATGAAATAATTATACCTCTGTTCATAATAATATAATAATTTAAATTTAATCATTATTTACAGACCATTCAATCATTTTTAATTAAATTATAAAGAGGATTGTATGATTTTTCATTTTTCATTTTTAACTATTAATCCATATGTCTTAAGTGTATATAATCACAGGAAAGTTTTAAGTGTACATAAATTTGTCTTAAGTGTACATAATCACAGGAAAGTTATTTAATCGATCCATATGTGTCATAAAAATTTAATCATAACTAAGATAACATCAATAAAATCTACTCAATTTTCCTATTATTTAAATCTAAATTTCCCAAATATTTAACTCATTGACAATTGAATAAGTCCATTACAAATTCACGATTTTGATTTTGTTGAGATTTCATGAAAATAATATCATTGGTAAATTCATAAAACATCATAATGATGCAATAAAACATTAATTTTTTATATATTTTTTCATAAAGTTATATCATGTAAACTAAATACAACTTTATTAAGTCCAAATTTGGTTTGAAAAATAAATAAACCTAAATTCGGTCAAATTTTTTGAAAAAATCTATGAATATTCCATGTACCTCAAGTTGATTGTGAACCTAGTTACTTATAATTAACCATATCCACATAATAGCGGTTGAAGCAATAAGAAAATTAAACAAAAAAATAGATTTTCTGATCAAATGCACATTGTACATAATATTTTTACATTGTACATAATATTTTACATAATAGTACTACTCACTTTCTCATTATAAACTTATAATAAACACCCTAAACTTTACTTTAATCCCTATAACAAGTTAACAACCACATACACTTGTCATTTTTATAAAGCCTCGAAAGTCTGTGAGTTAAGCCAACAAAAAAATAAAAATAAAACGTTGTATATATGTATATTTGTTAAGTGGGCCGTATAATATCTACAACATCATTCAACACTACCACAATACCCACCACCATCCAAGCCATTTATACCCAATGCCACTATACCATCAGCTGTCTAGCACCACCCGCAATATCACAACACCTTCACCACCTTCCTGCCCCCATTTACCGAAACCAAGGCCAACACCACCACCACCACCACCACCACTAACACCAATCGTTGCATTTTAACTTGCAGCCAAACATGTTTCCCATCAAAAACACTGACTCCTGTCCTAGTAAGTTAAAAATAAATGGCAATATGACAACCTTAATGAATGCAGCTGATTCAAGAACCCTATATACCATCTGCGTTCAATGAATCCACAAAAAATAAAAAGTAAAAATAATAATAATAAAAAAAATATTTTGTTATTTAAAAATAGTAGAATTATTGTGCTAGTTAATGTAGGAATAGTAGAATTTCTTCAATATCTCCACAGATTATAGTTTCTAATTTCAAACATGAAAACTAAAAGGTTTAAAAATATCTCTCTCTCAAATTAAAAGCCATATTGTACATTTAATTTGCATAACAGTACAAGTAAGTTGCTAAATTAAGCAGCTTTTGTTCTATATAAATTCCCCGATGCATTATTAAACTAAAAATAGTTAATAGAATTCATATCAGCCAGCAGTTTCCAGTTGCTTCATCAATCAATATTCTAGACTCTAGAGAGTGATCGTTTTCCGGTTTTGTGAATTCTGATTGATAAGTAAAAATAAAAAGGATCCAAGACACACATAAGGGGATTTCTAGCATTTCAAATCAGCTAAAAATTAGAAGGAAGAGTTGGCATTTCATGATAATAGACTTATTGTTTCGAGCTACAAGAGATCCAAAAATATAGAAATCCAAATCATATTTTTTATCCGACGTTATTGGATGTAACAATCATCAGTATGAATGCTTTGTTGTTCTTTCTTAAACTAAGCATAATTGCGGAACCAATACCAGCTAATGTCACATTGAATTGCAATAAAAGTGATGCAGAATCAGGCACAATCTCATCACAGAGCACAATAATTACAAGGCAAACGACAAACCAAGATTAGATTGTAGAATTATTTTAGATCACTTCATCAAGCTTTTTAACCTTCACCAACCTTCTTATAGCAATACTTGTTACAAATTGTCTTTGTTACAAATTGACTTCTTGTATACAAGGAATGGCTTTAGATCCTTGTTTGGGTAACAAAAGAGTTCAAATATAGCTGGTGACTTTCTTTTGCCCTTATCAGTAAGAGGTTCAAACACATTACTGATTGTGTCAAATATTGTAAATGAAACCAGAAATACAAGCAAGCATACAAAGCAATTTACAGAGTAATACAGGAAACAGTATATATATATATATATTGCCTTTAATTATAAATTTAGGCAGTTGGGTAGGAGGCCGCCATAGCAATGCCACGATAATTAACATAAAACCCAACTAATGCATGTCTCTCTCAGGCATTTCATCAAATAATTTTAGCATACAACAGAATATCAAAATATTATCATAATATTTGCAGAATTTGACATGGAATTAACAAACATAGCAAGAATATCAAAATATTATCATAATATTTGCAGAATTTGACATGGAAATCACTAACAATATCAGCAATGCCTTGGACCAGAAAACAGAGCAAGAATACAAAACCAAATTGCCATGATCCACATCTATATACACAAATTTTTATTAACCCATAACCAAAACCATTTTTTCACATACCAAACTTGCCATGATCACTTATATTGACAACAAACCAAAAATGAAAATCATGAATAACGAAAATAAACAGTGAAATCCTGAGATAAGAACAAGAAAAATAGGAAAATCACCTTAAATTGAGTAAGTTGAAGTGCTCAAAGCTTGTAAACCAGATTTTTGCTCAGCTGCCTTTGACAATATCAAATTTTCCCCAATAATCACTACAAAATAAAAATTAATAAGATTACACATAATAAAATTAACAAAAATTAGTGTACATCTACTTAGATCTACTTAGATTTATAAATCTACACTAATTTTGGTTTAAGAAACAAAAAAATTGAAAAATAAAAAATTAAAGAAGAAGATGTGAAGAAGAAGAAGAACAACAACAACAAGATCTGCTGCAGAAGAACAAGAACAAGAAGAACAACAACAAGAACAAGAACAAGAACAAGAAGACGAAAATCTGAAGAAGAAGAAGAAGAAGAAGAAGAAGACGGAAATCAGAAGAAGAAGAAGACTGAAATCAGAAGAAGAAGAAGACGACGAAGAAGAAGAAGAAAAAGACATACCTTGTCAACTATGAAGAGATCGGTCATGGAGGAAGAAAAGAAGATCTGGAGTTGAGCTGAGCTGAGACTTGAGAGTGAGAGTGAGAGTGACAATGTGAGTGTCGAGCTTGATATGAAGTCAGGAGAAGTTTTTAATTTTGTTTTTCAAATTGTATTTGGAATTTAGAAAACAACTTTTTTTTTGTTTTTCAAAATTTCCACTTTTAACACTGCTTTTGTTTTTCATTTTGTTTTTGTATTTCGAAAATAAAATGAAAAACGGTTTACAGGACGCGAATTCGAAATCGTTTTTGGAAAACAAAAACGAAAACAGGCTGACAACATGCTGCAGGACAGCCCCTTAATATCTCCATTGTAGGTCTCCAACCGATGAACCAACAAAAAATCTCAAAAAACCCAAATCTCCATTGGAGATCTCCATGTTTATGCATTCTTCATTCTTCTGGGCATCTGCTCATTTTTTTTTCCTTCATTTTTTTATTAAAATTAAATTAAATAAATAATAATAGATTAAGTAATTAAATTAGGACAATATGGATGAAAGAAAAGAAAAGAGAGAGAAAATTGGTCTTTGATTTTTTATTTATTTTAGAATTTAATTGAGAAGATTGTTTTTAGAATTTGATTTATAAGATTTTTATTTTTATTTTTTATTTTTTTAGATTGGAAAAAATGCATTTATAGAAGGAAAAAAAATATGGATTTAAAAAAAATATATGGATTTGTTTTTTAAAATAAAATATGATTTTTTTTTTAATAAAAGCTGGAATTTTTTTTTAATTAACTATTTTAAATAATATATTACACATTAGGGGCATTTTAGACTTTTTAAATGGATAAGTGAGTTAATGGTAAAGTTTAACCATTGACCACTAACGGCAAGGGAGATTTGTGTAATAATGGACAAAAGTTCCATATGCGTGTAATTATGTCTAATGTTAGGGGATGTTTGTGCAATTAGTCCCTTTTTAATTGGTTTATTTTAAAAATAAATAAGGGCATTTTAGACATTTTCTACAATAAAAGAGTCAATGGTTAAATTTAACCGTTGACCACTAACGGCAGGAGATGTTTGTGTAATTATGGGCAAAAGTTTCATATACGTGCAATTAGACCTAAACTCAGGGTATGTTTGTGCAATTAATCCTTTTTTATATATCTTATTTAATCAAAAGGTAACCTGTATATTATAAATTCAAATAAAATAATAAAAAAATTAAATACACGATGCTTATAATGGGGATTGATGGCGTGTAACATGTTCGACACCTTCGACACCTTCCAGGTTTCCATCCCCACTAGTCCTGGTCGCCAACGTTTTAATTATTTGAGTCATGGTTCCAGTCCAGGTCCAGAATTGACCCACCACAAAAGATTGTCGTTGGGTTTGACCAAGACAAGATGTTGCTTGTAGCTAACACGGACTTCGAATTCTAGCTCTTCTGAATATTCGTCAACGTTACTTGGCTCGTCAAAAGCTCTTTTGAATTCAAATAAAAGCTGATTTGAGTGATTTCTAGCTTGCTTTGTCAGAAATTTAGGAATATATATATTTTTTATGTGCAAATGCAATAACTGTAATTGAAAATTCTTAACGAGATGAGGTGGTCTGTTGGTAAATCTCTCACACCTATACCACAAGGTTGCGGGTTTGAGTCCACTGACTCCTCCTCCTCCAAAAAAAAAAAAACCCCAAACTTAATTATATAATCAATACTGTTATTTTGTCCAAATTTGGTGTCCAAATCTGATGCCCAAATGACGTGGCAACACTTTAATCTATTCATTTAAATTGTATTATATTTGTATGATTTAAATGAATGGATTAGAGTGTTACCACATCGTTTGGATGGATACAAAATTTAGACAAAGTAACATTACTATTATACAATAATGTAATATTTCAAAAAAACAAAAAAATGAAAATTCTTCGACTTTGAAATGGTGTTTGATTATTAATAATTCCGAATTTCCGATATAATCTTTGAAAAGTTGAACCAATAAAGCCAATTACTTCATTAACAATTAACAGTTTATCAATTCTGCTAAACGAAAGTTTTAATATTTATTTGTAAGTTTATGTTTAAACTTAACTGTATGTTTAAATTTAAATATAATTTTCAATTTAAATGTATTTTTAAATTTGATTGAATGTTAAAATTTCAAGTTCATGTCCTAAAATTCAATTATATACTAAATTTTTTATACATAAGGGTTTGAACATTTTTTATTTTTTAAATGAAACATGTTAGTTTGGGCCGGTATGGGTCACCCTTCCCCCAAACGGGTTGGGGTATGGGGCAAAAATCAAAAACCAGTTCAAGGCAAGGGTAGGGTATAGGGCACTTTGCCCTAAACGAATTTCGGGTATGAGGATTGCTGATCCGACATGTTGCCATCCCTAGTTGGAGCCTCCCTGTCGCAAACCAGGGGAGATGAGTCCTACCCTGCCATGCCTCCCCCCTTTCACGGCATGTGAGGAAATTGATCCATGGAGATCAATGGAGATTGGATCTCCACTTTTTTTTCTTTTTTTTTTTTTTCTTTTTTGTCTTCTTTTCATTTTTGTCTTTTTTTTTTTTTTTAATAGAAAAACTTTATTTATTCTCCACCATCCATTTAATTTAGCTTTTATACATATTATTAATTAATTTGATCTCAACCGTCCATCTTGAACAATAGAGATCATTTTAAAAAAAAATTGATTTTATATAATTACGTGTAAAAGGATGTTATTACCCTTCAAGGATTAACACCATAGCGGTTAACTCTGGTCAAACCCTAACAACTAGAAAGGTATGTGTTAAATTTTGATAATGTTAATTCCGCATGTATAAGTAGATCTCTGAGAGGTATGTTTTTATTTGCTCTAATGTCAAATAAATAGAGTATGTAATCTAAATTATAAATAATTACTTTAATTTATTTTTACATCAAAATCTTCATGTATAACAGTATAAATTGGGTTGATTTAAACTATCATAATCGTTTGTAATTTAGCTCAAGGGAAGAGTTGCAGGCGGTACTGAATGAAGAGTTACGTCCCTCACACATCATCACTCGACTTCTTCTCCTTATAACCAAGTGAAGTCGAACATGAATCCATCATCCTTTCTATTTTCCTTTTATTCCCATTCGTAATCAGCTTCTTACCGGAACACGTGCAAAAAGAAGTTATTCAGATCAAACGGGCGTTTAAGATCTGTGGAAAACCCAATAAGATAGCATCCGGCATTATTCAAACTGGCCGTTTTATTAAGAACTTCATGAACTTCAAAATCCTTCATGTCCACTAGTTTTAGAACCTGGGAGCAATCAGATTCCTCAATACAAGTGAACGGTAATCATAGTAGCCATCTAAACCAGTAGAATTCATTCACAAAAGATTCCAAAGCAGATACTCCAAAATTTGCTTTGAAACTTCCAACCCAAGGTATTGGACGAGTTATTGTCTCAAAGACGTTGGCCAGATAGAATCCAGTCAACTTATCCCCAACATCTATACATTATGTTGTTATTTGCTATAATGTCAAATAGAGTTTGTAATCTAAATTATAAATAATTACTTTAATTTATTGTTACATCAAAATCTTCATGTATAACAGTATAAATTGGGATGATTTAAACTATAGTAGTCCTTTGTAATTTAGCTCAAGGGAAGTTTTTTATAATTGAATTCATAAATTTTATGAACTTTTGATATTTAAACAAATTAAGAAAAAGGAAAATAAATATATGTTCAGACCGTAATCCGGCCCAATCCAAACAGTAATCAAGCTTAAAAATTCCAGGGCCAATTTGCCCGATCGACACTTTTAATCAGATGATTGAGAGTACAAATAAATTAAATAATTTTTAAACATAACATTAAAAGAAAAAAAAAAACTTTATAATAAAAAAATAAATATTATATTTTAAGCAGGGTGGGGATTATAAAACTCATTCCCACCCCATACCTATTGTGGGTTTTACTATCTATCCCTATCCTTGCCCTATCCCCACCAAATTGAAATCCATCCCCACCCTATAAGTGCGGGTTCCTGTGGGCTATTTTGCCATCCCACCCCATAGTGATGTATGGAATTCTTAGATCGACCTGATAAATTATTGTTGTATGTATATACTCGACCAAGAGACACGTTAGCAAAACATGCAGGAAAGACGGAGATAAGTATGACCACGCCATCCTTTGACCAGTCAATAAAGGGAAACATTGACAGTATGACGTTCCAGCCAGCCACGTCATCTAGATCAATCAAAATTAGAAAAGTGCTCGTCAGAACAGGCTGACCTAGAAGATAGAATTATGCTCACCAACTTAATTTACTCAATCCAGATTTACGCTACCAAGAAGCAACCTTATTTCAATATACCTCATACAGCAAGGATTCAACCAAATACAAGGCACAAAGGCGTATCACACTCCAAAAAGGACATGAACTGTCCCCAACAGAGAAGTCCAAACAGGAAACAAATCCTAAACTATCTACCGCACCAGATTCCTTATGCAAATCAAGATAGGAACTCCACCACCAACACAGCATAGGCGAGGGGAAACCCTAGTTAGTCCCATATAAATATAACCATGTACTGCACGGGGAGGGGGTTCAGTTTCTGAGAGAAAGAAAGTAATTGTATGAAAGATCTGAGTGTGTAAAGTTATTATAATCGATAGTGCTATTTTTCTGCCCTCAGGGGCGCCGTGGTTTTTTCCCATTCAAGGGTTTTCCACGTAAAACTTGTCTCACATGCATTGATTTATATTCTTTCTTTGTTTATTTAAATTAAATATAATTGTTGAGACGTGCCAATCCAAAATTCACCGTCAACAATTATATATATAGGAAACTTTTCTCCTTAGTGTACACCGATAAATATATATCAGTGTTTAACTCAGTCTACATGCATTTATCTATACTTATCCTTAATCTATGACCCACATGCAATGCACTGATGTATTTTACATCAGTACGCACCAATGAGAAAAGGACTAAATATATATATATATATATATAATACTTCTCTAAATAGGACTGTCTTGATTTTATAATTTTAGGATGTCCAACCATAGCCACACAATCACAATGGACAGTGGTGGACCTAGAAATTTTAACCAGGTGGGGCATTTGAACAAAATAACAATTATATTATAAAAAATATTAAAAATTAAGATCATAGTAAAATGAGTTTTTTTATAGAATTTTTTTTTTTTAATGATATTTTGAAGTTTATATAAAATAAAACAAATAGAACACCTACGCAAAATGAACAAAATAATCTTACGTTCAAAAAAATAAAACTAAAAACAAGAAACACAACATTAAAAATTAAATAATAACAAGAAAAATGGCATAAACAATAAAATCGCAATATTTATTCTTCTTAAAATAATACATTACAATCTAATTTTATAATAAGAAATTTTGTTTTATATTTATAATGAATTCACTTTAATTTGTACAAAAATAATTGATTAATAAATATTACTAGACATGTTTTTGATTTTTTTTTTATTCTTTTAATTGTTGGTAAATTATTTATTTATTGATTCGAAATAAATTAAAACTATAAAATAAAGAAAAATATCAAGGATAAAATAAAATGAATCATAATAATAGATGAACTATTTTAATATAATAAATTAAAATTTTGGAAACTAAAACTATTAGAAATAATATATAATTTAACATAAAATAAATTGAATTAAGTAACCACAAATTGAAAGTAGCTAAGACGTTGACAATGATGGAAAAGAGAAAATAAATTATTTTATTTTAAAATAAGATGAAAATTTGAGAAAGAAATTTGGAAAAGATTATAAAATAAAAAAGGCATAAAAAATTATTAAAACTACATTATAAAATTAAATTTGTAAAATAAGATATTCATTTTCCCTGAAAAAAGTAAATGGTGGGACTTGAACCACCACCACCAATACAAAATAGTAACGGAATACCAAGAAGCATGGAGGAGTTTGCTTTAGAAAGACTGGGGCATGTTTCAAGTGTAGGAAGCCTGGTCATTTTATTCAAAATTGCCCAAACACAAAGAAAGATCAGGGAGCGCAAAAGAAAGACCGGAAAACTCAGGGTAGAGTGTGTGCTCTTACTAGACAGGAAGCGGAAGCTTCGCCGTCAGTGGTGTCAGGTATCGTCTCTATATCTGGACACCTTGCTTTTGTATTGTTTAATTCCGGTTCTATACATTCATTTGTATCACGCACCTTTGCTGGAAAGATTGATTGTGCACCTGATGTGTTAGAGCATGAGCTTTGTGTTGCTATCCCGTCGGGGGAATCTTTGTATGCTAAATATATTTTGAGATCGTGTAGAGTTCAGATAGGAAGCAATGTGTTAGAGGCAGACTTGACTATTTTGTTACGTAACAGTGTTTGTTAATGTGGGGCTAAAAGGTGTTTTGCTATCATTATTGTTATTTAATATGTATGTATATAACTGAAAGCAAATTCAATTTTTTTTTAATTTTTTTTAAAATTTTGAGGTAGGGCACGGGCCCCACCTAGCCTTAAGGTGGGTCCGGCCTTAATAGTGGGCCCATAGCCCCACATTAGCAAATACTCACTCCCAATATGAATGTGTGACTATGGTTGAACGTTTTTAACTTGTAATTTCAGGACATTCTTACTACAGAACCACCATATATATTCTATTAGAGCATCTCCAATGGTATCCTTAAAAGTAGGAAAGTAATCAAATTTTGATTATTTATCCAAAAAACATTGTCTAACAGAAAGTTACTAAAATTTAGCAATAGCAGTTATCAATAATCAAATTGCATCTTCAATAATCAAATTTAAAGATTGACTTTCAATCATCTAGTACAAACTTAACCCAAAATAACTGTTGTAATTATATTCTTCATCTCTCTTCTGTTATGTATCTCATCATTGTTTCAACCCTAAAAAAATTTCAATCAAGTAAAATTCGTCTCTTCATTACAAATGTATCAATAACCATATTATATACCTTTTCTTGTCTTTTACAATTTTTTTTTTTTTTTGGTAAAATAATAATAATAACAATAATAACATACCATTACAAGTGTACCACTGTGGACTATACACTCATCAAATTTAACAATTCCTGAAAACAATCCTCAAATGTTAAGATGACAACTTTTGAGGATCCAAATTTGTTTATATCATTGGAGATGCTCTTAACTTGTTTAATTTATGACTTACTTGGATAAAGGTAATGAGTCATGACCAAATACTCTACGGTGTCCTTTCTCTTTTAAATATTTTATTTTTATAAACAAAGTGTTATTTTTTTTAATAACCTTTTTAGGAAAAAAAAAAAAAAAAACTTGTTTAATTTATACTCAAGATTCTTTTTTTAAAATAGAATTTATACTCAAGTTAAACATTTATATTCTCATGTATAATATTAAAAGCGTTTTCTTAACATTAATTTTTAAACTTTTTAAAAATATATCACTTTCGGTACAACAACTTAAACATGGGATATTGATTATGCTTCCATATGAAAAAACCCAAACATTTGGCTACTCAACATCCATTGAAATTTTCAAATTAGCTCCATTGCATTAAAAAAGGTTTTGTTATGGTCCCATAAACCAAAATTAGAGTATCAATTCTATGTGCTATAAAAATCTATTTAAACTATATAAACTTTCAAATCAATACGATATAAAGATATGAGTTCTAAAAAGTTATCCTTAAAAAAAAAAAATTCTAAAAATTAATTTATAGCACTTTTTGGATATTTTACATGCCAACACTATTAGGATTATGCTCAATAGGAAGAGTGTAATATTGTATTTGACAATTTTATCATATTAATAAAGTGATTTCTGTTTTAATAAATCTTATAGCATTTATATTTAATTATTATAATTGTCAAAGTAAATAATCATAAGGTCAAAAGACTATGAGAAAAGAAGAATTGTTCATACATCTGGATATGTATGAGGTAGACACAATTCTTTAGTTAGTCTTGAATAATGTTCACAACTTAAGGTAAATGTTAGGCACCTTTATCTTGCTAAAGTTGTAGATTCTTTCGCTAGCATTTGAGTGGGAACAAATGTGTTATGATGAGTCTATAATCATCAAAGTGTCTTTGAGTAAAAGAATCTAGTGCACTGAGTGCATTAAATATGATCACAATGAAATACTTTATCTAGAACCGTCAATAGATAAAAGTTTTTTTCATTACAAGGACAATCGGAGAGTCTATCTTAATCCTGAGATAAATGATGGATTTATGATTATAAGTGTTATCATTTGAGCTATCAATGAGTACGATTATATAGCATAGTCTATCCTCGATAGTTTGGTAATATTCATTTGCTAATCGATAGAGGACTTTATTTATAGATATGGATATCGTGACTCCATTTATGAAATGAGAGTATAATATTATCATATGGATGTTTTGAGGTATTGGATATTAAATCTTAACGTTGAGTTTTCAATAGTGTCTATTAAAACATGGCTTTTGGACAAATCAAAATATCCAAGTTTAAAATGTGGTCATATGAGTAAATATAGTAACTAGGAGAGCTATAGGCGGTCTATGAGCTCTTGACGATTACTGATATTATTCACGAGGATACACTATCTCCAATAAGATTGTCTAGGATATGAATGAGAAACATTTACTTATTCTATCTTTATTTAAGAGTTCAATTTTAGCTCTTTAGTAGAATAAGCTAAAATTAATAGATCAAACCTAAGTGAATCATTTGTTGATTGTGATTAGGTTATGTCTATTGAAGTTTAAATTTAGATAGCTCGCCAAGATCCCCAATCCATACAGACTTGCATGGATCACTTGATATATTCTACCGGACTAATTATGGGTCTATTTAGAATTGTATTAAAGCATGTGGACTTGTTTCTTTTAGTAAAAATAGACCTAGTTCACATGTGGACTTTTTAATTAAGGTCCAATGGATTCAATAAAATGAAAAAAATAATATTTGGCCCATGTTGTGTATATGGGCGGCAAGGCTAATGGATTAGCTTATTAAATGAAATTTAATTAATTAATTTATTAATTATTTAATTAAAAGTCTAAATTTTTTTCTAACTAGGAAATAGGTTTTTTAGTGTTATACTATTGTTGGTAGCATAATAAGAATCAAAGACTTTATTTGGTAAGTAAATGAATAAAAGGAATTTATTTATCAAGTTAAATTAGGAAGTCTTTAGATATAGTCAAAATTTAATAATACACTAAAGAGTTGGATTATGGTTAGGATTCTAAGGGGGGGTGCATTCAATTAGGATTCTTAAGGACATTTAAAGACATTATAAATTCTGGTGTATTCAATTAGGACATTTAAAGACTTTAAAAGAGTCTATATTCAATTAGGATTTCTATGGACTTTTAAAGAATCCTTCCAAATCCGGGTGTATTGAATTGAGACTTTAAAAATGTCTACAAGAATCAAGGTGTATTAAATTAGGACTAGACTTTAAAGGATTTTCTTAGGTCATGGATTTTGGTGGACTTGATAGTGGGAGATATAAATATCAAATGTCATAACATATCCGGCTTTCTCCCCAAAAATTTTGGTGGACTTTGCTCTCTCTCTCTCTCTCTCTCTCTCTCTCTCTCAAAACAGAAACGTGTTGCTTCTTCTCACTTTTTCTCTGCTCAAATAATCATGGTTGATAATCTTCTCTTGCTGATTTTTTGACTACAATCTTAACCCAACAACACCTAAAAAAAAAAAAAAAAAAAAAAAAAAAAAAAACCAAAGCACATTCCATAGCCAAAATCCGCGCCCTTTTTTTTTTTCACTGTGAGTTACACACATTGGCAAGAGGCAACACATACAAGCAAAAACGTTGATTTTTTTTTTTTTTTTTTATTTTTTAATTTGTTTGTGTTATGCCTTTTTTACAGGTTCTATGCATTTAACTTACCTTCTTTTTTTTTTTTTTTTTTTTAATCTTCTTTTATTATTTTAATATACCACTTAAAAATAAAATTAGCTCAAACCCCAACTCATCTTGATGTAATTTATGTATTTAAGAGTAAGAATTTTTTTTAAAAAAAACAATAAATCCAATAACAAATTTTTAAATAATAATAAAGTTGATTGGACTTACCAGAGGGGTGTACATACAACTTTTAAGGGGTGCAAATATCGTCACTCTTCTCAATTTATAATAGAAGTCAGAGATAACAAATCCATGAAAGTTCATGGATGTTTAAACAAATCTATAATAGTATGAGATAGATGTCTAAACAAATTCATAAAAGTCTGAGATAAATGTCTAAACAAATCAATGAAAATCCATGTGGATTTATAAAAGTCCATAAAAATCCGTAAAAATCCATGAAATCCGTCACTTAAAAAATGTCTTTAAATGTCCTTAAGAATCCTAATTGAATACACCCTCCTAAGGTTGATAGGAATTTTGGTGAAGAACAAATCCTCTAGATGGGAGGATTTCGGCCAACACACAAATCCTCTTTGTGTGAGGATTCGGCCACCACCTATATTCCCATCAAGGGAATTAGGCCAACCCTAGTATTTTTAGAGCAAAAATTTCAACCACCCTATATATTGAATGTGTAGAATTTGGCCAAAGGCTAATGCTTGCTTGATAGTTATTTTTCTTTTGCTCGAAAAATAAAATCCAACTCGTAGATAGAGTGTGATTTCGGCCAAGAGAAAGAAAGAGAGAAGAAACGTTTTATTTTGATAGTGCACTAATAGCTTTTACATCAAAAGGCTTTGTGCACAACTTCGAATTAGGTTCACGTGAGTTTCAATCAATAGATTGATAATTCATAAGTAACCGAACATTCTTCGTTTTTCTCAAGAAAGTTGTTGTGACTAACGAAAAAGAAAAAGTTTTTTTGTTGTCCATCCCCAGGTACACAATTCGAAGAAAGGGAGTCCACGCTCATAGATGATTCACGTTCGTGATTGAATTGGAAGATCTTGCGTATTACCATTGACGCAA
Source organism: Acer campestre (assembly GCA_954870605.1). Taxonomy (NCBI): domain Eukaryota; kingdom Viridiplantae; phylum Streptophyta; class Magnoliopsida; order Sapindales; family Sapindaceae; genus Acer; species Acer campestre. Next base: position 10,681,831 of record OX940800.1, read on the forward strand.
TGTCAATCAGATCATGCGACAAAGGTATGATACTTTTATTATATGTTAATTAATCAAGGGCTAAGATTCATCTTTAAAAGGGAAAAATTTTAAACTATACTAAACTTATTTTTGCTTCCACCGTGTATATTTTTCCCTACAACATCAACTTTACAAATTTAATAGATCAGTGTATTAATTAATGTTAGCTTCAACAATGGCGAGGCTACACGTTTACCATAGATCCAGGGAGAGGAGGATTATTTTTATGAGGTTTGATGTGAAATTAAAGAAAAAAAATTTATAGTGAGAAAGAAAAGAATTCCCAAGTTTATTAAAATCCGTAGAAGAGCATAAAATATATATTGATATTTGCTCAAAGTTTTAATATTGTTTCATGAATAATGATTAGACCATCTCCAATGTATATGTCAATGCCAATGTCAAATTTGACACAAAAAAGAGTAAAATGTTATATTTGACATATTAATATAACATTGTGTTCCAATATACAATTCTATTTAAAATGCTATTTTTATTATTTTATTAATTAAAATTATAAAAATAAACATTTACCATTAATAAATTTATTATTTCTTTTAATGCTCCAATGGAAAGTTTCATTAATGCATTTATTATTTCATTTAAAAAATATATATAATGGTATTTTTGTAATTAAAAGTATTTATTGCTGTATCAAATTTGACATATACTATATTGTGTGCAATTTGACACACAATATAGCATATGTCAAATTTGACACATCATTTGGCACTACATTGAAGGATGGTTTTTACACAATGTGCTAAATTTTAGCATTGGTACAATAATTTGGCATAACATTGGAGATGCTCTTAATATGAATAGCATGCACAGATAATAATACTTTTTTTAATGTACCCGCGTTAACTTGGATTTATTTTTATTAAAAATATTATGTTTATCTTCCAGAATTATATATTTATTTTGCACAAGAATTATATACACGAAACCTCTCTTTTTGAAAGACTATAAGCATTTTGTTTCTTTTTAAAGTTCAAAAACCTTTAATTTGTTTCAATCCATCACAACTATTTTAGTCTGATCTTGTTATAACTCTTTATATAAGGCTTCTATCAATTAAAATGTAATCTTTATAAGAGAAGAAGAAGAAAAATTACAATTGGCAGCACCTTCCTCAGCTCCTTGTAATTTTTAAATTTATTATGATTATTTTATATATTTTATTTGATTGTAAACTATATGCAGACTCGCTCAATTTAATCTATAGTTGTTCATATTTATTATGTTTTATAATGCTTGTTCACATGTATAATTCCATAATGTATATGAAATTTTGATCCTCTTCAAGAAAACAATAAATCGTAGATAACCAACTAATCACTTTTTTCGACTACAAATCATGAATTTTTAATTTGTTAAATTCTCAATACAAAATATTGTTATATTTTATTTTATTTTATAAAATACTATATACAGTGACTTAAACCTAAAATTACCACCAAGTCGACTGGGGTGTTACAAAATCACTTTGGAGGTGTTACAAAATGTTGTTCAAATAAAATCCCCCAAATTAGTCAATAAATTGTCTGATTGGATTCTATTCATAGGAAGAGGAAAGGGAAAGGCCAATGGCAAGGCTGCAGCATATATGTAGCTATGTGTATGCCGAGCACGGAACACACGCCACATCACATGTACGTGAATATGTGATGTGCACTATTGAAAAATTCCAGGCACCGAAAAGTGTAGCATTTTGGATTTGGATTCTCTATTAATCTGATATTTTTTCTGATCTTTTTAAAGTATATGATTGGTTGTTGATAAAGTGGTTGTTGAAACCAATCACATCTTAACCACATATTCATTGCAATGCTTATATGTCACGAAATTATACGAGGTAAGAAAAAAATCAACTAATCTAATTTTTATTTTAAGATGTCACGTGATTCTCTTTTGTTTTTCCTGTGCGTTCGTGATTCAATGTCGTTTGTCATCATAGCTGCATTATTTAGAATCTAGAAGTAGACGACAATTATTTGTATCAACTTTTCTTTTCTTTTTTTTCAAATGTTGTTGGTTACCTGTTTTGAGTCTCAAGGGATGATTCGATCGAGATAAAATAATCAATCCTTATTAGTTTGTGTTAGAAATTGAAACTGGATAGAATTAGGAATACAATGGACTTGTTTGTCAACCATGTTAAAAACTATGAGATACCCAATATAGAATTTTGATACCTAATTGTGGTTGGGTGAGCCTAGCTTGTCTTCCAGAAATAACATCAGGTCGCACAAATTATATATATATAATTGATGAAATATTAATAATGATTAATTAATGTATGTTTAGAGGAGACCATTCTGTTAATTTGAAGAAAAACATAGAACACAATAGTAGCACGCAAACGAGAGTTGATAACTTATCAACGTTGATGTCTGCTGTGACGACCACTACAATTATTATTTTAATTAAGATTTCCAACTTAATTCAACCATCTCAACTAACCAATTTTGACAATAGTTCCTATATAATTAATAAACTAATTATTTCAATTGCATTATTTTAAGTTTTTAACTAACCACCTTTGACATCTCCTGGCAGGAGCAGCTAGCAAGGTGTAAGCGATAATTCTCTGGTCGTATTCAATTACAGTCTAAATTAATCAGCTGTATGTGTTCTAATACCCTTCATCAAAATTTAATTATTTTTGTTAGTTAATTAGTTACTCTTGTTTTAAGGATTATGTTAACGCGTCTTCTAAATTTACATGTTACGTAAACTTTTGTTAATAATAAATATGAAAATCTACAATTATCTTATATATTTTGACCCAAGACTTTGAATGATCAAATATTGGTTAATCAGTTTAACTTGAAAAGCCTTTTAATAGGATCTCTAAAAATTAGGTTTAAGGTTGCAGTTCCTGGGTGGTTTAATTTACCCAAAAAAAGTAATAATAATTTGAAAAATTCAACTCATAAAATATGTTTAAATACCTAATCAAAACTAAATTAAAAAAAGAAAAAAGAAGAAGAGAAATGTTGCCATATGCAGCCCCATTTATTGAATCTGGTTATGGTCCACTCTGTACGTATAGGTAGATAGAAAATGTATACGTTATAGGTTAAAGGAAGAGCTAGCATCGAGTAGTGAGTGGTCACGGGTGGCTCTCTGTCTAGCTGAAATAGAATTGTGGTACCCATGTTGAATCTCACAAGCCAATGAAAATTCAATTTTGAGTATTTGTTGAGTGATGTTATACCTTTTCCTTCAAGTGTGGTGGGCTCATAATTAAGTTGATTGGTTCAGGATTGATTAGTGATTACTTCCTCGAATTTCATGGCCAATATTAATTAGTAGTTGATTATCTATTTCAGAACCTTAGGTTAAGGACGTTCTTGCGATGTCATGGATTTGAAAAATATAGTCATTTAGTTCTTTCCTTTCCTAATACTTTTAGAAAGTTTGTATTTCAATTTCGAAACGTAATTACCAGTTATGAATTGTTTGATAAATTTTGAAGAAGTCTTCCTCTAAAATATCATCATTTTTGAAATAAATCTTTTCCTTGTTTGATTTTTTCAGTTTTCTAATTCTCCTCCTTTGGCTTAAGTCTTTTCCCCGTATGACTCTCCATATAAAATATTGAATATGTTGTTCAAATGTGAAAGAGGTATTAGGTAGGTGGTACACGTACACAAATACAAAGACAATCTAGAAAAACAAAAGAAAAAGAATTAAAAGTCTTGTTTCTTAATTGGTGTTTACCTATATGTCTACACAAGTGTAATCAAAGTCAAAGAACCAGAATATCAGGCAATGTAATATTCTCAATGAAAATTCCATTCACAAAGTCTGCTCATCAAATTAACAAATTAAATTAAGGAAAGGGCATGGAAAGGTTGTGGAAGTAAACAAATAAATAAAACAATTAGTCGTACTAAACAATTAGCTAGATTTGCAAATCATAATTGGCATGCTAATAATTAGTCGTACTTTTTTTTTTTTTTTATCCATAATTTATATATATATATATATATATAAGATTTTTTGCAAGACTGGATGAAGGAGTATCGATATGTTTTGGCCAATTGCCATAATTTTTTATAATGCTTGTTTTGTGGAATAAATTTTAACCTTAAAAAAAAAATTAAAAAATTGCACACACAACAAACTCTGCCATTAGCAATTAATATTATATTAGATAAAATCAACAATCTTTATCATCAAAACTGTTATTTTTTTTAATCTAATTTCTTCAGAAAGAAAGCTTTTGTAATTAATGATTACGTATTAACTAACTATTGACAGTAATTACATTTTTCAACCAATGTATACTTGACCAGTTACATTGCTGCCTCCAAAATGTTAGGCACCCATGTTTTATTTTTCTTTCTTCTATTTTCTTTTTTTGTTTTCTGGCTAAAAACCACTAAACACCCGTCAATTAAGACTGATATTTGATTTTCTGATTCCGAAATTGCCTGCCTTATTATTATTATTATTATTATTTCATAAAAATTCAATCGGACATGTGATACTTTTTTCAAATGACGAAATTACCAAATAATCCCTCTGTAAGTGTAACCGCGCAAAGGTGAAAAGTAATACCTTTGACATATTCCTTAATGTAGAACAAATATAATATTAAAAATGGTCAAAATTCTTATTATAAGGTCCAACGTTTTTTTTTTTGAAACTCTTATTATTATTAAGGTCTTCCTACCAAGCACAAATTTTGTAACGAATATATATATACACATACAAACACACAAGACCCTCTCTATCATTCTTTGTTTTTTCATTTGCTTTCTTTCTAAAAACGGCATTCAAAGCATTTATCAAATTCAATCAAGGTAATGTTTCTTCTTCAATTAAGTTCAACTCTTTCATTTTCTTTCTTTGAATTCCTCCTGCCTTTTCTCTCTTTCCTTTCATGTCCTTCAATTCTAACAATGTATAATTAACATTGAATTATGTTTGCTGTTTTTGTTGTTTTCAGGTTTTGTCGATCAACAATGGAGAAGCTAAGGTTGAATCCAAAACGGGTTTCTTCGCTTGGGTTGATAGCAGTGGTTTTTGTGTTGCTTTTCTTCTTTGGTGCCAGCTCCGAGAAGACCCCAGTTAGGTTCTCTCTCTAACATTATATCTTCTTCTTCTTCTTCATTTTGCTTTTCTGTGAGTCTGTGAGAGAGAGAATATGTGGTCACATTATTATGAGGCACACTTTTGGCCAATAGAGATTAGAGAGTTCATTTATATCCTTACTTCGTAGCTTTTTGGTTTATTATTATTATTCATGTTCAATGGTATCTTGTTGATTCCTTGTGTTTCTTGTTAATTTGTTGGTATTCTCTCTAGATAAAGACGAATTTTAATTATTGTCTCCTCCAAAACTTTTTATGTTTTCAAAAAGGTCTTTAATTAAAACGAGTCATGACCATGACCTCCCTCAAAAGCTCAACAGTTGCCTCCTGTGACTACTCCTGTTCTATTATATATTTCACCATTAATGGTGTAATTTTTCAAACCAACCACTGCATTCTGGGTTGGTGCAACTGCAAACATAATTTTTCCTGATGTTGATTTTTTTATATTTTTTTATTTTTCTGTGGAGATAAATTCATTGGCTCGTGTTTCTTTATAAAATTGGTAAAGCTGTAACAATTCCATGCATTTTCATCTTGTTGTCCACTTTAGAAGATATACCTTTTCTTTTTAAATCAATTTTCTATTTTTTTTTTTGTTTTGTTTAATAATAGTATTCTTTTCTTTGCTTGAGGATGACCTTAATCGATTGCCAACATGTTTTATTACAATTAATTTCACAGCCGCTTATATCTTTTTACTGTTAATTTATTATTTTATTCTTAAATTGGCAGAAAATTTCTGAGGAGCACAAACCACGGAGAATTGATGAACAAGTCGCTTCGGGTCCAATTACTTGCCAAAGACAACAAACGTGTAAAAACCATTAGCTTTGACTTTTTTATTGCTATATTCCAAATATTGCTATAGCTTTAATTTTGACTATTAAAAAAAAATGAAAATTATTTATAAAAAAATTATTAAAAAATGAAAATTATTAGGTGTTGGATTTCGTACCTTTTTTTGTTAAAGATCCTAGTTTGCACTTATGTAAATTGGGACAGCACGAAAATAAAACAATAGAAGAACTCTTGAACGGAATTGATGGTAACACTAGACACATAATTTTCAGGAGGTGACCATGGATAATGGCATTGTACAAGTCACTCTATCGAGTCCAGACGGCTTCGTTACCGGAATCAAATATAATGGAATTGATAATGTACTTGAAACTAAAAATGCAGAAGACAACAGAGGGTATGTGCTCACTAGCTTAGCCGGTCGCAATTAAATGTTACACTAAATTATTTTGTATTTGACAAAATCCAAAAAATTTCAGGTATTGGGACGTTGTTTGGTATGAGCCTGGAAAAGGTGGTAATATAAATATTGACAAGTAAGTTAATTCTCTCCCATGCTATTGACAATAATTGCGATGGAGAAAATATTTGTGCTTCAAATTGAAATTATAAATTAGTTTATATATGCAAGTGTTGTCATGACTCATTTTGTCATTTTGTGTTGTTTTGCTAGACCTCTCATGTCTGGGTATTATTTTTTTTATTTGGTTAATTTGTTTCTAACTAATAAAAATTAATTATCTACTAATTAATTACAATGCAGATTAAAATGCACAGACTATAGGGTGATTACATCAAATGAAGAACAATTAGAGATTTCATTCACAAGAAAATGGAACATCGGCCTCCGCGGCTCTAAAGCTCCCTTAAATGTGGACAAAAGGTGCACAACATATATTAAAGTCTTCATGTTTAATTTTCAATTTCAAAAACACACACCAATATATATATATATATATATTTGATGCTAATTATGGATGATATATATGGGTTATATTAAACTTGCAGATTTATATTGAGGCGTGGCTCATCGGGTTTTTACTACTATGCTATTTTAGAGCGAGAAAAAGGATGGCCTGACGTAGACATGGATCAAACTAGGATCGTTTTCAAGCTACAACAGGAAATGTAAAAATAAATTCTGAGCCAAAATTGACATTTTATTAGTTATAATATGGTTTTTAAGGTTCATTAAATTGATTTCTTTTAAATTGGTGAATAGGTTTCATTTCATGGCAATAACGGACAATAGGCAAAGGATCATGCCGTCGCCGAAAGACCGTGAAAGTGGTCAGCCTCTTGCCTACCCAGAAGCTGTTCTCTTAACTGATCCAATCAACGAAGAACTTAGAGGAGAGGTACCAATTTTCTTATATCACATGATATGATATTTAATACGTTTAAAACTGAAGACTTGATCTTTCTTTTCGGTAGACTAATAGCATTTTCTATTAAGGAAAATATAGGCTCATATTCTACACAAGTTATGCTAAACTTTTAGAAAAAAACATATCACTACAAGTTTTCCCTCTTAAGATTCCTTTCAAGACTTTTGTGAATATATATTCATACTAAAATATACTATATGATGATGTTCATGTGAAAATGACAAGACCAAACACTTGTAATTGTTTTTAGAGAATAAAAAGGCGCACTTAGAACCGTCCATTGATGTATTTTAATTATGGAAAGATCGATGGTCATAGTGGGAATGATTTTTTTTTGTTTAGAAACTGCTTTTGAGGAAAGACATTATATTAAAAATAATTATTATTGTCTTGTTGTAATGGGTTCAAATTTCAAAGTCCCGTGAAATATTTGTTGTGGTACAGGTGGATGACAAGTACCAATATTCATTGGAGAATAAAGATAATAAGGTGCACGGGTGGATCACCACTGATGATACACCTGTAGGATTCTGGATGATCTCACCCTCTGATGAGTTCCGTTCTGGTGGCCCCAAAAAACAAGACCTCACTTCTCATGTCGGCCCCACCGTCCTCAATGTATGTCCCACCTCACACTCTTTTTTCTCCTTTTAATCTTTTTTACAAAACAACAAAGATTATTGATTAATTAATTAATTAGACGGCATAATCCTCTAGTTCAGGAGAAAAACTTGAGTGGTGAGATTAATTAGATGAATCAAGTAGATTTTAAGACTTTATATTGGTGAGACCGTACCATATAAATTTTACTATTGATTATGCAATATGAATAAATGACGTTCATTTTTTTATTTGGTAGCTATTATATAAAAACAAAAAATTTATATCTATGATTGTGTTAAAAATTTACTAACAATTTTATATTTTTTAAAAATGAATTTTAATGTTTTTTAGTCCCCACAATCTTTAAGTTTCGGGTTGTCGAACCGTAGGTTGTATATATATATATATAATACATTAATTAAACATTATGCTTAATAAAACAAAATAAAAAAATAAATAAAAATTTATAAAATGAGAATGTCATATGGTTGTGCTTTTTCTCTAATAATAAATTTGGTTATGCATGGATTTACAGATGTTCACAAGTACCCATTATGGAGGGAAGGAAATAAATACAGAATTTAGAAATGGAGAGGCATGGAAGAAAGTTTTGGGTCCTTCTCTTGTTTATCTAAATTCTGCTTCGTCCAAAAACAAAACTCGTACTCTTTGGACAGATGCCAAAACTCAGGTAAATTTTTATTCGTTCAAATGCTCTTTGTCAAATTTTCATATAGTCTATCATCATCAACTTATGTAGTCGATCTTCATGTACAGATGCACAGAGAAGTTCAACAATGGCCGTACAATTTCATTAACTCAGAAGATTTCCCCAAACAAGATCAACGAGGATCGGTTTTTGGTCAACTAAAAGTCAATGACCGGTTTATTAGTGAGAGATGGATGGAGGCAGATTCTGCTTATGTGGGTTTGGCAGCACCTGGTGATGTGGGATCATTTCAAATCGAAACTAAGGTACTAACTACTCTTATGTTCTTAATTAAAAGTTTAAAGCGTAACTAATTAATCAGCTATTAATTTGTAATTTATTTTTTGTTTTATTTCACCAGGGGTATCAGTTTTGGACAAAAACTACCAAGAAAGGTTATTTCGTGATTAAGAATGTTAGAGCAGGGAATTATAGTTTGTATGCATGGGTCCCCGGATTTATTGGAAATTATCAATATCAGTACAATATTACTGTCACGCCAGGTAATACAATTCACCATTACATATTTCATTTGATTGTAGATTTGATTAATTGATTTCATTAATTAACGTTTCTATAATTGATCTAAAATAGGAAGTAAGATCAACTTGAAAGTTATAGTGTACGAACCTCCGAGAAATGGTCCGACACTATGGGAAATCGGTATTCCTGATCGTTCGGCTGCAGAATTCTTCATTCCAGACCCTTACCCGACACTCATGAACCAGTTATACAACAATCACCCTGACAAGTTAGTCCCTAACGCCAAGCTTGAACTTAAAACATTGCAATGATATTAATTAGTCTTAAATTGTATAGTTTGACTTTAATTAAATTCTCTTATTACTACTTCACAGGTTTAGGCAATATGGACTGTGGGAACGATATGCAGATTTATATCGCAATAGGGATCTTAAATACACCATTGGCGTTAGTGATTATACTCGAGATTGGTTCTTTGCTCATGTTACCAGGTAATTTTTTTTTTTTTTTTTTTGTAATTTCATTATTGGTGAGAAGTAATCATTGTGATGTGTTAATCAGGTTGGACCGGGCCGGTCCATTTTGAAACGTTTCAGCCTTTTTAGTTTTTACTATTCAGATCATATCAAATAATGACTTGATCTCTATTTGGGCTAGATCGGGCCAAGCCCATTATTGTTACAAAAAAAAAAAAAAAAAAATTACTGATTATGAGCTTTCATAGGATTTGGATTGGGCCTTGACTAAATTTAAACGTGAATTAATTATATTTATTAAAAAAATTACTATATTTTTTTATTTTTATAATTTTGTCATCGTTATTTTAAATATCACAATAATTTGGGGTTTGGGGAGGGGGAGAGAGTTGAACCCATAACCTCCTGGTGTAGGTGTGACTCCGTGTGAAGTGCATACGGTGGACAAACCTCATATTGTCCTACTATTTTCTAAAAATAATTTATACTTGAGGACTGATTGAGCCAAACTCTTAACATTTCACTCAATCAGATTTGGGCCGAAATTCATTTTTTTCCATAAAAAATCTAATAATGAATTTTGACAATGTTCGGATAGGATAAAAGGGCTTTGGGTTGGATCAGATTCAAACTGTATAAAATTGGATTCGGATTTGATCGGATCTGTCCGGACCTTTTGACACCTCTAAGTATGAGTAACTAATCACAAACTTTTATTTTTTGGATGCAGGAACATAGGAAATAAGACATACGAAGGAACCACATGGCAGATTATATTTGAACTAGAAAGTTGGAAGAGAGGAAATTACAAACTCCAATTGGCCTTGGCATCAGCTAATGGAGCTGAAATACAGGTATAATTTTAAACTTTAAAATGCTATATATACCAAACAAGCTCGTATATGTTATATATATCTTCTACTGATTGAATTTTTTGAAAATGGATTCAAAGGTTCGGTTCAACGACGCGGATAGGGACGATACAGCTCTATTTTCAACAGGGCTGATAGGGAAGGATAATGCCATTGCGAGACATGGAATTCATGGTTTGTACAAGTTGTACACCATTGATGTACCAAGCTCTCATCTTCAAAGAGGAAACAACATTCTATATCTAACTCAATCAAGAAGCACAGGCCCTTTCCAAGGAGTCATGTATGATTACATTCGCTTAGAAGGACCTACTGGAAATTAATTAATTGATCATGCACATCATGATTCTTTTATTATTATTTTTTCTTTCTTTTTCTAATTCTGCATATATAGTAAATTAATATATATAGAATGTATTAATTCTATCATTGTTTTATGATCTTTATATATGTTGAATAGAGATCTAGTAGTAGATAAAAATCGTACATAGAATGTACCTAGACAGTACTGATCTGTATTGATTGATGTTCATTTCATTTCAATTCAATATTTCCTTGAATTTTAGCAATTTTGGACTCTTACTCAGTTTCTATAATAAAGTGCAACTTGAGAGTACTCGTGTTGGAAAGCAAAAAGAATATATATATATATATATATACAAATATATATATCAATTTGGAGTGCAATGCACATAAAATTTCAGAGTGAAGTAAACAATGAAAACTTTACCAATACTAAAAAATTATGGCAACTTTTAAATTTACCATAATAATCAGTAAACTTATTTTTTTTTTTTCAACATAGTTCATCCAAATGGTTCAAAATACCCCCATTTTTTTCCGACCCCTTTACTCTTAAATCCATATTATTCAATTAAACACCTAAAAAAAAAATTAAAAAAAAATCAAATACATAAAGCAAATTTATCAAATCAACTCACATTTTGATTGTTTTACTTGAAAGAACTAAAATCTCATAGCTTTTTAATGATATTAAAAATAATATTTTAATTTACTTCTATAATATGAGTAGGGTCAAACTAAATCAACTTGAATTTGTGATTTAAAATGTTGATTTCAACACCTCAACCACTCACGTGCTCTTAATCTAATGGTTGAGAATTAAATGCATTTATAATTATTGGATTTAGAGTACATGGATGATTAAGATATTAAAATTAAAATTTTAAGTCACGGATTTAAGTTGTTTTAGCCTTACCCATATGAGTATAATATGATTTTTATATGCGATTATTTTGCATTTTACATTGCTTCATGAAAAATAATAATGAAACACAATTGCAACATTTTCAAAGTCATGATTTTCGAAGTCACAATATTCAATCTATTATGTTCCGTTTTCTAGACCACTCTTTTCGTAATAAACCTACTTTTCTATCAATTCCCTTGCAAAAGTTTTTCCACTTCTGTTGTTGATGATGATTTCTTGGTGGTCAACCGGTCAACAATTTTGGTTAATGAAATCCACAAGATAAGCGTAATAAAAGCAAGAATAACAAAGAGAACAAAGTATGTGGTAAAACTCCAATAATCGGAGAAATGTCCACGGGTCACCGCTTTGGCGACTGAGAAGCAAATTCAATATTTTGTAAGTTAATGATACACACTCTGGTCTATCTCTCGCAAGATGTTCATTCTCTTTTACAATGCTCTTTACAGGTGTATTTATATGTGGTTCTTCTAGGGTTTTGAATACCATTCTCCTAAGATCTTACGGTTTTCATTAAATCAAGACGAATCTTCAAATCCTCCTAAAGTCTACTTATTGCCTTTAAATCAACATGACTTACCTACGCAGACCACCAAGGAGTTCTTGCTTTCATAAAAACAAGATCTCTACTAAGCACTTATTACAATTTTCAAATGCAACAAAACTTTTCATAGAAATACGAGGACTGAGTTACACTAGAAATTTAATATTTTTCTTATCTTTTTGTTAACTTGGCAAGACTTCCTGGTGAGTAGATTAACTAATAAGGCTTAAGAAAAGAAAAAAATATATATCTTACTTGCTTAGCTTGAATATTCACAGTTTTATTGAGTGCTAAAAGAGTACATAGAGATATTACAAGGGAGTGAAAATATTACAAGTAAGGGATGAGAAAATATTACAAGCGAGGGGATGAGAAAATATTACAAGTGAGGGGATGATTGTTTTTTGCTCTGGATTTGCGTGTGTGTTGCAAACGAAAGTAAGACTCTATTTATACAAGGCTTAGAAAGAAAAGGGCGAAAAACAAGTGGCACAGTAGGAATCAGAATCTCACGAGTGAATAGTAAAAGTAATTAATACTACTATTGTATTATTCTACCGACACTCTGCTTCTTACTGTTTTTTTGTTGTTTTGTGCCGACGCTCTACTGTTTTTGTTGCTTTGTGCCAACAAAAACCTTTTTTTAAAATAAAAAAAAAATTTAGGTGTCTAGGTTATGGTAAGCTTCTTCATTGAACAACTCTTCTATTTCTTCTTCAGTAATGTATTCTCCAAGTTTTTCTTCTTCTTCTTCTTCTTGGATCTCTCTAAGATAATCATCTGTTTTAGGGCTGAGAAAGATCCATGGGATGGGATACTTACTCATGACATCATGGCTTCTTATGAATATTGACATGTGGGGTGTTTGTCCAACCAGTTTTGGCCTAGAAGAATTTACACAGTAGAAATATCTTTGTGCTCTGTACCTCTGTAGATAGTCAGGAAACATATCTTGACAGTCTATGGGGGGATTATCTTCTCGTACAAATTCTACAGAAACGTGGTAAGGAACTACTGTAATATAATGATAAGCTGGCAAATAGCTGGTTAGCTTATAAGGTTGGCTGATGATCTATTCACAAGGAATAGAATGAATATCCAGACAAAACCCTTTCTTTCCTCCAAACATTCTGATGGCATGTTGAAGCTTTTCTGGGATAAAAGAGATCTTCAGGAAGTTGGTAGCATGGAAGCCATCAATGATGCCATAACTAAAGAGCTCTTCAATACCTACTTTGCCCAAGTTTGGGATATCAAATTCGATAGGAAAAATATCCAAACTTATTTGTACTGTAATGAATTTGTACCAAACTTTCTAATTTATCTTTCTTTCGTGTAACATTGTAGTCATACCATCAGGTATTCCTACGCTTAGTGCAAGAAATTTTTGGATTTTTAGGAAACGCTTCAAACTATCATTCTTGGCATAGCAAAAAATTGTTTGCTTTATATCACTAGGTAGATTTTCTACCACTTTATATATACTTTTTACTTGATCCCTCATTAGAGTAATATTAATAAGGTCAAGGGGCTTTTCTGAATATGCCTCCTCATCTTCACTACTACTTTTTTGCTTTTTGATGATGTCTAGCTTTTGGATCTGATCAGATAACTATTCAGCCAACTCTAGTTTTTGCTTCAGTATTTTATTTTCAGCTTGCATTTTTTCTTGAAGTTCACTTTAGTGACTTTTTATAGTCATCTAACTCTTCAGATTTATTATTATTATTATTATTATTGCTTCATTAATACTTCTAAAATGCTTCATGAAACTACAGACCTGGTTATGGTCATATGTGACACCATTAAATTCAACTATTGGTTCAAAACCATTTTGATTTTGTAAAAAAGATTTAGTGACTTATGAACTTCTTCTAAGAAATAAAAACCTTTAAAAATGGGACTAGAAAAATCTTTGACATAACCAGCAGTTTCTTGCCATGTAGAATAGATTCCAACTTTCCTTCCTCTATACACTACACAGTAAGAAAACTTGTTATTTTCTAAGAAATATTGACTGAAGACGTTTAATGAGTTTAGAAAGCCTTTGTTATCATGTCTATAAAACCAAATGTTGTTAGGTAAAGCTTGTTGAGGTTCAGAAAGTCTATCTTTTAATTGATTTAAAGGTTGGAAAGGAACTCCGGGGCTATGGTTTAAAGTAAAAGATCCTATAATATGCTTCTTTATGTTATTGCTTTGGATAGGGAAACTAAAGTTTCTTTGAACATTCTTCGAACTGCTTGCCATTTCCTGCACAAAAAGTTAGATATTTATTAGTCTAGATAATATGTCAGCTATATCATTATCTTTACCTTTTACATGTTCAAATTCTGATTTATATCCTCTACCGGTCAGTGTTTTTAGGAAACTTAACCATCTTTTACTTATGAAGGAATTCTTCTTCTCAAAATTCTTCTTCTGCACCTTTTTATAAAATTCTACTATATTATTACAATTTGTTCTGACCGTAAAAGATTCATTTTGCAAATATATTAGGCCGTTCCGAACCGGCGGTTCCGGTTCCGGTTCCAAACCGGCGGTTCCGGTTCCAAACCGGCGGTTCCGGTTCCAAACCGGCGGTTCCGGTTCCAAACCGGCGGTTCCGGTTCCAAACCGGCGGTTCCGGTTCTTCGGATGGGTGGAACCGGTGGTTCTGAACCGGAATGTTTTTTTTTTTTGCCTTTGTTAATAAAAAATATAGTTGTATTGTAAGTTGTAGTTGTAAATAAAATATTAAAATAAAAATAAACAAAATGACAAATTACAAAATTAAATTAAAATAAAAATAAACAAAATGACAAATTACAATATTAAATTAAAACAAAAATAAACAAAATGAGAAATTATAAATTACATTTCATTGGGTATTTGGGAATTAGGTCACCCGAAATTCGATAATAAATAAATGACAAATTACAAAATTAAATTAAAATAAAACTAAAAATAAATAAAGTTATTAGCCTTGCACTTAATTTTTACCACAATTAAGTTGCCTACATATCCTCTTGGGGCATTTAGAAGAATCAAAGGCCACGTAGTTCTCTTACCTTTTATTGCATGTTTTGGTGCCATCTGTATTCTGTAGTTTGTACTGTAGATCTGCTATTCCGGCCCCGCTGCTCTTGTATCAGGTTCATCGTCTTTGAAGAAGTCCTATGTTGGGTCCTGTTGAAGTTCTTGTTGTCTGTATTGTGCTTTTGTCCAATCATCTACACAAACTTGCATTTGTAGTGATTTTGGAGCTAAGCAAGAACGTTGTTCATCCAAAATATTTCCTCCGGCGCTGAACTCTTGTTCCACCGCCACCGTAGAAACTGGTGTTGAAAAAATATTTTTGGCTATCATATTCATGATTGGATAGTACACTGCGTGCTCTTTCCAATATTGTAAGATTTTAAATTTTTTCCCTGGCATATCTTCTATAAACTCAAAAGAAGTATTTAGATAAGATTCCAGTTCGGAATACTTATCGATGTTTGATGAAGAAGAACATCTAGGTTTTTTGGATTTTTTGGATAACATACTATGCCCTAACTCTATAAATCCAGAGGAGGAGGATTTTGGGGGCTGAGATGTAGTTTGTGTATGTGTAACATCTAAGTTCAGTGACGATCCATAAACTGTAAAATATTCATCATATAAATCATACAATAATTTATTAACTCTAGCACAACATGCTTCAATATCATATTTCATTTTTAAACCTTCGACCCCATAATAACCATTTAGATAATAAGACATACTCTCTAATTTACAACGTGGATCAAAAATCATGGCAATCAAATAAATATTTGGAATTTCCTCATAATAATCTAACCATTTTAGCTTCATAGCATGAATGGCTTCCCCTATTGATATGTCAGATTCACAATGACAAAACGCACCAGCAATATTAATACTTTCAATAATAAATAAATGAGTTGTAGGATAATAAACACCAGATAAATTTTGTGTAGCATTATTAAAGACTCTTAACAAATTGAAAACGTTGTAACAAGCATCCCAATGTGATTGATAAAGTTGAAGGTGGGTAACATGAAATTGAATAAAAGAAACTAATAAATCCCTATATTCATAACTTTGAGCTAGCAATTTATAAGTAGAATTCCAACGTGTTGGAACATCACGAGAAAATCTAACGACACGTCTACCATTTTGTTTACAATATTTTACCCATTCATTCATTGTAGAAGAATGTTTCCACAAAAACATTAGGGTTTTTTTAATAGGTAGAATAAAATGTTCAAGAGTTTCTAATCCTTTTTGAACACATAAATTAAAAACATGGCATGCACATCTTTGATGAAAAAATGTACCACCAAGATAAGGTTTTCATAAATCAAGTAAAGATGGAATAGCAGCGGTATTGGCAGAAGCATTATCAAAACCAATTGCAAAAATTTTGTTTTCAATTTTATACTTTGAAAAAATAATTATAAGCTGTCTAAAAATATTATGAGCAGTGTGTGCATCATCAAAAACTCTAAATGCAAGAATTCTTTTCTGGATAGTCCATGTATCATCCATAAAATGGCAAGTGACACCCAAGTATGAATGCGATCGCCAATGGTCAGTCCATATGTCGGCACATACGGAAACACGACCGTTATATTTTTCAAATAATCTTTCTAACTTCTTTATTTCTTTTAAATAAATCTTTTCAAGTGTTGATGTGAGGGTGGTTCTAGGAACACGGCATGCAGCAGGGTTTAATGCTCGTCGACAATAATTAATAAAATCAACCCTTTCACCAAAACTAAATGATAGGTGTTCCACTGCTACCATTCTTGCTAATTCTTCTCTATTTTGTTTATCAGTATAACGAAATAATTGTTGGTTAGGAGTAGCGTACCTGGGAATTTGTGTTTGTGACCTTGATCTGGTCTCTTCTTCTGGATGTTTAGCTAAAATATGCTTCCGATAAGTGTCATGTCCTCCAGATTTATGCCACTTATATACTTTGCTGCAATAATTGCAAGCCACTGCAAAGCTCCCATCTTCTTGCCTAATTTTCTTCATATGTTTTGTGAAGATATCATATTTGCTCTGCCTCTGTATCAGATCTTCCTGCTCTCCTGGTTCCTTTGGATCAAATCCAAAATCTGGAGGTGTATCAATATAAGGCATATTATCTGACTGGCTTGTCAAATTAGGGCCGGGGGGGGGGGGGTCATCGAGATCGGGTTCTGAAATTATTAGAGGGGGAGTAGGAGAGTTTAGACCTAGGTCTAGGTCTTCAGCATAGGCCCAGCGTTGCAAATACTCGTGACAGGTGGTGTCGTCACGACCGAGATTGTCGATCATAGGACCCTTACCTCTCATCGAGATTATTCAATTTAGCACCAACTCGAAGACATTGGAATGAGATTAAATATCTTTTTCGTTATCTTCGTGGAACGAAAGATTTAGGGTTATATTATTCAAAATCTAACAATTTTTCAGGTTTACTTGGTTATGCTGATGTCAGGTATCTATCTGATCCCTATAAAGCTCGTTCACAAACAGGATATGTTTTTACATATAATGGCACAGTAATCTCCTGGTGCTCCACAAAGCAAACTCTTGTTGCTACATCCTCTAATCATTCTGAGATCCTTGCACTTCATGAAGCAAGTCGAGAATACGTGTGGCTAAGGTCAGTTATTTATCATATTCAAAATACATGTGGATTTTCATTATCTGCAGAAATGCCAACACCGATATTTGAAGATAATACGGCTTGTATCGCTCAAGTTAGAGGGGGATATATCAAAGGAGATAGAACTAAACATATTTCTCCTAAATTCTTCTATACTCATGAACTGCAACAGAGCCGACAGATTGATGTTAAACAAATACAGTCTACAGATAATCTTGCAGATCTATTACCAAAACATTGCCTACATCAACCTTTGAGAAACTGGTATATGGGATTGGCATGCGTCGACTCTGCAAATTACATAATTGATATTGAAGTTTCATTCAAGGGGAGCGTTAAATTAGGGGGAGCAAAATTTTGAATGGATATATGTGTAATGAACTATTTTTTCTTCTACCGGATTTTGTCCCACTGGGTTTTACCGGAAAGGTTTTAATGAGGTAGTTCTGAACACATCCACACCACTTGATCCAAAAGATCATTGTATATATTTTTACTAAGGTTTTTGCCCCACTGGGTTTTTCCAAGCAAACTAAAATACAAATGGTGGAAATCCAAGGGGGAGTATTACAACACGTGGCTTTCCACTTTCTTGGCTTATTGAAGAAGCCAATACACATAAAGGCTTCACATTCTTTGTCTACATGCAAATGAATTGTGGCAATAAAATGAAGCCTTGAAGATTGAAATCAGTATGAGAGTGATGCATCCTTGCATATATATGGCTTTTATTGTAAATGTTGTGGTTGTTGTTGTTCAACTAAAACTCTCATTCAAAATCAAACAAAAGGCAATATATTCTCTCATCTCTCTCTCGCCCATCTCTCATCTCTTCTTCTATTTATTCTTTATTTATTTGTTCTTTAATTAATTATTGTTCCCTATTGTTTTAATTTCATTATAACAACTTTTTGGATATTTTACATGCCAACATTAACTTTACAAATTTAATAGATCGGTGTATTAATTAATGTTAGCTTCAACAATGGCTAGGCTATACGTCTACCCTAGATCCAGGGAGAGGAGGATTATTTTAATGAGGTTTAATGTGAAATTAAAGAAAAAATTTCAGAAGTAAGAAAGAAAAAAAAAATTCCCAAATTTATTAAAATATGTAGAAGAGAATACAATATTGATATTTGCTCAAAGTTTTAATATTGTTTCATGAATAAGGATTAATATGATTAATCTAATTATGCGTTGTATATCTTCTGTTTCATACTCCTTTGTCCTTAATGGAGATATTTGTGGCTTTATCAAACCAACCCGACGATTGCGGCAAGGTGATCTGCTTTCTCCTACTTATTCCTTTTATGTTTGGAAGGATTTTCTAGTTTGATTAATCAAGTAGTAAGCAATGGAGAACTTCAGGGCTTTAATTGTAGCAGGAATGGTCCAACTATATGCCACCTATTTTTTGCAGATGATAGTCTATTATTTGCTAAGGCTACGATCTCTAACTGTGCTATTATAAGGAGAATTCTAGATGCTTATGCTAAAGCTTCTAGTCAAATTATTAACTTTGAAAAATCTAATATGTGTGTGAGACCGCGGAAATTTTTGGTATCAAAATTGTTGACTGCCACGAAAAGTATTTAGGTCTTCCTTATTTTACAGGGAGAAAGAAAAAAGAACTCTTCTCTGATATCACTACTAGAATCTGGGACAAAATTAAAGGTTGGCGTGACAAATTTCTTTCAACAAGTAGGAAGGAAGTCCTAATAAAAGTTGTAATTCAGTCTATACCCACTTACTCAATGAACCTATTTCAACTTCTAAAGGGGCTTTTGAACAAAGTCTACCGTCTTTGTGCATGGTTCTAGTGGGGGAGTAATGGTACCTCAAGGAAAATCCATTAGTGCACTTGGTCTAGGCTATATGAGACCAAAGAAAATGGAGATTTGGGCTTCAGGAATTTGGAGGTTTATAACCAATCTTTGCTAGCTAATCAACGTTGGAGAATCATGGCTAATGGTAATTCCTTGGCAGCCCATGTGCTAAAATCTAGTTACTTCATAGATGGTGATTTTATTGATGCAGATTGTAAAACAACAGCCTCTTTGTTATGGAAAAGTTTGATGTGGGGTAAAGAAATTATTGTTGTAGGTTCCAAGTGGAGAGTGGGAGATGGTAAAATGATCCGTATTTATAAGGATCGATGGATCCCAAGACCATCCACTTTCAAGCCTTTTCCCATCCCTTCTTGGGCGTAAATGCCACAATTGACAAACTGTTATCACCCTCTGGTGGGTGGAACGATGATATGATAAAAACAACATTTCGGGAGAATGATTCAATTGCCATTCTGAGCATTCCCATTAGGAAAAGCTGTATAAAGGATTCTCTCTAGTGGCATTTTGATAAAAAAGGATCTTATTCAGCAAAGAGTGGTTATCGGGTGGGGTGTTCCCTCCGGTTAGAAATTGGTTCTTCACATTCTGGTTCCTTCTATATCTTGTCCTCTTCTTGGTGGAAATCACTGTGGAACACTACCAAAAAAAAAAAAATGGTATTCCTGTCGGAAAAGATTTCCGACGGGAAAAAACCGTCAGAGGCTGTCACAAATGCTACCATTTCCGACGGCCATGGCGGTTGGTAATAGTAATTCAAGGCGGTCAAAATTACTTGTATTTTTGACGACTTTCCGCTATTTCCGATGGCTTAATGCCATCGGAAATAGTCGAATTATAAAATATAAAAAAATGGTGTGACTCGACTCGATAGTCGCAACGTCACACAACAACTTTAACTCCATGAAATTCATGTGGTTCGAACCCTTAACTTAGATGATAGTAAGGGGTTACCCTTACCATTTTGCTATAACTTTATATTTAATATGTTTTGCATACTATTTATATATAAGCTATTGATATGTTTGTATAATATCTAATTAATTTTTTTTTTTTTTTGTATACTATTTAAATATAACTATTGAGATATTGTTTTTTAAAATAATATTTTATTAAAATTATTAGAGTTTGTTTTAAAAATTTTGATATAGTAGTGTCACTAAATATAATTAAATATAACTACATATTCTTGTGATTACTAATAATTTTGCTATATTTTATATTTAGTTAATTTAGTAAGATGTGTCCATAAAGTAATTCGAATTAAATTTTAGCATTTCTAATGACACTTTTTATGTTGTTAGAAAAGTGGGTAATATTGACGGCTTATTTGACTATTTTCGGACGGCCCAAAAGCAGTCGGAAATGCGGTATTACCTTTTTTTTTTTTTTTTTTCCGACAGCACAAAAAGTCCCACAAGTCATCAGCATAACTTGGTAATTTGACATAACCCGAATCAATCTTGCAGATGTCATGTACGAGGGCGTTGTAATATTTTTTGACATCCCTATGTGACTTTCCCGACAGTTGGCTGGCAATATTTTGCCATCGGGCAATTTCTCAAGATAAAAATGCTTATAATAAGAGGGATTTCCTAAAGAATGACATCAATATCTCACAAATCCCTTTATCATAATCCTGACAAATGTTTTGTGTATTTCTGTTATATTAAAGTGTTCACTATTGATTTTTGCACATATATGTCATTGTTCGGATAGCAATTTAGGGAAAATCAGGTGTATTAAAAGCTTACTATGAAATTGAGTTTATATAATTATTTTATCTAACTTTTTATTTTTCAAGAAAAAATAAATCATGAAATTTTTATTTGTACAAATTATTTGAAGAAACATTATATAAAAATATGGTTTTGACACTACAGTAAAAAATTGGTCTTCTCTGACGGCTAAATGCCGTCGAAAAAGAACATTTATCGTCAGAAATGTGGACTATTTCCGACGGCAATTAGGCCGTCGGATATGTTAGATTACTTTTTCCTCATTTTCAATGGAACAAAGATATTTCCGACGGCATTTAGGCTGTCGAAAAAAATTTATTACTTTTTCCTCATTTCCAATGAAACAAAGACTAGTTCTGACGGTATTTAGGCTGTCGGAAATAATGTATTATTTGTTCATTATTTCCGATGGAACAAAGACTATTTCCGATGGCATTTAGGCGATCGGAAAAGTGGTATCATATTTTTACTCATTTCCAACGGCACTAAAATGGCCGTCGGAAATGGTACCTTTTCCAAAAGCAATTAGTGCTGTCAGAAATAGTTCGTCACTGATAGGCTTTTTTTTTTTTTTTTTTTTTTGTAGTGCAAGATTTAACTTCCCTCTAAGATTAAATTTTTTTGTGTTGAAGGCTTGCAACAATATGCTTTCTTTTAATGAAGTCCTGGCTAGGCAAAAAATCCCTGTTGGCTGGTTGTGTCCCTTTTGTAAGAGCAAAAATGAAACAATTCTCCACAGTCTTTGGAGTTACAGAAAATTAAACATAGTTCATGCCTTTTGGTCTCAGAAGCTGATTGGTATCCATAAGGAAAAACCCATTTTTAAAAAAAAATTTATTCTTGATTGTTATGTACTTTTGAAAGAGGAGGAGTTGGGGCTGTTTGTGTATGTTTATGGAAAGTTTGGTCACTTCGTAATGCTAAAGTTCACGATTCTCCTTCTGCAAATGAGGTAGATGTGGTAGAGTGGGCTCGCGGTAGATGTGGTAGAGTGGGCTTGCGGTTTCGTTGCTGAATTCCACAATGTCTGTGCTACTAAGTATAGGCCGCTTGCTCTTGCCATCTTTAGAAATCCTATTTGGATCCCCCCCACCCCCCAAATCCGGGTATGTATAAGATCAACTATGACACAGCTATTGATGTGGTTGGTTGCTTGGTGGGTTTTAGGATTGTGATCCGTGATTCCGAAGGTCTGGTTATGGCTTCTAGCTCTCAAAAAATTGAACCTTCTTTCTCTCCACAAGTAGCGGAAGCGGAAGCCATTCCTTGGGGTCTGTAGTTTGCAATTGATTGTGGTTTATCTCCTTGTAGGCTTGACTCTGATTCTGAAGTTGTTATGGGATGGATCTATAGCGTTAATTCTCTCTACTCTGAGACCAGGGTTGTCATTATGGACATTCATAATTTATTGAAGCTGGAGAACTATGTTTAGGTTAATTTTGTTCCTAGAAAAGCTAATCAAGTAGCTCATGTATTAGCTAAAAACGGTCTCTTCTGTGTTGAGGACATGTTTTGGCTTGAGGAATTCCCTCTCTGTGTTGGTCCCTTTGGCTAAGTGTCATTCTTGTTTGTAATCTCTGGTTTCTTCAATATATATAGGAATAGCATGCACAGATAATAATACTTTTTTAATGTACTCGTGTTAACTTGGATTTATTACATGGATTTATTTTGATTAAAAATATTATGTTTATCTTCCAGAATTATATATTATCTTTCAGAATTAAAAATAAGACGGTGCATTTAATCACTACATTAATTAAAAGAAGACAATAAATATATTATCTTGTTTCCTTTTTTAGTAATATTTATTGTTTTAACTTGAGCCCTAAGGGTATAGGTTAACACTACCCAATTATATATATATATATATAAATTTTCACACTGTCTATAGATGGTGATTGCTTCTGGATGGAGGAGTATCGTTTGTAAGGGATTTGATTAATACTGAATCTAACATGCATAGGCACATAATACATCCATAGTTTAACATAAAAATGATTTTATATCATGATATAATCAAACCCTAAATATATGTTACTAACCCATGTCAATTCAAGAGAAAAGGGAGATAAGAAAGCTGAAGCGTACCTGAATCCATTGCCGGAGGTTGGTGGATGGGTTGTGATCTTCCAAATTATCACGATCTTTGTGAACCCTAAAGTGTTCTCTCTTGTTCTGGAGATGGGGATATAGACAAGCCAAAAAGTATCGTGTAATTTGGGGACCATAACCCTAATATATAATAATCAGATTATTATAAGGTTTTCTATTTCTAATTTGGTCCCTCATCAAATTAGATATAGCACTCTGGTATCTACACATTAATTCCATGACAATTACAGCCTTAAGCCTTAAAACATTAAATCTTAATTAGATCACTTTAATTTAGGCTTAACCAAAGATAGCATAACACATTTAATATTTACATGTGTGGCCCCACATGTTGGAATTTTTCAACAATCTCCCACTGGGCCACATATGTAACTATACAAATGTGTATGACTTTATGAGCTCCAAAATTTTGCTATCTCAATTTTCGTCCCATTTAGCGTGACTAAACCCATCAATGGTCACGTACACCAACATAACCAAATGACATAGATCAATCATGGATGCGTAGCATGGAAATTACATGTAATGTGATCTATACATGTCTATTTTCAACTGTTCCTACTTTATTCTTTAGTGAGATCAATACTTAACACAATGCAACAAAATGAAATGAACTGAATACTTTATTTCTGATCTGAAAAATTTCCAAATACATAAATACATAAGTATGTCCAAAATCAAACATAAAGCAATAAAATACAAAATAATGCAAAATCCCACTATAATGTGATATCCTCACACAAAATAACACCCATATGAGCAGTGTACTCATGAAAAACCTTAGGTGGTAATCCCTTTGTAAGCGGATCCGCTATCATGGAGTTTGTCTCAATGTGCTCTATAGATATCTGTCCACTCTGCACTCTTTCCTTCACAACTAAGAGCTTAATGTCAATATACTTTGACCTAGATGAGCTCATGTTGTTGGTGGAATATAGCACTGCTAACTTATTGTCATAATATAGTTTGAGTGGTCTTTCAATACCCTCTAGAATGCGCAGCCCAGTGACAAAATTCCTCAGCTATATCCCATGGTTGGATGCCTTATAGCATGTTACAAACTCTACATAATTGGAGTCGGAATACCCTATGATCTCCAACTAATCGATCTCCTATATGTGAGCATGTGATCTTTTGTTCTCTGCAAATACCTCATAACCCACTTGGCTACTTTCCAATGATCCATCCCTATGTTACTTAAATATCTGCCTAATATACCAACAATGTACGCAATATCTGGACGTGTACACACATGAGCATACATTAGACTCCCTACAGCTAATGCATAGGGAATCTTCTGCATTTCCTTAACTTCAAGTTTATTTTTAGGGCACTGATTGAGACTGAACTTGTCTCCTTTAACGACAAGGGTGTCACCTGGTTTGCTATCCTGCATGCCAAACCTTTTGAGCACTTTATCGATATAGCTCATTTGTGATAATCCAAGAATACCCCGAGAGCAATCTCGTTGTATCAGGATCCCTAATACAAAGGAGGCGTCACCAAGATCTTTCATCTCAAAATTCTTTGATAAAAATCTCTTAGTTTCGTGCAATATGCCTATATCATTTGTGGCAAGCAGTATCTCATCGACATACAAAACCAGGAATATGTGCTTACTCCTACTGAATTTGTGATAAACACAATTATCAACAGCGTTTATCTCAAAAACCAAACGAGATAATCACTTGATGAAACTTGTGGTACCACTAACAGGAAGCTTGCTTGAGTCCATAGATGGACTTTGTCAATTTGCAGACCATATTCTTTGGGTCTCCTGACTCAAAGTTTTCTGGCTACACCATATAAATTGTTTCGTCAATGTCACCATTGAGAAACGTTGTCTTGACATCCATCTGATGAAGCTTGAAACAGATACTAGGTGTGTACGATATAAAACTAAAGGGGGTGGGGGTGGGGTTGAATAGATTTTAACTAATTTTACCCAATTTTCGTTTAAGGACAAGATTACGAAAATACCCCTAATAGTCAATATAAATACAACAAGTGTAATAGGGTGCGGAATTTAAATAACACTTGATGTATACGTGGAAACCCAACCACTGGGAAAAACCACGGGCTGTATAGTGTGCCACACTCGAACCTCGAAATCCACTAATTGAAATGGAGTTTACAACCTATGTAGACCTCGTCTAACACTCCAGTCAATAACCTCCCACTTCTATCACACGAGCCTTTAAAAATGGCTCTAGTCCATTTTGCTTGTGGCCTAAGCAACCTTAGCCACAAGTCTTACTTCTCAATGAAGAGATAATACAACCTATGTGAATATATACAATACTCAATAAATGCAACAAGAGCTAGGTAACCCTATAGGCTTATCTAGGATGATAATATGTCAATAAAAACAATCTTAGATATCAATAGCTAAATGACATGTCAAAAGCTTAGCTAAAAATAGATTATAAAAACCTAGATAGCTATCACAACACAACACTCAATCATGTCAACACATCAATCTCTATTTTGAATATTAGATATTAATCTAAAAAGCATGCAAATAATAAAAGAGATGCCTTGACAAATAAAACAATAAATATCAATGATAAAAGTGAAGAACATACCAAGGGAAGTGTGATGACCAAGACCCATTCAAATAAGCAAACTGACTATGCTAGAAAATGCTTAGATGATCTTTTGATGCACATGTATTTGGTTTTGAGTGTATAGGAAATGAGCTCTCTTTGAAATATCTCTCAATTAAGTTTAGGGTTCTTAGAAGTCAAGAACTGAGTCAGAGAAATGAGAAAGTGTGATATTTATAGACATAGAAAACAGGGCATGTGAAAAGATAATTTTGCCCTTGAAATCACCATTCGACGGTTTCATTCTGTGGTCGGGGCCGTCGAATTGAACCCGAGAGGCAGGGGATCAAACGGCGACCACATTCAGCGGTCACCAAAACCGCCGATTAGAACCCAAAAAGAAACCGACCTAAAATATCTAGTATGGCGGTTTTATTCGGTGGTTTTGAAATCGTCGATCTAACCGCAGAATCAAACCCGAGATATTAAATGCATCAAGTCTGATTGGCGGTTTCGAATCGTAACCACCGATTCACCAAAAGAGGTGAAACCAAGGAGAAGCCTGATAACTCTTATTTTTACACATTGTGTAGCCCCTTACTTTCATCTTTTATGCTTGTTTCCCAGGTAAAACCAGGTATTTAACGGCTTAAATAAGTGTTTCAGGATTTCTTCCAGGTGAGGGGTGTTTTTGTAAAAATATGGAAATTTTGGGGCAAAAGTGTAATTTTTAAAAGTAGGATTATGCACCCTATTTTGCCTTTAGGGGCCACAGAAAAGGGTGCCAATTTATTGGCAGAGGATCAGATTTTTGTAATTCTGCGGCCTAGGGCGCAGAATAGGGCGCATAAAGCATGATTTGGGTTTGGCGAAAGCTTCTTGCAGAAGGCTCAACTTGTGAGAGCCATATCTCTCTCCTCAGAACGAATTAGGTTTCGTTATATATATGGTTGGAAAGATACATAAGTCTTCTTTCCAAAAGTTCTTAAAGAATGCAATTCCGATGTTTGTGGAAGAAGTTATGCCCGTTTCCGTAACGGTGCACGCTGTTGGAAACACACCAGCGAGATGCCCAATTTTCAGCCACTTTTGCAAGGGCATTCTCATCCTTTCACCTTAGTTCTGCCCTAAGACCCCTCCCCACTATATATATCCCCTTTTCTTCAGTTTTTCAGAATCCCCAACTTCTCCTCTCTCTCTCTTCCGCCCCACTCTCTCTCTCTTCCATCTTCTTCACCTTCTTCACTTTCTTCACCAAATAAGGAGAGCATCCAAGCTCCCATGGAGGTTCTTCCTCCATGGGAGCTCACCACACACCTCCACCACCATTTTCACACTTCATCCATCCATCTTAGGGCAGTTTGCAAGGAAATAGGAGTGGTTTTCGAACCAAATCCGAGCTTGGAAGGTTTGGAGCATCTTTGGAGGACTTGTCTTCAAGGGTTTGCTCTTATTTACTCATTTCTTTATATTTCTTGCTTCTTTGATGTGTAACCCCGATTTGGGGAATATTGTAAACCCTACACTTGTGTTATATATGTTGTTTGTTCTTAAATTCATGTGGGTTTTGTTTTACTCTTTGCTAATTACATGTTTTAAACTCTAATTGCAATATCCATGTGTGTAGAGGTCCAAAATTGATTTGTGTCCATGATTGGGATTAGGAGTAGAGTAATTTAATGTAGGAGTAGTGTAATTTAACATCCCATGATTGTTGATTGATTGATGGATGACCAAAATGCCATGTTTAGAGTAATTGGATTGTTAGAGATTTAGCTCCAAAGAGTGGGAAAGGTTTCAGTTCAGGCATTTAGTTGCTAAATTGGCCTTGGTTCAAATCCTTGTGCTTAATGGGTCTTTTTAAGACACAATTATTCATCCTTAACCGGATTGGGTAGTAAATTGATTTAGGGATAATTCCCAAATCAAGAGGATGAACTCTTAACCCATATTGAATGTTCTTAATGTATAACAACCAACTTATTTGCACATTGTTGTTTGGTAACCTTGTTTCCCATATCTAGCCATCCTAGGGGGATTGATAAAACCGAATCCGTATTTAGAGTAAAGACAAATTGAATTCCTCTTGTGCTTGTGTAGTTATAGGGGTATTTCATTGCTTAATGTTTTCACTCGGTTGGCCACCTTTTGGATGATATTTAGGCTGTGTGTTATATATTGCGTGGTTCACATTAGCATGCTCAGCGTGATATCCTATACATTTGTCCAGTAAGTTGAGAGATCACTAGGCTGGCGTGTAGAGCTCGTGTGTGTGTCCCACAGTCCTTAATGAATCCAAGCATTTATGCATGGATATTATCTCTAAAACATCGAGAGAGATTAGAGATTAATTAAGGGGACACGAGCATATAACATACGTGTTGTATGGGTATCTCGTATTCTTAATGCTTTTACTTGGTTGTCATCCCGTATTTGGTTAGCCATTGTGAATGAATTATTGGCTGTAGTATGGCCCATGCGGTTGTGCATTACATGCCCAACGAAATAACCACTGTATATGACCAGACAGTTGAGAGATCACTAGGCTGGCATACAGAGCTTGTGTAGGTGTCCCAAAGTACTTAATGAATCCATGCATTGTGTGGATGTGATTTCTAAGACTCAAGAGAGGTTAGAGATCAATTAAGGGGATACGAGCCTATGATATACTTGCACATTGAGGGACTAAGTGAGTCTAGCACTTAATTGAGAGGATTGTTATGGTTGAGTCATTTCCCTAGTGTACCCACATTTCATGCATCTCTCCATTCCATTCTATCCATGTATATATTATGGTAGTTCATTTATTTATTTATTTATATTATTACTTACTTTTTCGCACCCGCAACACACGAGATCTCTCGGAGTGTTGTAATAATAGTTAGAACCGGTGACAATTAGCGGATCCCACCTCCCTGCGGAACGATACCCTCACTTGCCGCTGTGCTAGTCCCTGTGACTCGCGCGCTAGCGAGGTCGAACTTAAATGTTCATTTTTTGACCGACATTGCAACGACGTGTCGTCAAAGCTAAGGGCATTTTCCGTGGGCGGTCTTCGCGTAAAACCCAGCACACTAACGTGCATGCGCAGATGTTTCTGAACATATTCGGAAAACAAATTACAAGACACATAAACACACATCAATAAATAACAATCAAAGTGCTACTGTGAAATGTGACATGTGAAGGGTATGCACACAAATGCAAGTATGCTAAATGTGTGTGTGTGCTTATACATCTCTTCAAAGAAAACTAAGCACTAGAAATATACCTTTAAAATGCTTATTACCTTGAGGTCTTAAGAAGGGCCATTGAGCATGATCACCTATCACCTAAGCTACCCTTTACATACAACCCCAATATGTGGTTTGTCCACGAAAAAAGCCAATAAAAAAAACCGGGAATCCTTACAAAGCTCAAGGTCAAAATGTGTAACAAGTGCCATGATTGTCCTAAAAGAGTCTTTCATTGAAACCAGAGAGAAAGTCTCTTTAAAGTCAATCCCTTCCTTTTGGGTAAAGCTTTTAGCTACAAGACAAGCCTTATACCTCTCCACATTACCTTTTGAATCCCTTTTAGTTTTAAAAATCCATTTACAACCAATGAGCTTCGCACCTTCTGGTAATGGGACAAGTTCCTAAACCTTATTGTCTTGTATAGACTTATACTCCTTATTCATGGCATCAATCCACTTTTGAGAGTTTGAACCTTGCATGGCTTGATGGAGGTTGATTGGATCATTTTCCATTATTCCAATGTTTTCCTCATGTTCTTGGAGAAATACAAAAAAAATCGTCTGGAATAGCATTTCTCCTTTCTCTAGTGGATTGCCTTAATGGCACTAGTTCTTGAGGTTGTTGAGTTTGTTCCTCAGGAACAATTATCTCATCTTGAATGAGGGGTTGATCAACATTGTCTAGTTGAGGATCCGGATTCGCTTATTGATTAATGACAGGTATAGAAACCTGCACATTGTCAAAAGCGATAGTGGAATCGAAATTGATTCCTTCTCAAAGATAATATCTCTAACCTTATTTCTCTCCCCCACCCCAAACTCAACATCCTCAAAAAATGTTGCAGTTCCCGTCTCAAAAATTGACCTAAATGTGGGATCTTAGAGTAGCCAATAAAGTAGCTGCTCATAATTTTGGAGTCAAATTTCCTTTTATGTGGCCTGTAAGGCCTTGCTTCAGCTGGACATCCCTAAATGTGAAAATGCTTTAGATTAGGCATTCTGCTTGTCCAAAACTCATAAGGTATTTTTTCAGCTACTTTAGTTGGCACTCGATTCAGAATATAAGTTGTTCACCTAAACTGTCATATCTGTCGTAGTATTCACCACCACAGTCAGACCTGACACTCATTTTGCCCTTATCCTTAGAGGTGCTAGCAAAATGAGCACTTTCAATCCTATCTTGCTTCAATATATCTTCCTCTTGCACACAGTAAGAAATGAGCTCATTAAGAGTCTATTTCTCCTTTTGACAGTTGTAACTGACCTTAAACTGACTGTATTGTGCAGGAAGTGATATTAATACCAAATGCACGAACAAGTCGTTAGACAGCTCGAGCTTCAGTGGCTTAAGCTTAGAAGCAATATGAGACATTTCCATAATGCACTCCCTTATGTTCCCCTTGCCTTTGTACTTCATAGAAAGCAAGTTGTGCAAAAGTGTGCTTGTTTCTGCCTTATTGTTTTTCGCAAAACGCTTTTCAATTTCGACTAGAAACTCTTTAGCTTTGGTTATCTTTTCGGATACCGCACCTCTAAATGCCTCCAGAATGCTGTGCTTGATGATCATAAGACTCATGCGATTTAAGCGATCCCACTTCTCAAAGTTCTTCCTGTCATCAGCAGAACTTGCATCAGTAAGAGAAGTGGGATGCTTAATCCGAAATGAAAGGTCCAGATCTATGCAGCCGAGAACAATAAGTATGTTCTTCTTCCAATCCTTAAAGTTGGTTCCATTAAGCATGGGTATAGAGTTGATATTAGCAGATATAGTGGAAACACTAGCCGTAAAGAGAACAAAACAAACAAACAAACATGCTCACATGAACAACCAAATACAATAATCAACACATTCAAATAATGGTAAGTCCCATCTCAAGATACCTAGCACAACATTAATATCAAGTCTTTGGATAGTAATAGTAATTGTAAATTGTACTCTTGTTGTAGTGATCAAACATTGACAATAATTAATGTCAAATAATAAATCTATTTTTGGATCAGCTTATTATTTACATGTAAAACCTTATAATCGTCACATGTTTACCACCACAAGTGTGTGTGCAATTCGGCCAAGTATTAACCTTCCTTTGGGCCGGCTAATACCCGTATGATTTTACATACACACAAACATCCAACATCTCTCATGAACAATCTACACAAGAGAGGTCACTTTCGCTACATTTTGTTTCAATTAACCCATTTAGAATGATGAACTACTTTATTTAACCATAAAAGATATACCACAAAATATCTGAATTTGAGTTGATCCTTAAATTTTTAATTTTTAATTTATTTATAAAAATTACAAATCGGCCCCTAAGTTTGTAAAATTACATAAATCCCCCTAAAGTTTGTCAAAATCACATAATGGCCCAAAATAATTACAAAACATCCCCTTAAGAATTTTGAATTTTCAAGAGAAGGCCTTGAGCAAAATAAAAATAAAAAAATCTCTGTCAACCATAGGTTTGTTACGACGCCACCTAAACCTCACGTCGTCACTAGGAAGCAATGTCGAATGGCGGCGCAACCCACACCGACGACCGACCCGATCGAGTGTGGGCGTGGGTCTTGTATGATCGACCCGATCACGTGGGTCATCAAAACAACCCGTTGCTATGCAAGGTTTGAATCCCCAAAACACAGATATACAACCACCAAATTCAATTCATTCACTTGCAGGCACTGAATCCATGAATTTTATAAATTATTGTCATTATTTTCAGTCTGATTTGTTACCCAAAGTTCAAACAGTATTCATAAAATAATATTGTTTGCAACAAATCGAAAAACCCACCAAAAGAAAAACATACAATACAAAATAGTTTGGTCTCTACCAATCGAATCAGATAATATATATCAAACGTATATCAAACAATATATCTGATAACAATGGTTGAACAACACAAAATATCTCCGAAAACTCCTTAAATTCTCAAGAATCGATCATGGGTGGCTTTGATACCACTTGTAAGGGATTTGATTAATACCGAATCTAACATGTATAGGCACATAATACATCCATAGTTTAACATAAACATGATTCTATATCATGGTATAATCAAACCCTAAATATATGTTACTAACCCATGTCAATTCAAGAGAAAAGGGAGATAAGAAAGCGGAAGCGTACCTGAATCCATTGCCGGAGGTTGGTGGACGGGTTGTGATCTTCCAAATTATCACGATCTTTGTGAACCCTAAAGTGTTCTCTCTTGTTCTTGTGACGGGGATACAGACAAGCCAAAAAGTATCGTGTAATTTGGGAACCATAACCCTAATATATAATAATCAAATTATTATAAGGTTTGCTATTTCTAATTTGGCCCCTCATCAAATTAGATATAGCACTCTGGTATCTACACATTAATTTCATAACAATTACACCCTTAAGCCTTAAAACATTAAATCTTAATTAGATCACTTTAATTTAGGCTTAACCAAAGATAGCATAACACATTTAATATTTACATGTGTGGCCCCACA
The DNA here is from genome assembly GCA_954870605.1 of Acer campestre. Lineage (NCBI taxonomy): Eukaryota > Viridiplantae > Streptophyta > Magnoliopsida > Sapindales > Sapindaceae > Acer > Acer campestre. Next base: position 10,714,679 of record OX940800.1, read on the forward strand.
TGTTGGAATTTTCCAACATCGTTATGTTTTGGCTAATTGCCATAATTGTTTATAATGCTTGTTTCGTGGAATAAATTTTAACCTTAAAATAAAAAGAAATAAAAAAAATAAAAAAAAATTGCACACACAACAAACTCTGCCATTAGCAATTAATATTCTCCAATTATAATATTAGATAAAATCAACAATCTTTATCATCAAAACTGTTATTGTTTACCAATCATGTGTTGGTGTGAGTGGTTCGACGCTCTCATCCCTTAAGTAAGGTCGTGGGTTCAATCCCCCTTGTGAACGGAGCTACACATATTGGGAGCACTTTACCCCTTAGTGGGCTGACCCGGTGCGAGTCCGGATTAGTCAGGGTGTGGTCTGGGCTGATTGCATCGTATGGTGGATCCGTTCCACCCGGAAACCGGATGGTGTAAACCAAAAAAAAAAAAAAAAACTGTTATTGTTTTAATCATAAATATTAGTTGGATATTAATTCATAAACTACTAATTTCTCCTGAAAGAAAGCTTTTGTAATTAATGACTACGTATTAACTAACTATTGACCGTAATTACATTTTCAATCAAATTAATCAATGTATACTTGACAATTTGCTGCCTCCAAAATGTTAGGCACCCATGTTTTTTTTTTTTTTTTCTTTCCTCCATTTTCTTTTTTTGTTTTCAGGCTAATTAAAACCACTAAACACCCGTCAAAATTGAAACCGCGCAACGATAAAAACTGAAAAGCAATACCTTTGACATATTCCTTAATATTAAAAATAGTCAAAATTGTAACCAATTTAAAAAAATAAAATTTAAAAATTTAAAAAAAATTTAAAAAAAAAATAGTCAACTGGAGTTATTTAAAGGCGCCATTCATCTACATTATGTCCAACGTTTTTTTTTTAACTTTTATTGTTGATCAACAATGGAGAAGCTAAGGTTGAATCCAAAATGGGTTTCTTCGCTTTGGTTGATATCAGTGGTTTTTGTGTTGCTTTTCTTCATAGGTGCCAGCTCCGAGAAGACCCCAGTTAGGTTCTCTCTCTAACATTATATCTTCTTCTTCTTCATTTTGCTTTTCTGTGAGTCTGTGAGAGAGAGAATATGTGGTCACATTATTATGAGGCACAGTTTTGGCAAATAGAGAGTTAATTTATATCCATACTACGTAGCTTTTTGGTATATTATTATTATTCATGTTAAATGGTATCTTGTTGATTCCTTGTGTTTCTTGTTAATTTGTTGGTATTCTCTCTAGATTAAGACGAATTTTAATTATTGTCTCCTCCAATTTTCAAAAAGGTCTTTCATTAAAACGAGTCATTAGAAGATATACCTTTTCTTTTTAAATCAATTTTCTATTTCTTTTGTTTTGTTTAACAATAGTATTCTTTTCTTTGCTTGAGGATGACCTTAATCGATTGCCAACATGTTTTATTATAATTAATTTCACAGCCGCGTTATATTTTTTTGCTGTAAATTTATTATTTTATTCTTAAATTGGCAGAAATTTACCGAGGAGCACAAACCACCGAGAATTATTGATGAACAACTCGCTTGGGGTCCAACTAATTACCAATGACAACCAACGTGTAAAAACCACTAGCTTTGACTTATTTATTTCTATGGTCCAAATATTGCTATAGTTTTAATTTTGAATATTAAAAAATAAATAAAAATTATTAGGTGCGGGATCCTGTAACTTTTTTCGTGTAAGATCTGATTTACATTGATGTAAATTGGGATCGCACGAAAATAGAACAGTAGAAGAACTGCACTTGACATATATATATAATTTTCAGGAGGTGACCATGGATAATGGCATTGTACAAGTCACTCTATCTAGTCCGGACGGCTTCGTTACCGGAATCAAATATAATGGAATTGATAATGTACTTCAAACTAAAAATGAAGTAGACGATAGAGGGTATGTGCTCACTTAGCCAGTCGCAATTAAATCTCTGTTGTTACACTAAATTATTTTGTATTTGACAAAATCCAACATATTTCAGGTATTGGGACGTTGTTTGGTATGAGCCTGGAAAAGGTGGTGATATAAATGTGGACAAGTAAGTTAATTGCGATGGAGAAAATATATGCTGTTGACAATAATTGCGATGGAGAAAATATTTGTGCTTCAAATTGAAATTATAAATTAGTTTATGCAAGTGTTGTCATGGCTCATGAGTCGTATCTCAGTCATTTTGTCATTTTGTGTTGTTTTGCCAGTACCCATTTTATTTGGTTAATTTGTTTCTAACTAATAAAAATTAATTATCTACTAATTATTTACAATACAGATTAACATGCACAGACTTTAAGGTGATTACATCAGATGAAGAACAATTAGAGATTTCATTCACAAGAAAATGGAACATCGGCCTCCGCGGCTCTAAAGCTCCCTTAAATGTGGACAAAAGGTGCAACATATATAAAGTCTTCATGTTTAATTTCAATTTCAAAAACACACACCAATAATAAAAAATAAAAAATAAAAATTGATACTAATTATGGATGATATATATGGGTTATATTAAACTTGCAGGTTTATATTGAGGCGTGGCTTATCAGGTTTTTACTACTATGCCATTTTAGAGCGAGAAAAGGGATGGCCTGACGTGGACATTGATCAAACTAGGATCGTTTTCAAGCTACAACAGGAAATGTAAAAATAAATTCTGAGCCAAAATTGACATTTTATTAGTTATATATGGTTTTTAAAGTTCATTAAATTGGTTTCTTTTAAATTGGTGAATAGGTTTCATTTCATGGCAATAACGGATAACAGGCAAAGGATCATGCCAATGATGCAAGACCGTGAAAGTGGTCAGGCTCTTGCCTACCCAGAAGCCGTTCTCTTGACCAATCCAATCAACAAAGAACATAAAGGAGAGGTACCAATTTTCTTATATCAGATATTAATATGTTCGAAACTGAAGACCCTTTCTTTTCGATAGACTAATAGATTTTCTATTATGGAAAATATAGGCTCATATTCTACACAAGTTATGCTAAACTTTTAGAAAAAACCATATCACGACAAGTTTTTCCTCTTAAGATTCCTTTCAAGACTTTTGTGAATATATATTCATACGAAACTATACTATATGATGATGTTCATGTGAAAATGACATGACTTAACACTTGTAATTGTTTTTAGAGAACAAAAACGCGCACTTAGAACAGTCCATTGATGTATTTTAATTATGGAAAGATCGATGGTCATAGTGGGAATGATTTTTTTGTTTAGAAACTGCTTTTGAGGAAGAACATTATATTAAAAATAATTATTATGTTAAATATTTGTTGTGGTACAGGTGGATGACAAGTACCAATATTCAATGGAGAATAAAGATAATAAGGTGCATGGGTGGATCACCACTGGTGATAAACCTGTAGGATTCTGGATGATCTCACCCTCTGATGAGTTCCGTTCTGGTGGCCCCATTTCTCAAGACCTCACTTCTCATGTCGGCCCCATCGTCCTCAATGTATGTCCCACCTCACACTCTTTTATCTCCTTTTATACAAAACAACAAAGATGATTAATTAATTAGGCGGCATAATCCTCTAGTTCAGGAGAAAAACTTGAGTGCTGAGATTAATTAGATGAATTAGATAGTTTTTAAAACTTTAATATGTCAAAATGACATAGGTGAGACCTTGCGATTTAAGTTTTACTATTGATCACGCAACATGAAAATGTGACTTTGGGGTAAATGACACATTCCTCTAATATAGGTGGATTCATAAATACAAGTTTAGCAATTATTACATAGGTGAGACCTTGCGATGTAAGTTTTGCTACTGATCGCGCAACATAAAAATATGACTCTATAAATTCAAGTTTGATAGCTATTATATAAAAATATATATATATATATGATGAGGTTAAAGTGAAAAAGTTTAAAATTTACTAACAATTTTATATTTTTTTAGTCCTCGCGATCTCCAAGTTCCATAGGTTGTATATATAGTTGTGTTTTTCCTCTAATAATAAATTTGGTTATGCATGGATTTACAGATGTTCACAAGTGTCCATTATGGAGGGAAGGAAATAAATACAGAATTTAGAAATGGAGAGGCATGGAAGAAAGTTTTGGGTCCTTCTCTTGTTTATCTAAATTCTGCTTTATCCAAAGATAAAACTCTTACTCTTTGGACAGATGCCAAAACTCAGGTAAATTTTTATTTATTCAAATGCTCTTTGTCAAATTTTACAATACATACCATCAACTTATATTAGTCTTCATGTACAGATGGACAGAGAAGTTCAACAATGGCCGTACAATTTCATTAAATCAGAAGATTTCCCCAAACAAGATCAACGAGGATCGGTTTTCGGTCAACTAAAAGTCAATGACCGGTTTATTAGTGAGAGATTGATGGATGCAGATTCTGCTTATGTGGGTTTGGCAGCACCTGGTGATGTGGGATCATTTCAAATCGAAACTAAGGTATTAACTACTCTTTTATATTTTTATGTTCCTAATTAAAAGTTTAATGCATAACTAATTAATCAGCTATTAGTTTGTAATTTATTTTTTGTTTTATTTCACCAGGGGTATCAATTTTGGACGAAAACTACCAAGACAGGTTCTTTCGTGATCAAGAACGTTAGAGCAGGGAATTATAGTTTGCATGCATGGGTCCCTGGATTTATTGGAAATTATCAATATCAGTACAATATTACTGTCGCGCCAGGTAATAAAATTCAGCATTAAATATTTCATTTGATTGTAGATTTGATTAATTGATTTCATTAATTAACATTTCTAGAATTGATCTAAAATAGGAAGTAAGATCGACTTGAAAGTTATAGTGTACGAACCTCCAAGAAGTGGACCGACACTTTGGGAAATCGGCATTCCTGATCGTTCGGCTGCAGAATTCTTCATTCCGGACCCTAACCCGACACTCATGAACAAATTATTCAACAATCACCCTGACAAGTTAGTGTCTAACGCCAAGCTCGAATGCAACGATATTAATTAGTCTTAAATTGTATAGTTTGACTTTAATTAAATTCTCTTATGACTAATTCACAGGTTTAGGCAATATGGATTGTGGGAACGATATGCAGATTTATATCGCAATAGGGATCTTCAATACACAATTGGCGTTAGTGATTATACTCGAGACTGGTTCTTTGCTCATGTTACCAGGTAATTTTTTATTTTATTTTTTTCTTTGTAATTTAATATTGGTGAGAGGTAATCATTGTGATGTGTTAATCAGGTCGGGCTGGTCTAGTTTGAAAATTTTCAGTCTTTTTACTATTTAGAACCTATCAAATTGACTTGATCATTATTTTGGCTGGATCGGGCCAAGCCCAATAGTACAACAAACATAAAAATAAAAAAATAAAAAAAATAAAAAAAAATAAAAAAATACTGATTATAAGCTTTCATAGGATTTGGAACTCGAACCCACAATCACCTAGTGTAAGTGTGACTTCGTGTGAAGTGCATACAATGGACAAACCTCATATTATCCTACTATTTTCCATAAAATGTCTAATAACGAATTTTGACAATATTCGGATCGGATAGAAGGGCTTTTGGTTGGATCAGATTCAAATTTTATCAAATTGGATTTAGATTGGATCCATCCGGACCTTTTGACACCTCTAAGTATGAGTACCTAATCACAGACTTTTATTTTGTACGTAGGAACATAGGAAATAAGATATACGAAGGCACCACATGGCAGATTATATTTCAACTAGAAAGTTGGAAGACGGGAAATTACAAACTCCAATTGGCCTTGGCATCAGCTAACGGAGCTGAAATACAGGTATAATTTTAAACTTTAAAATGCTATATACCAAACAAGCTCATATATGTTATATATTTCTTCTGCTGATTGGACTTTTTGAAAATGGATTCAAAGGTTCGGTTCAACGACGCGGATAGGGCCAATAGAGCTCTATTTTCGACAGGGCTGATAGGGAAGGATAATGCCATTGCGAGACATGGAATTCATGGTTTGTACAAGTTGTATACCATTGATGTACCAAGCTCTCGTCTTCAAAGAGGAAACAACACTCTCTATCTAACTCAATCAAGACACATAAGCGCTTTCGAAGGAGTCATGTATGATTACATTCGCTTAGAAGGACCTACTGGAAATTAATTAATTGATCATGCACATCATGATTCTTTTATTATTATTTTTTCTTTCTTTTTCTACTTCTGCAAATATAGAATGTATTAATTCTATCATTGTTTTATGATCTTTACATATGCTGAGTTATACGTAGAATGTACCTAAGCAGTACTGATCTGTATTGATTCATATTCATTTCATTTCAATTCAATCTTTCTTTGAATTTTAGTAATTTTGGACTCTTATTCAGTTTCTATAATAAAGTGCAACATGAGAGTACGTACTCATGTTGGAAAGCAAAAAGAAATATATATATATATATATATATCAATTTGGAGTTAAATGCACACAAAATTTCAGAGGGAAGTAAACAATGAAAACTTCACCAATACTACAAAATTATGGCAACTTTTAAATTTACCATAATAATCAGTAAACTTATTTTTTTTTTTACGTAGTTCATCAAAATGGTTCAAAATTCCCCCATTTTTTTTTTCCACCCTTTTATTCTTAAATCCATATTTTTCAATTAAACACCTTAAAAAAAAAATCAGATACCTAAATCAAATTAATCAAATCAACCCACATTTTGATTGTTTTACTTGAAAGAACTCATAGCTTTTGATGATATTAAAAACAATATTTTAATTTACGAGAATATGAGTAGGACCAAAGTTAAATCAACTTAAATTTGTGATTTAAAATATTGACTTCAACACCTCAATCACCCATGTTCTCTTAATCTAATGGTTGAGAATTGAATGTATTTAAAACTATTGGATTTAGAGTACATGGATGATTGAGATGTTAAAGTTAAAATTTTAAATCTTAAATTTAAGTTATTTTGGCTTTACCCATATGAGTATAATATGATTTTTATAAGTGATTATTTTGCATTTTACAGTTGCTTCATGAAAAATAATAATGAACCACAATTGCAGCATTTTCAAAGTCATGATTTTCGAAGTCGCAATATTCAAAAAGTTAGAATATTGGGTCTAGCGATCTAATCTATTATGTTCCGTTTTCTAGACCACTGGTTTCGTAATCAACCTATTTTTCTATCAATTCCGTTGCAAAAGTTTCATCCACTTCAAACATAAAATCAAATCAAACTTTGATTTATCAACTTCATGCAAACTTAGGGTTGGTTTGGCACATTGTATTAAATTGTATTAGACTGTATTAAATTATATTGTATTGTATTGCACTGTATTATCGTTAATACAAATCTATGTTTGGTGATGCATTGTATTATATCATGTTAAGTTATTCCTATGACTTTATTGAAATTTTTTATATTAAAAAATATTATATTTTTTAAAAAAATAGTTAATAATTAATTTTAAATATCCTTACCATGAATAAATCAATAAATATTTTTATATAAAAAATCAATAAATATTTAGTTTAATTGATTTTTTTAATAAATAATATTTTTATATAAAAAATAAATATTTCCTATATAATTTCGAAATTATATAAAAAAAAATAAAAAAAATTAACAACATAACACATATTTCAACAATATTCCATATTTGTTGAAAAAAAAAAAAGAGAAAAGAAAAGTGTTGTTTTCTAATATAATACAACATAATACCACCAAATATAATGTATTAGATAATATGGTGTTTGTTGTATTAGGCAATTAAAATGTACTAAAATAATATAATACAATGTTTGCACTAAACAATCTATTGTATTATTTTAGTATATTTTAATTGCCTAATACAATACAATGCGGCGAAATAAACGGAGCCTTAATTAAAATGGATATGAGTAATACTATACAAAAATTAACTCAAAATTCAACCAAAATGATATGATAAGTGGGGTGTCATTACCATACAAATCATGAGATAATGTGGTGAATGATATGATGATGACATATCACTTGCCACATCATTTGGGTTGGGTTTTGGGTTAATTTTTTGGGTTGTCTAGTATTAGTGGATATATATGAGTTTTAGTGGACTTCAAACTTGAATATACAATTCAAATTAAAAACCTTTGGTTTGATGGAATATGAGAGGAAGGAAAGAAAATGATTGGAAGGATTTATGATATCTTGTTTGGTTTGTAAGGAAATGAAGAGAATAAAGGACTGTCCTGCAGCTGTTTTTCAATCTGTTTTCGTTTTTGTTTTCCAAAAACAATTTCGAATTCGTGTTCGTTAACCGTTTTTCATTTATTTTTATCAAAAAACAAAAACAAAAACAAAATAAGTGTTAAAAGTGAAAATTTTGAAAAACTAAGAGGCTATCTTGTAAGTGTTTTTCGTTGACTGTTTTTCGAAAAGAAAAATGAAAATGAAAATAGTGTTTTTGGTTTCAGTTTCGAAATCTGAAAACGTGTCTGGTAACATATACTGAAATCTGTATTTTGAAAATAAAAACGGGAAAAACTCGTCTGGTACGCTAGCTGAAAATTGAAATATCAATTTTTACATTTTGTTTAATATTATAACAATTATAAACAAATTGATTAAATAATTAACAAATAAATTTTTTGTATTGTAATTTATAAATTAAACAAAAGTAACACAACACAAATTACTTCCAAAAAAAACATATCACAATTAATAATCAATTAATCAAGAGTTTACAAATCACAAATTACTTCAATTAATATTAGTTTTTTTTTCCTATATTTTCTCAGCAACCAAACACAAGCATAAATCAGAATAAACAAAATAGAGACATTTTGAGATCAAATCTCAACAACACAGAGACAAAAGTGGCAATATTCAATCATTTAAAAAACCCTGATCCTGAATCTTATACTTTATATTATTCTGGATCTAAAATAACAACAACAAAAAAACATAATAATTGCATTTCAATTTCCTTTCTTTTTTCTCCTACATTTTCTCTACAACCAAACAGCATACATAAAAACAGAGAAAACAAAAAGCAATCCCATCTATTATATTCACTTAGCAACTAATAAATAGAAAAATCAATAAAGATTAGGAGGAAGAAGAAGAAGAAGAAGAAGACTAGCTGAAGACCAGCTGAAGAAGAAAAAGAAGATCATATCAATGATGAAGAAGAGCAGTTCGGCAGCGCGAAGAAGAAGAAGACCAGCTGAAGAAAAAGAAGAAGACCCGATCGGTGGCACAAAGAAGAAGAAGACCAGATCGGAGGAGGAAGAGCTGTCATTAAAGGAAGAAAGAAGATGAAGATGAAGATGAAGATGGTAAGAGAAGACTGATGAAGAAGAGGAAACGTTAAAGAGAAAAAAAGAAAAAAAAAATTATAGTTAATTTTTTTGAAAAACAAAAACAAAACAAAGAAAACATGTATTTTGTGTTTTTCGAAATTTGCACTTTTAACACTGATTTTATTTTCCATTTTGTTTTTTATTTTTGAAAACAAAAATGAAAACAGGTTGAAAAACAGTTGTAGGACAGGCTTAAGATGTTTTCCATTTTGTTTTCCACATTGGTTTTTTATTTTATTTTTTATTATCACTTAATATTTTTTTTCTTCATTCATTCGTAGTCAGACTCTGACAGTTCTTCTTCTCTTCTCTCCTTCTGCACAGTCCTTCTTTTTCTCTTATTCTGCTTCTCCTCTTCTTCTGCTGCATCGTTCTTGTTCCTTTATTGTTTTTTTGTAATGCTAGACAACCCATAAATTTAGCCTAAATTTCAACTCAAATGATATGGCAATTGAGTTATCATCACCACACACAACATGAGATAATGTAGTTAATGAAAAAATCAATTGTCACATCATTTGGGTTGAAATTTTGGCTAAATTTTTGAATTGTCTAGCATTGGTGTTTTTTTTTTCTTGCTGGTGCACATATCTGTTGGATATGGCTTGTATTTCCAATGGTTACCAAACACGATTTACAAATGCAAAGACTTTCTGGAGACGTGAGAGCATTTGAGAGTATGAGGTTATGTTTGAGGGAGGCTTGGAAAAGACATGACGAACAAGAGAAGCGACAGACAGCTCAAACCGCTGCCGCGCAGCTGCCACTTTGGCAGCGGTAGTGGCAGCTGTCCGGCAACTGTTCGCAGCGGTTTGCTACCACTTTGGCAGCGGTCCGGCAGCTGTCCACAGCGGTTTGACACTGCTGCCATTTTCAGCAGCGCATCAACAGCGGTTCCAATTCCAGTGCTTCAAGCTGTGGAAAGCGCTGTGGCTTTCACAGCGGTTTGACAAGGTTTGGCGCGTGGATCACGGTCTTCTGAGTGGTCAAGTTCAACACAGTTTAGGAAGCAGGTGGCCAACTGCAACTTGAGTCATAGTTAATCACAAGCACGCGTTGAATCAAGAAATTCTACATGGTAGAGGAAATATGTTACTTCTAGAGTTCTAATGGGAAAAGGATTTCTTCTTGAAGTAAGACTTGTCATAAATAGGAAATAGTATTTATGTGGAACAAGTAAATCTTGTATGACTAGGAGATAGATTTCCTTGTTAGTTTAAACTCCTTGTAATACATATAAATAGACCATAATAACTAGGTTATTCGTGGTGGAGCAAAATAGCAAATACTAGAGAGATCTCAAAGTGAGCATTGGGTGTAATTGGGTTTAGGGTATTATTTAGAGAGAGATCCTAAGTGTGTGGTTGTAACAATTTACTACATGTTGGAACTTTCTCTTGTCGTCCTGGCAGCCGTGGTTTTTTCCCTGATTTGGGTTTCCACGTAAATTCTTATGTTGTGTGTGCTTGGATTTAGATTACTTCTCTTCATCTATCTTTTCTTTGTTATTGTGTTTGTTTGTGTTCTATCCAGCAATGCTTCCGCGCGTATAGTGACGGTTTGTTCTCTAACAATATCTTCTTCCATAATAGGAAGAGTCAGATTTTTTTTTAGCACAAATTTAACAAACCTAGAAGAGTCAAATTTAAACTCAACATAAAAGAAGAGTCAAAAAAATTTTTAAAAAAAATCCAACAAATTAACTACAAACACAAAACAAACCTAGATTCATAAAATCCAAATCAAAACACATTCAACAAATACAAAACACAACCCATGAATTGATTTTCATCGAACCCAAAACAAAACATAAGATCCCATCATCGACGATCCCACCATCGCCGACCTCTGTCGACAACTCAATCATCGCCGACTCCATCACCACACATTACCATCTATTTTTTTCCTTTTGAGTTCAACAACAAAAACTGACACAACTGCAAATCCAAGTAAAAACAACTTCAATTCAACTAAAACCCACCCCAAATCCAACCACAAAGAGAGAAAAGAAGAGGAAGAAGAAGGGATAGATAGAATGGAGAGAGGCAGAGATGAGGCATTAAAACTCATAGAAAGGATATATATTTTTTAAAAATGTTTTTCTTTAATAATTATTTTTTATATTTTGATATTTTATTAATCTACCGGACATGTTTTTAATGTTTTTATTTTCATAATATGATTTTTCGTATATGCTACCAGACACGTTTTCGGATTTCAAAACTGAAACCAAAAATACTGTTTTCATTTTTATTTTCCTATTTGAAAAAAAACAAATGAAAAACGCTTATAAGACGGGCCCTAATTTCTTCTTATTTCATCCAATTTAGTTTCCCATCAAATTTGGGAGGAAAATAAGAAAAAGGAATCCATAACTAGGCCTCGTTCGGTATCATTCTTGAGAATAATTTTTTAGTATTTTGAAAAATAAAATAGAATACACGTTCGGCACACATTTTTAAGAAAAAAAAAAAAGGAAATCAATGAAAACTGTTTTTTCATTTAAATCGTGGAAAGATGCTTTCAGAGAAAAATTGTTTTCTTCTTTTTTTTTGATGGGCACGTTTTTGACTTTTTTCTAAAACATTATTATTAACTTTTTTTTTTCTTTTTTTTTAAAGGCACGTTTTTGACTTTTTTTCTATAAAAAAGGCCGTTAGTTTATTTTTTATTTTTTTAATGTGGCAGAGTTAATTTTTGGTTAATTATTTTGTTTTTATATTATATAAAATCATAATTTATATTTTATTTGTTAAAAAATATAGAAATAATTTTCAAATAAAAAATAGGAGAAATGAAAGAATGACATCTTTATTTATTTTTTTCATTTACCCCACAAAAATTTTACAATATGGAAAAATAACAATAATAATAATAATAAATAAAGTAATATTAGACATCCCACCTACGATTTTACATTTTCAATCTTAACACATGTAGCAGTTGGTGAGTTAATTGGTGACTGGATACATATTAATCGGTGAATAATAATAATAAATAAAGTAATATTAGACATCCCACCTACGATTTTACATTTTCAATCTTAACACGTGTAGCGGTTGGTGTGTTAATTGGTGACTGGATACATATTAATATTATCTTTTAGGTTATAATATTAATATTATCTTTTATTGTTGTTGTTGTGTATTTACTGTTTTAATATTAAGTATACTACCAGACGTGTTTTCAATCTTTTCATTCTTGGAATATCGTTTTTAATAATTGCTATCAGACGCGTTTTCAAATTCAAAAAATAGAAAACAAAAAAACAAAAACCAAAAACGAAAATAGAAAATAAAAAACAGAAAAAATATTACTGAACAGGCTCTTAATGTTTTTTGTTTAGTATCTCAAAACTAACCCAGTTAATATGGAATGATTATATATATATATATATTACATTTATGTCTGAAGCCTATATAACATATCTCTCATTTGGTTGGTTCATTATATGTTGTTTGATCAAATCACCATTCATGGTATATGTTGACGGTGATTTTTGGATTGACTTGGTCAACAATAATATCTTAATAAAAAACAAACGAATAAAGAAAATTAATCAATGCATGCAAAACAGATTTTACGTGGAAAACCCTTGAATGGGAAAAAACCACGGTGCCCCTTAAGGGCGAGAGAAATCACTATGAATCGCTTATGATTTACACACTCAGATCTCTCATACAATCGCCTGATTATTCTCTCTATATCCTCGAACCCCTTTTCATGGGATTTAGGGTTCTATTTATATTAGTTTTTCTAGGGTTTCCCGTGCCTCTGCCGTGTTGGTGGGGGAGTTCCTATTTTCTGTTATGTAAGGAGTCTAGGGTTTGTAAACAACTTTAGGGTTTGTTTCCTGTTTGGACTCTTCTTTGTTTAAAATCAATTGGATCCTATCTGGAATAGGATTTGATCTTTTAGGCCTTGTACCCGGTCGAATTCTTGACGTGGAAAGTATATTTGGAATCAGATTACTCTTCTGGCTGTATGTTTCTTGGCGAACACCTTGGATCGGCGAACACACTTTTCCTTTCTGTTGACCGACAGGCTGTGGCGAGCACACCTCTACTTTGAATTGGCGAGAGTGCCAGCTGGTATATCTTTAACTGATCTCCTCTCGTTGACCGGTCAACGGGCGGCGTGTTTATTCATTTGACTTGTCTTTATTGCATCTTTTGCTGACGTGTTCTATTGCCAAATTTACACATACAACAATACCCCCATAAATACTTCGAGCTGATCCAATGTAGGCTGGTTTCTTTGGTTCTGCGAGCAGTGTTTATATGCTTTACTTATGCTTTTCTGACTTTCCTCATTTTCTGAAATTTTTGTAGATGCTTTTACCCCTCTTTTTTCGTTTTTGCCACGTGTTACTCTTGTTATTAAGTCTTCCGCAGCAAGCTTTCATTTTCAGCCACAGAATTTCAAACGCTGGGTGTTGATGTGACGTGCTGCAACTGATGTCACGCCTGCAATGATTTCGCGTCTGTTGTGAACTCCCATGATGCCACTTGTTCTTCGTTTGATGGACACTTTTCATCACTGCCTTTACTCACAGACGGCGGCACTTTATCATGGCCGTTTTTATTTATTGTTTTTTCTTGAATTTCGAATTCCCCCCTTTTTAAAGACGAGATTGTTGTGTTTTCTTCTTTATTTTTCTTGCTTTCATTTTTCACAAAAAATACTCTCTGAAAAATCCTCCAAGTTTCGGATTCGACGTGTCAGGTTTCCGGTGGTCTTCTTGAAGAGCGATTCTATTACCCATTTTCTTTTCTTCCTTCTTCAAGAACATCTATCTCTAGTGAGTTCCATGGATTTTTCTCAACGTGCTTTTCTTTTTAATCAGATGATGCAAGCTCTTGAGCTTGGTGATAAGGAGGTTGCTGATAAAATCGAGTCGTATTTACGTAATTTTAACCCAACTTCTCCTGTACCCATTCCTCTTTATGCTTCTTTTAATTCCGAATCCGACGCTCCTGATATTATTTTTCTCTCGACTTCTGACAGCGATTCCTCAGATATGGCAAAGACTCCAAGAACTACTGGTAGTGGTCGACGAGGGCCTAGAACCCCTAGGGACTCTCTCATTGGTGCTCAAACAATGGTTGATTCAGACGTCGTGGATCATCGGCGAGATGCTCTGTGCTTTGCTGCCGATCGCCCAAGCTCTTTTGATACTGAAGTAAACGTGGTCGGTGAGCAGGAACTTGGCAAATACAAGAGGAGATATGATATTCCAGATACAGTTCTCCTTATCCCTTCAGGCGAGCGGGCTGCATGGAATCCGTCGAGTGGCGCCGTCGCCATCTCTGGGTCGATGTTCGGCTGTAGGGTGACTATCCCCCTTCAACCGTTTATAGCCAGATTTCTGGCTGATGCCAAGCTTGCTCTTGCCCAACTTTCACCAAACAGCTACAGGATTTTGATGGCCCTGTGCGTAATGTGAAAATCAATGGGTCGACGGTCACCAACTCCTCGTGAAATCCGTCATTTTTATGTTTTGAGACAGTCCGGCCATGGCGGAACTTACTATCTTTAGTCGACCGCTGTGGAGAATTGGATACCTGAGGGCGTATCCAATCCTGGGTAGGTGGAGATCTCCAGTGATGAAAAGAAGAAAGGTTTTATCTGGGGTTTCCCCACTTCAAACAAGAGGTGGAAGAACAGTTGGTTCTTTGTTAGTGGCGAGTGGGGGAGAAATAACCCTGCCGACCCTCGCCGAAACCTTCGAGCGATTAAAGTTCCAAGACACTTCACGTCTCCTGAAGCCTGGTCGAAGGCTCTCCCCGCCCTGACCCCGCATGAGGTAAAGAATGTGACTGAGGCTGCGGTGCTTGGTTTGGCCAAGAGGGGTCAAGAGTACCTTCTTGATGAGGCGAGGATGGTTACTTGTGGCGTTTTTCCTCGCCTGTCCGCTAGGCGACGCCACTGTAAGCTCTTTAAACTTTTAATTAAAACTTGTTTTATTGGTTTCGCTTTGAATGACGCTGTTTTTTGCTTTTCAGTGAGCGAGTTCGATGTTGTCTGTGATGAGCAGGCCCGAGCGGTAAAGAACTCTGAAGCCGCCAGTCAAAGGCATGTCGCGGGCTTGTCTAAAGAAGGAGTCGCGCCACCCGAGGGCGACAACTCTCAAGATGAAGGCAGAGCAGGAGTTCCTGCTACTGCGGAGGTGGTCGCCCAGCCTCGTGGGGGTGGAGTTGACTCCTCGCCTCATATCCCTAGCCGTAAAGGGAACGAAAAAGTTGGGGCTCCTATGGCGAGTGCAGAGGTTCCTGTTTTTGACGCGAGCGTCCTTAATCCCCCTGAGGATCCTTCTAGCGACCTTAACCCAAGAAATGGTCGGGGGAAGCGCCCTGCGGAGACTACCCCCGAATGTGTCACTCGTCCTCTAAAGCGGGCGTCAAGGGTTGTTTAGTTCGTTGTTTCGTCGGACGAGGAGGGAAATGACGAGCCCTCACGTTTTGAGGCTCCTCTTGTGGGCGAAACCGGTTCTGGAGCCCCTCCTGGACCTGCTCAGGTTATGGACCCAACCCCTCAGCCGGCGGAAGGTGGTGAGGCAAGGACTGTATCTTCCCCGGCTGCTCAATGCCCTATTCTTGACAAGTCTGGGTCCTCGGTACCTCCGACGGATACTGGAGCACGGGCTGCTACTGTTCAAAAGGATGCCCCTAGGCCTACTGACGCTCCTGGTCCATCGTCTGCTCCCGCAGTGGATTTGAGAGGTTCCCGCAAAAGGCCATCTGTACCCCCATCTGATCGAAGTGAGGGATCAGGGGTTGTTTCTTTGTTTGATTTCTCTACGGCTGAGCTCCTGAACCATTTTATTAGTAAAAACATTTACTTTGGTGAGGATTGGGAGCACGTGAAGGAGAAGTCATGCAACAGAAAGATGGAGTTCTTTTTCAACTGCCATTCCTTGGTAACTTCTGTAATTTTATTCTTTGCTTATTTCCCCTTTTTCTCCATGTTATCTTTATTTTTTAACTCTTTTTCTTGCAGATGATGTCGAAAATGGCGAGTAGCTATCGGCAAATAAATGCAACGTCAAGGGATAATAGGCGTTTGCAAGACCAAGTGTCCCGTTCGGCGGCTGAAAGGCTTTCGGCTGAGGTATCCCATGCACAACAAATTGCTCAGCTGTAGGAATTTGCCGATGGGTTTTTGGCTGCCCAGCTCGCTGCTGAAGAGAAACTGCTCGCCGCTGAAGAAGAGGTCAAGTCGCTAAGGGAGCAGCTTTCTGCGAGTCAAGATGCCTTGGCCGCTCATATGGAGGGGGAGAGTTTGGCAACAGAGGCTAAGGAGAGGGCCGAGAGGGAGTCCGAAGATTTACGGCATCAACAGGCTTCTCAAGACGTCATTTTGAATGACATGAAGGCAGTTTTGGAAGTCGAGGCCGTTGATCATTTTAAGAGGTCTCCCGCCTATGATGCGCTCCTCCTCTGTGAGTTCGATCGGGGTATGCGGCAAGCCAAGAAATTCTTCGCCCTGAAGGACCATTCTAATGAGAGGGCCCTGAAGCGTTATGACAAGAACCTTCAGCGACAGATGGAGGGGGCGGTGCACTCGGTAAAAAGCCAACTGAAGTTGTGGAAAGCCCATTGCCGATATACTCAGACAGAACCTCTTCCTATGCACCTTGAAATTCCTACCAAACGTGCTTTTAATACTTACTACTCTGGCCAGAAGGGGAGTTTCACTGGGTCTGGTGCTGAGCCCGACTTAGGTCCTGTGGCTGATCGGGATTATACGCCTTTTATGCCCGAAGGGGATGAAGAGGTTGTTTGGCCGTCAGAGGACGAGGTGTGCGAGGAAGAAGAGGAGGATGATGGGGGCTTTCCGCCGGCGAGCGCTTGATTTCTTATATATTTTACTTTTCCTTTTGACTTTGTAAATATATTTAACAAGTAAATAAAATGTCAATTTTTCTCGCAATGCATTTCTTTCTTGTTCGCCATATTTAATTCTATGTGTTTTTGTTCAGCTGCCATTGCTGAGTTTCTGGCCCAGGCTCTAAAGCCTTTTATCACTTAGCTTTATAATTGCTAGTTTTTGTTTTACCCAGTGTTTGTCAGGACGTGTCCGACCATACACCAAGCTTTGCGTGAGCATACTGTTGGGACGTCTCCCGCTTTTGCTCACTGTTTTCTGACTGCTAGCTTACTTTACCCCCAGTGTTTTTAGTTCCGGGGGGTTTACTCCAAATACTGTTGGCCAAAGGCCTCGTACAGTCTGGAGGTTTTATGCCTTTAATGATGGCGATTGCCTTTTATGCGGCATTTTTCTCTAGCTTAGGCTGCTTTGTGGCGTTTTTGCCTTCAGCCTGCTATAATACGGGGTATTTCCCGGTTTTCTTTGGTGTTCGCCGAATTTAGATAGCTCAACCTATCTATCTGGGGCGACCCACTCGTTATGGCTGATCCATGATTTCAACGATGGCAGACATTTCAGTAATAAATTACTCTTTATTGATTATTTCCTGCAAACCCTAACATCAAGAAATAAAAGACTTCTAGAAAGATAAATTTAAAGAAAGGAGAAATAATAAGGGGTCTTCTTGGATTGAAGTATCAAGGGTAGTAGATCTTCAGGTATTGAGCATTGCATGGTCAGGGCAGCTCGCCGACTCCTCTTTTTGCTAAGTAATATGCTCCATGGCCTGCTATACCTGTGATGTGATATGGCCCTTCCCACTTGTCTGCGAGTGACCCTGCAGTTTTGTCCTTAGTTCCTGGTGTCACCCTTTTTAGGACCAAGTCCCTGAGTGCAAACCTTCTGACTTTCACATGTGAGTTGTAGTATCTCGCCGCTCTCTGCTGATAGGCGGCGTTCCTTATTTGGGCATGCTCCCTTCTCTCTTCTAGTTCATCTAAGCCGTATTTCAGCATGTCAACATTAAGTTCTGGTTGGAAGAGTTGTGTTCTCGGCGAAGAGAACGCTGTTTCGATCGGAATGACTGCCTCAGTCCCAAATGCCATGGAGTAGGGTGTCTCCCTAGTAGAGTTTCTTTCAGTCGTTCGGTACACCCATAACACCTGTGGTATTTTTTCCGCCCAATTTCCCTTTTTGACAGCTAGCTTGGCTTTCAGGTTGTGTTTGATGATTTTATTTACCGCCTCAGTTTGACCGTTTGTCTGTGGGTGAGCTGGAGAGGCATAGTAGTTGTTGATCCCATACTTCTTGCATAAATCTCTGAATTTCTTGTTATCGAATTGTGTCCCATTGTTAGTGATGATGGTGTTTGGTATTCCGAACCTGTACAGAATATTTTTCTTCACAAAGTTGGTTGTATTTGCTTATGTTATGTGTACTAGTGATTCGGCCTCTACCCACTTAGTGAAATAATCCACTACTACAATGGCGTGTTTTGCTCCTCCTAGTGCTGTGGGCATTAGGCCGATCAAATCAATTCCCCACATGGCGAACGGCCATGGGGAGGTGATGCTTTGTAAGCGCTCAGGCGGCTGGCGAATGTTATTCGCGATCTTTTGACATGCTTCACATCTGGTCGCTATTCTTTTTGCATCGGCGAACATGGTCGGCCAATAGAACCCTTGCCTTAGTGCTTTATGGGCTAGACTGATGCTCCCAGCATGATTCCCACAGCTTCCACTGTGTATGCCCTTCAGGATTCCTTCTACCTCTTCAGGTCCAACACATCTTTGCAATGCTCTCGAAAACCCTCTCCTATACAGTTCACCGTTGAGGACTGAATATCTTTTTGCCTTGTATTTCAGCCGCTTGGCTTCTAGCAGGTCATTTGGGAGGACGTCATTGATCAAGTATTCTTTGATTGGGGTCATCCAGTTGGTTGGTTCATTCATGATTACCCCCACTTCGGTCTGCTCGGCTATGCTGGGTCGAAGCAGGTGTACCATAGGGATTGTTCGGGGCCAGATGTTGACCGTGGTGGATGCCAACTTGGCCAAAACATCTGCCTGCTCATTCTTTTCTCTTGGGATCTAAACAATCTTGTATTCTTTGAATCGCCCCAATAACTCTTTTGCTAGTTTTAAATAAGCGATCATGTTGTTGTCCTTTGTTTGGTATTCATCGAGTACCTGGTTGACGATGACTTGGGAGTCGCTAAACACTTCAATTTCATCAGCTCCTAGGGCTGTACATACTTTCAGTCCTGCTATCAGCGCCTCATACTCGGCTTGGTTATTGGTGGCCTTGAAAT
Organism: Acer campestre; assembly: GCA_954870605.1. NCBI lineage: Eukaryota > Viridiplantae > Streptophyta > Magnoliopsida > Sapindales > Sapindaceae > Acer > Acer campestre. Next base: position 10,734,183 of record OX940800.1, read on the forward strand.
CAAACCGCAAGGCACATTCTACAGAATCTCCTTCTGGGGTTGTGACCACTATCCCTGGCCTGCTGCCATGCATGTTTGATGAGCCGTCTGCACAGAGTTTCCAGCGAAAGTTTTTCCTTGCTTGCTCTATCATCATCTTTGCCACTTCAGTATCTGGCTCGGTGAATTCTGCTACAAAGTCTGCTACTGCTTGGCCTTTGATTGCCATTCTTGGGATGAATTCCACGTCAAATTCGCTTAGCTCAATGGCCAATTTTGTAAGTCTGCCCGACACTTTTGGTTTTTGTAGTATCATTCTTAGTGGGCAGTTGGTGTATACTCCTACTTTGTGTGCTTGGAAATACGGCCTCAGTTTTCTCGCTGCTGTTATTAGTGCGAGCGCCATATTTTCAGCTGGCGAATATCTTGTTTCAGCCGGCAGCAATGCTTTACTTGTGTAGTACACTGGCTTCTGTATTCCATCTTCCTGCCTTATTAATACAGAACTAGTGGTTGCTTCTGTGACTGACAGATACATGTATAGCACTTCTCCCGTGATAGGTTTTGATAGTAACGGTGCTCGGCCTAGGTATTCTTTAAGGGCGAGAAAAAGCTTGCTCGCAATCTTTATTCCATTCAATCTCTTTCCCTTTCTTAAGTGCTTTGAAGAATGGTAAGCATCGGTCTGTTGATTTTGCGATAAACCTGTTCAGCAACGCCAAGCATCCTGTAAGTTTCTAGACATCCTTCAGGTTTTTTGGGGAAACCATGTCTGCTAGCGCTTTGATCTTGTCAGGGTTCACTTCTATCCCTCTTTGATGTACCTGGTACCCGAGAAACTTACCAGATGGCACGCCGAACACACACTTTGAAGGGTTTAGCTTCATTCCGAACTTAGTTAATACATCAAAGGTTTCTCGTAGATCGTCTACATGCCCGTCGGCCTTGATGCTCTTGGTTAGCATGTCATCGACGTACACTTCCATATTCCTGCCTATTTGGCTGGCGAACATCTTGTTGACTAACCGCTGGTATGTTGCCCCATCATTCTTCAAGCCGAATGGCATAACAGTATAATAGTATAACCCTTGGTCCGTGGTGAATGCTGTCTTGTCTTCATCTGGTTTGTGCATCTTGATTTGATTGTAGCCCAAGTATGCGTCCATGAAGCTTAATAGTTCGTGTCCGGCTGTTGCGTCGACCAACTGGTCGATTCTTGGCAATGGGAAACCGTCTTTTGGGCAGGCTTTGTTTAGATCAGTGAAGTCTACACACATCCTCCACTGATTGTTTTTCTTCTTTACGAGCACAACGTTCGCTACCCATTCAGGATATTTGACTTCTCTGATCGATCCTGCTGCGAGCAACTTGGATATTTCTTCCTTTATTGCTGTACTTCTCTCAGGGTTGAAGCTTCTCCTTTTCTGTATTATCGGCTTGCATTCTTTGCTTACTGCTAGATGGTGTGTGGTTACACTTGCATTGATTCCCGGCATATCTTCGTGACTCCAAGCAAAGATCTCATTGTAATCCCTCAGCAGATTCACAACACCTATTTTAACCTGCTTCGGTAGATTCGCTCCAACCTTGACTGTTTTATTAGGTTCTTTTTCATCCAGAATGACAGTTTCGGTTGGTTCTTCTTTTTCTCTATTGGTCTTATCCCTCGGGTCTAGCTCGAACGTTTCGGGGTTTTCCTCCCTCGTCTCTTGGTCGAGTTGAAATACGCCCAAGGTTTTTACTCCAATCTTGTCTTTAAAAATTGACAGGTTGGCCCGGCAAGCCATTTCCTGCGACCCTTTAAGCTCTCCAACTCCAAATTCTGTCGGAAATTTGACTTTTAGCATATGGGTGGATGTGACTGCCTGTGCCTTGTTCAAAAATGGCCGGCCGAGTAAAGCATTGTATGGCCAGTTGTAAATGTCAACCACCACGAAATCCAGGAGGATAGTCATTCGACAAGGTGTTGTTCCAAACCTCACAGGTAATTTCACCGTCCCCAAAGATCTTACTTCTGCACCTCCGAACCCTTTTAGGGGCACATGGAACGGTTCCAAATCCTTCCTATCTAGCCGAAGTTCGTCGTACACTCTGGCGCTCAAAATGTCAGCGGAGCTTCCGTTGTCTATCATTACTCGGAGGACATCCCTGTGTGCTATTTGTACTCCCACAACTATTGCGTCATTGGGTTTGGCATCAATTCCTTCGGAATCTTCGACTGTGAAGATTATTGAGTCGTGCCCTTCTTTGGGTCTCTTATGGTTCCTCTGTACAGAGTTTACTTCAAAGTCCCTGTTTTCGTACATTACTTCCCTGACTTCCGACATCCTTTCTCTATTACTTCTGCCAGTGTGAGGTCCCCCAAAGATAGAATTTATAGCTGTGCTAGGGCTGCCTCTTTTCGGGCTTCTTCTTTCTTGCCCACCTCCTCGGTGGCTATCTTGGCGACCAGTGTTTTGGTCTCCCTTTAGGGTGAAATCTTTAAGGTATCCTTCTCTGATCAGACTCTCGATATGATCCCACAATTGAAAGCATTTAGAGGTATCATGCCCGTGGTCTTTGTGGAATCGGCAGTATTTCGTTGTATCCCTCCGGACATTAGCTAACTGTTGTCGGGGATATTTGGCGAGCCCTTTATCTTCTACTATAGATAGTATGTCTTCCTGTTCGCCATTTAGGGGAGTGTAATTACTGTACCTGCCTCAGAATCTACTGGTTCTGTTATTACCCCGGCTCTCTCTAGTTGGCTTCTCCGGATCTTCTCTTCTTTTTTGGCGATCGCGAGATTGGCCCTTTGTCCTCTCATCCTTGGACTCGGACTTTGTGTCTAGTTTATGACCATGGACGTAACTACCCTCTTGGGCTACTTCTTCTTCTTCTGCTAACGCATAGTCTCCAGCTATATCCATCATCTCCTCATATGTCTTTGGCCGGTCCCTCCGCATGTCGAAAGACAGACGTCCACTTTGCAGCCCATTGGTGAAGGCTGCTATGACAGCTACATCGCTTGCATCTTCTATTTGGGCGACCTCCTTCCCAAACCTGGCTAAGTACTTTTTGAGTGACTCGTTGCTTTCTTGTTTCAAGTTCGATAGATGAGCCAGTGATTTTCTCCTCTGTACACTTCCCATGAATTGCCTTATAAACGCCTTGCTGAAACTAGAGAAGTTGTTAATACTTCTGGCTGGTAGGCGTCCAAACCATCTGGAAGCGAGGTCACTGAAGGTTTGAGGGAATGTTAAGCACAAGAGGCCGTCATTGGATGCGTACTGAGCCATGACATTGCGAAATCTGCGGACATGCTCCTTTGGATCCCTGTTCTCCTTGTATTGTTCAATAGTTGGCATTCTGAATCTTTCCGGGAACCGGGTGTGAGCGATATGATCGACGAATGGATTGTCTGACTCATCATCTGAAGAAACATTGTGTCTGTATCGCTTAGCCATTGCTGAGACCTTCTTTGAGAGTTGTTGGAGGGTAATGCTTCGATAACCAGTTGGTTCTCCCTCTTGGTTGAGCCTGCTTTTGATTGTCATCCTCCGATAATTATCTTCCCTGCTATCGATACTTCTATCAACTTCTAGATCATCTGTACTTTCGGATCTCTGCTGCCGTGCCCTTTATGACCGCAATCCCCTTATCGGGTTGGGACTCCTGTCTCCCAACGAGATCGACCGCCACCTCCTACGGGCTTTATTAGATCTGTCATTGGCGGGTTCCCTATGCATTCGCCCATGACCTCGCTTTTCTGGGAAATCCTCATCCAGCAAGCTTTTTCCCTTCTTTTGCCCTCTTTCTTCCAGGGCCTCTGGCGAACCCAGGGGGGCTTCTCCCACAATTAGTTTTGCTTGAGTACTGGGAGTCGCAACATGGACTTCTGATCGCAGCCTTCCTGTGGGATGATTCTCGGGCGTGCTGGTCGTCAGCTCATAAGGAGACGAGGCTCCTAATCCTATCGGAAGCGTGAGTCCAATCTTGTTGGCCTCATTGACTAGATTCACCAATGCGGTATGAAAGTGCTGTAGATTTTCATTGGCTACTCTAGTCCCTGGAGTCGCAGTCACAGTCGCTGCTGACTGTTCCCCTGTTGCCAACGTTTCCTCTCCTGGTATCACCGCTGCCTCGGGGATCTGATCATTATTGGGGATTTCATCTCTATCGCTACCGTTGCTCATGTTGTGTCTGTTTTGTAAGGACTCCTGGAAGCTTTTAATTCAATCACCCCCCTCTTTCTAGCGCCAATTGTTGACGGTGATTTTTGGATTGACTCGGTCAACAATAATATCTTAATAAAAAACAAACGAATAAAGAAAATTAATCAATGCATGCAAAACAGATTTTACGTGGAAAACCCTTGAATGAGAAAAAACCACGGTGCCCCTTGAGGGCGAGAGAAATGACTATGAATCGCTTATGATTTACACACTCAGATCTCTCATACAATCGCCTGATTATTCTCTCTATATCCTCGAACCCCTTTTCATGGGATTTAGGGTTCTATTTATATTAGTTTTTCTAGGGTTTCCCGTGCCTCTGCCTTGTTGGTAGGGGAGTTCCTATTTTCTGTTATGTAAGGAGTCTAGGGTTTGTAAACAACTTTAGGGTTTGTTTCCTGTTTGGACTCTTCTTTGTTTAAAATCAATTGGATCCTATCTGGAATAGGATTTGATCTTTTAGGCCTTGTACCCGGTCGAATTCTTGACATGGAAAGTATATTTGGAATCAGATTACTCTTCTGGCTGTATGTTTCTTGGCGAACACCTTGGATCGACGAACACACTTTTCCTTTCTGTTGACCGACAGGCTGTGGCGAGCACACCTCTACTTTGAATTAGCGAGCGTGCCAGCTGGTATATCTTTAACTGATCTCCTCTCGTTGACCGGTCAACGGGTGGCGTGTTTATTCATTTGACCTGTCTTTATTGCATCTTTTGCTGACGTGTTCTATTGCCAAATTTACACATACAACAGTATACTTTTTTAGATATTTTGGGATAGATTTATTTGATTAATCTAATGATTTTGAATATTTTGGTTTTATCGATTTAAAATCTCTACATCTTTGCTCACCGTTGGGTATCCCTTATCCATATGGTTAAAAGAAAGATATCTTTATAAATAGAATAAAATGTATTCATTTATTTCTTTTCTCCAATAAAATTTGTCTTCTTTCCTTTCAAACAATAATCATTAAAAACATTATCATTTCTTTTCTTTTCCTTTCCTAATTTCATTTTTAACTTATCATTTCAGTTCCTTTCTTTTTCATCAAATCAAGCATAGTGTTAGTCCCCTTTTTTTTTTTTTTTTTTTTTTTGGCAAACATAATCAAAAGAGGAAATAGTAAATAGAACCAAATAGGTTTGGCTTTGTGGTGATAGCATCAAGTTTATGATTTTATATATTGTTTTATCACTAAAAGTATGTAATGAGACAAGAATGCCATTGACTTCACTTTTCTTTCTTCTTTCTCTTTCTCTAAAAAAAACAACTTTTTCCTTCACTTTTTCATGATAAAAAGAAAGAATCTCTCAAGAAAATTGCAGAGAAATTGTGATTTTATCTCGTTTGTAATTGTTTGAGACGAAGAAGAGGAACCGACGTGAAGAAGGAAAAAAGATCGCAATAGAACATAAATCAAAAGAAAAAACGAAAAAAAAAAAAAAAAAAACAGATCTGAAATTTTTTCGAGAAAATAAGTCTCGAATTCAAGAGATTAATTATCAGATTCAAGGTAATAAGTCTCAGAGATTTATTTTGGTATTTCCGAGACTCCGTGTGTAATGCAAAAATAATAATAATAATAATAATAATAATAATAATAATAATAATAATAATAATAATAATAATAAAGGGTAATTACCCTAGTGGCCATCAACTTATGCCACCACTATTAAAATGGCCACTAAATGAGGAATTGGTTTCAAAATGGTTATTTTTGGTAAACATTGTTACACTAATGGTCATTCCATCCAATTCTATCAATTTTCATCTAATGAGTGACATTTTGGTAAATAAGTGGATGACATTAATTTATTTTATATATTTTATGGAAATCAATATTTTCTTTTGTTTTTTGAAATAGATAATTATATTTAGTGTATATATATACGTATAGCATATTTCAAACATATATATATTGAAAAGATTAAAGCTATAAAATCTAAAAATTCTAAAATATATATTTGAGATAAGTTGGAAAAAAAATATATATATATATATATATTATTTTTTGAGAAGATTAAGGCTACAAAATCTAAAAATTCTAAAAAGTATATTTGAGATAAGTTGAAAAGAAATATATAAATATATATATTCTCTTTTGAGAAAATTAAGGCTACAAAATATAAAATTTCTAAAAAATATATTTGAGATAAGTTGAAATATATATATGTTTGAGATATGCTATACATATATACACACACTAAATATAATATTTGTTTCAAAAAACAAAAGAAAAAATTGATTTTCAAAAAATATCTAAAATAAATTAAGTCATCTCCTTATTTATCAAAATGTCACTCATTTGATGGAATTTGATGGAATGTACATAAAACTAAAATAAAATCATTTCGAAAAAAAATGAAAACAAAATTCAAATTCATATTGAAATGAAGTGAACTCTAAAAAAGTACAATCACATTTACTAAATGATAACATAATAAATAGAGAGAAAACCAAAACTAACCACTTGAAACATTAAACTTTTGTTTGTAACCACTTTTGAAATTTTAATTGTTAATAACCACTTTTTTTAAAAGAAAATTAATGTATGTCCATCAATTACCAGAGTGCCCCTAAAAATAGTTTAATTTTAAATCTTGAAGCAAACTTGAAATCATGGGTAAATTGAAATGTCCAAACTTGAAATCATGCCTAATTGGAAATGTCCAAACTTGAAATCTAGACTAAATTGAAATTAGGCTGAGGTTTTTTTTTTACCCCTTTTTCTTCTTTGTTTTCTTCTTCCCCAAATTCAAATTAGGTTTAGGTTTTTTGTTCCTCTTTTGTTTTGCAGGCCAAATCGCCGGCGACTTTGAAGCACCGAGCCGCCAGTCGTGAAGCTCCATCGCCGTCGTTGGTCGTGAAGCTCCATCGCCCAACCCCCATCGTCGTCGCTGGTCATGAAGCTCGACAGGTGAAGGTCGTGAAGCTATCATTCACGTGGCTGGTCGCTGCTCCGTGAAGGTCATGCGACCTCGACGACGACGTCCGGCGGTGGACCACGCTGTTTGGCAATGGGCGACGGCACCGAAAGGAGAAAAGAGAGAGAGGATCGGGAGAGAGAGAGCAGATGAGAGAGAATGAGAAAGAGAAAAAAGGAGAGAGTGTGTGTTGGGGAGGTTTTTATATGAGGGTTTTTCAGTAATTTCTCAAAAAAATGGTTATTAACAAATAAAATTTTGTTTGTGGTTAAAAACAAATTTTCTATAATATGTGGTTAGTTTTGACAATTTTCACTAATAAATAAGTGTAAGTTAAGCAACACCGTCAAATATCAAAATAAGAACCATATAAATCAGGAGTTCATAATCTCTCTTGCTTTGCCTTTTTGCAATGCTTTTCCTAATTTAGTCACACCTACATATAAAGAAAAATTATACGGTCAAAATTTGTTATTTCTTTCTCTATGTTAAAATAATTATGTTACCCTCCCTCTAAGGGATGGGTATTTCTCCATGGGGCTCCATCCCCAATTCCCCATGGGGCCCCATCCCCATTTGGGGGTAAAATTCACCCCCCAAATGGGGTTAGGGGGATGAAATTTTACCCCCAAATGGGGTTAGGGGGTAGTGGCAAATTTCATCCTTAAATCCTAAATCCTAAATTGAGGTGGGGTTGGGGGAACCTTCCCCCACCCCAATTTCTCCCATATATATATATATATAAATGTTCAAGTTATTGTGCACTGATATAACTTCATCAGTGCGCTGGATGTAGACCATTAAATTTGCATACTTTGACTCAAAGTATATGCACTTGTCAAAATTTCTCCATAATCAGTGGTCCACATGCATTGATACTGATTTAGTCACATCAGCGCGCACTGATGTGAACGAGACCGTATATATATATTAATTTTTATAAAATTTTATGTATTTATTTTAGATTAAATTAAACCAATTATATATTTTAGATTGGATATTTTGATTATTTTTTGGATTGGATATTGAAAAATGATGAAACAAAAGATTGGGATGACCAGATTTTGAACCCCAAATTTTGGATTTCGGATTTCGGATTGCAAATAGAGGAAAATGAGGGATGGGATGGAGGAACCTACCCCCAAACACCCCCATCCTCACATCCCCCAAATTAAATGGGGTTTGGGGCGGGGGTGGCGGAAGGGTAGAGGAATGGGGGGGGGGGGGGGGGGGGGGGGTGCCTCCTCTGCCCCAATGAGCCCCACGCCCATCCCTAATTCTAATGTTAACATCCCAATAGTCAATTGGTTGGTCAACGATTCTAGGGGGAAGTTTGTACAATTAAAGGATAATTTGTTGGGGAGTGCAAATTCACCTAAAGTCAAGGATATTAGTGCAGATTTTCTTATTTCTATTTTAATTTGTTAAGTTATATATATATTGAAATAAGTTAATTTATATGTTAAATGATCTAAATAACCATATTTTATTAGTTTTTAAAAAATTCAACTAATATATGGAGAGGATTTTTGTTGATTTTTTATACCGGAAATGATTTTGGCATTTCATCAAAAGTTGGAGAGTTAATTGCAAGGCTATATCAATATGAGTCTAACATTTTTGTGTACTGACTTTCTAGGTTTGTACTCAACTTAATAAGTTGAGTTTTAATAACACCAAGATAATTAAATTGACCAAAATAAAAGACCAAATATTTGGGAAAAAAAAGAAAAAGTTGCAAGTATTAATAAGTCTTTAGTAAAGGCAAATTAAGTGTCGACTAAAGGTTTGATAAAAATGTGAGACTTAATAAGTGGAATTTGTGTTTGTTTATGAGTGATATTTTTATCAAAAACATGCCTTAAATTATTAAAATTTAAGTTATTAGATTGGTGCTAATTATATTAAATAAGTACTAATAGGTGCTAGAAATTTAAACAAATTCTCCCTTATCATTTTTAAGGGGTATAATAGTCACTCAACATGTTCATATACTAAATCAACCTATTGTTGACAAAAATCTGAAGGTATATGTAGCAACAGAGTCGTTTTTGTAATATTGAATTATTTAAGGGTTTAATTTTATTTTATTTTTTTGCAAATCTCCTGATGTATTAAATACTTTAATTAAGCTACAAAATCACAACTATTTCCCGATCGTGTTCCATGGCAGATGTTTTCATGTTCTTTGCTCAGCCTGAGATTAGCAGGGTTGAAAAGCCGCCTGATCCTAGTTTTAGTGCCAAGCGTTCTCGACCCTTTGATGCAGATGTCATCGGTGATTCCTTGAGGAAGCCGACGGTTGAGAGCTTTAAATCGAAACTCCTAAATGCTTCCAGCCCAGATAATTGGCATGGATTTGGTACCGATAAAGAGAAGCTTAAGATTGAAGAAGGAGATGTAACAATTACGGAAGGACCGAATGGGCCAGCTATGAAGTTATCGGATGATCTGAAATTGAAGTTGTGTAAGCCATGGGAGAATGCCCTGATTTTGAAAAATATGGGAAGATCCCACACCCTCAATTTTATGCTGTCTAAGCTGAAGCAGAAATGGCCTCTTATTGGGCACTGGCAAGTTACGGATCTAGAGGATGGCTTTTTCATTGCTCGCTTTCAGATGCTGGAAGATTTGGAGACCGTATTAACTGGTGGACCTTGGGTGGTAGCCAACCAATATCTTGCTGTGCAGCGGTGGAGGCCCAATTTTGTCCCTGGGGAGGAGGAAATCCGCAAGATGATGGTTTGGGTAAGATTATCTAAACTTCCAATGGAATGGATTGACGTAGGACTGTTGTATAGGATAGGAGGAATGCTGGGTACTACCATTAGAGTTGACCCCATTACTGAATCTCAGGCTAGAGGCCGGTTTGCGAGAATTTGTGTTGAGATTGACATTACGAAGCCTTTGAAGAGTTACCTTGATGTAGAGAATAGAGCTATCAAAGTTGAATACGAAAATCTGGGGTTGATTTGCTTTAACTGTGGAAGAATTGGACATAATAAGGAATTCTGTAAAGAAGGCACAGCTGAGAAGCATGATGAACCTGCTCATGTTGAGGCGAGTAACTTAGAGTCATGAAGCATTGTTAATGAAAGTGGAAGGGAGTCTTATAGGCCCTGGATGCAGGTGTCATATGGAAAATATAACAGAAATCATATGGGATATAGTTCTAATGGGAGGAAAAGTGGAAACCAAGGTAAGGGTAATAGACAGGGGAGTGGTGAAAGGCAGACTAGTGGAGTTGCCACAGCTGACAGTGTTAGCAAGGCCAGTAATGTGACAAGTAAGAAAAGTGTAGATCCTAAGAGGAATGGCAAATCAGTTCCTGCAACAGGTACAGGGTCTAGGTTTGCTGTATTGAATGAAGTTATGGAGGAAGATGCCAATTTAGGAAGTAAACAGGAAAAGGCTACCTCTAGTAAAGTGCTCTCCGAAATCTCTAACAGGAAAGTGCCTAGGATGAATATGATAAATCCCATTGCTAACAAATATTTAATTGACCCACCCAATGGCAAGAACAAGGTCAGTAAGCCTTTTAAAGAAAATGGGAGAGAAGTCTGGGATAAGAAAAATGGGAAAGGGGTGCATAAGCATCCGCAGTCTTTTACTGGTGTGCAGGCTACTTTCCCTGAATCCATTGAGGATTCTGAAGTTCTCCAAAGTTTGCATAAGAAGATGGTGGAAATAAGGGTGGCTGAAGCTCCACATCCTCCAGGCAATGTCCCTTCCATTGATGAGAAACAGGGCGCTGATCAGGGGAGGCAGCTTATTGCCGTTACTGAGGATTCTAACTTTGAAGTCGTTGCCTCCAAGCTCAAGGAGGCAATGGAGATAGTTTTGGAATAATTATGCTGTGTTTGGGTCTGCCTGTCCGTTTTCTTGATGATTTGTTCTTGGAACATTAGAGGTGCTGGTAAGAAAGGCTTGGGCAAAATTGTTGCTGATGTTAGGAGAATGGGACATTTTGAAGTCATTGCTATTTTAGAGCCTAGGGTGAGTGGTGCTAGGGCTGTTAAGATTGCTGATAGTTTAGGGTTCAATAATAAATTTATTGTTGATGCTTCCGGTTTTTCAGGTGGCATTTGGTTACTTTGGAATGACAATAAAGTTAACTTGCAAGTTGTTGCGAGTTCTAAGCACACAATTACTGCATTGGTGTCTAAGGGAAGCTCTTTGTGGGTCACTACTTTTGTGTATGCTAGTCCTAGTGGTATGATGAGAAGGAAGTTGTGGGAGTATCTTACTGTTGTTAGGAAATGTTTCACGGGACCATGGGTGGTGATGGGGGATTTCAATGAAATCGTTAGTAGCTCTGAGAAAAGAGGGGGAAGGAGTAGTTTTACTATATCTGGCTTTGGTGAGTGGATTAATGGAAATGGGTTGGTGGATTTAGGTTTCATTGGGCAGAAATTTACTTGGGTGGCTAATAGAGGTAGCAATGAGAGTATTTGGGAAAGGCTTGACAGAGCCCTTTGTTCGGAAGATTGGAGGTTCATGTTTGCGGAGGGCTTTCTTAGGCACCTCCCTAGAATTGCTTCAGATCATTGTCCCATACTTCTTAGTCTTCATAGCAATCATATTCCTCGTAGTTTTTTGAAACCTTTTAGGTTTGAAGCCATGTGGATTAAGCATGAGAACTTTGGGCTTATGGTGAAGCAATTTTGGGAAACCCATTCTGAGAATTTTGTTGATAAGACTCAAGCCTTAGCTAGTGAGCTTAGAGAGTGGAATAGGTCCTCCTTTGGCTGCATTTTTAAGAAGAAAAGAAGAATTCTTGCCCTTTTGCAAGGGATTCAAAAATGCTTAGGTGAAAGGATCAAACCGGGTTTAGTAAAACTTGAAGCTAGATTACAAGAGGAGTACAACCAAATTATTGCCCAAGAAGAGCTTTTTTGGCTGCAGAAATCTAGAACTACCTGGCTTAAGGAAGGTGACAAAAATACCAAGTTTTTTCACCTTGCCACCTTGATTAGAAGAAGATATAATAAATTGGAAGGTCTTAAAGATGAAGATGGGATTTGGAGGTGTGATAAGGATGATATGAAGATTATTGCTCTTTCCTATTTTAATAAGCTCTTTGCCTTTCAACCCCCTCAAGAATCCTTTGATATTTTGCCTCGGTTTTTCCCTGTTTTAGAAGAGGGTTTGAGTGATGAGTTGAATAGGGATATTTGTGATGAGGAAGTTAAGGATGGCTTGTTTGGCATTGGGAGGTTTAAGGCTCCTGGACCGAATGGGTTTCCAGCTGCTTTCTTCCAAAGCCAATGGGAGGTGTGTAGGAAGGAGTTGTGTCAGCTTGTGAGGGATAGTTTCAATTCTGGAACCTTTCCTGCTGCTTTGAACCAAACCATCATAGCTCTCATACCTAAAATTCCTAGCCCTCTTGATATGACACACCTCAGACCTATCAGCCTTTGTAATACAGCCTACAAAGTGATTAGTAAGGTTATTGTTCAGAGACTTAGGAGTATTTTGCCTAAAGTAGTAAGTCCTAACCAAGTGGCTTTTATCCCTGGTAGGCATATTCAGGATAACATTGTGGTGGCCCAAGAGGTTCTCCACAAGTTTAAAACCATGAAGGGAAAAAAAGGCTTCGTTGCTTGGAAGATTGACTTAGCTAAAGCCTATGACAAACTTCAATGGAATTTCATTGGTAATGTGCTTATGGATGTTGGTATTGATGGCAGCCTCCTCAAGCTCATAATGTGGTGCATTACTAGTGTTAGCTACAAAATTGTTTTGAATGGTGAAGTTTCTGAACCTTTCATCCCGGGGTGTGGTATTAGGCAAGGAGACCCTCTCTCCCCCTATATTTTTGTGCTTTGTATGGAAAAGCTATCTCACTTGATCAACCATCAACTTAGGAGTGGGAGGTGGAAATGTGTTAAGATCTCCAGAGGAGGCCCTGAAGTGTCTCACCTTTTTTTTGCTGATGATCTCATCCTATTTGGGCAAGCTTCCATCACTCAGGCTGAAATTATGAGGGAGTGCCTTGACACTTTCTGTGACTCTTCTGGACAACAAGTCAGCTTCCAAAAGTCTAGAGTTTTTTGCTCTAAAAACATTAAGGAAGGAGTTGTTAGAGACATTGCTAGGGTGTGTGGGTCTCCCCTCACTAATGACCTTGGGAATTACTTGGGAGTACCTCTTATTCACAAGAGAATTTCTAACCAAACCTACAGGGAACTTGTGGAAAAGACTCAAAAGAGGCTATCGTCTTGGAAGAGTGAGGCTCTCTCTATTGCGGGACGGGTCACCCTTATCAAAGCAGTTACCTCTGCCCTCCCTATTTATACCATGCAATCGGTAAAACTCCCTAGTGAGACGTGCACTAAGTTGGACAAGATCAATAGGGATTTCCTTTGGGGCCATACTTCTACAAAGAGTGCCATCCATCTTGTTAAGTGGGATGATGTATGTCTTCCTAAGAGGAATGGTGGATTAGGTATCAAGAAAACTAGAAACATGAATCAATCTTTGCTTGCCAAAACAGGATGACGTATCCTCCATAAGGATGATGGCATTTGGTGCCGTCTTCTTCAACACAAGTACTTGAGCAATAGATCGATCCTTGATCCTAATCTTGCTAAGGGAATTGTTTCTTCTAGTACTTGGAAAGGAATCGCGTTTGGCGCTAAATTAGTTGCTAAAGGGATTAAGTGGAGAATTGGTAGTGGCAGCCATGTCAGGTTTTGGAGTGATGATTGGGTGCCGGGGGTTGGGGTTCTTTTGGGTTTTGCCACTAAGAAGCTTACTGAGGAAGATATGGCACAAACCGTGGACTTGTTCATGACTAATGGCTGTTGGAATGTTCAACAGCTAGCTTCTGTGCTTCCTTGGGACGTGGTGCATAAAGTGGTCAGTATTCATGCGGGTAGAGATCATAGTGGTCAGGATAGAGCCATTTGGGGGTGGAGCAAGTGTGGCAACTTCTCTGTGAAGTCGGTTTACGCTGGGCAGTTTGATGAGGGCAGCCTTCCTTTATGGAGGTGGAGATGCATATGGAAGCTGAAAATTCCTCCAAGAATTCAAATGTTTCTTTGGACTCTACTTCAGGGAAAGATTCTAACCAATCACCATAGGACTGTTAGAGGCTTATCCACTGATCCCACTTGCCCCAGATGCTCTGTTGACATTGAAGACATTGAGCACTTGGTGAGGGGGTGCAGCCATTCCAGATTTTTCTGGAAGGAGGTGTTGGCTAGCTGCAATGTTGCGGCTTCTTGTCAGGGGAATATTGAAGATTGGATTGCTGAAAATTTGGGGAACACTAAGCTGACTGCAGGTAAGGTTCCTAGTTATCTTCTCTTCTCTTGTGCTTTGTGGTTTCTTTGGAAATGGAGGTGCAAAATGGTTTTCGAACCTAACTTCTCTTCTCCTCAATATCCTAGTTTGATTATTAACCAATTTGCCAAGGATTGGTTTTGTGCCAATGTTGGTGGGGCTGCCAGAGTGAATTCCCAGTTATTGGTTGCTTGGGTGCCTCCTAGTGAGGGATGGACTAAACTAAATACTGATGGTAGCTGTGTTTGTGGTGGCGGGAATTCTTCTGATATCAGTTCTGGGGGGTCTGATGGCAGAATTTCTGGGCATTCTGTTGGTCATATTGCTGCTGGAGGAGTCATGCGCAATCACTGGAAGAATTGGGTGAGAGGGTTTGTGACATACAAGGGTGTTGGAAACGTGCTTGAAGCCGAGTTATGGGGAGTGTTAGAGGGTCTCACTATGGCTTGGGACACAGGGATTAAGAATTTAATTGTGGAAACGGATTCCCTTGAGAGCGTGAAGCTCATCTCTAATGAGTCTAACCCCAATCATCCTCTCTTTAGTCTGATTCAGAGTTGTAAGCAGCTGGTTCAAGCTGATTGGAACTGCAGAATTCAGCATGTTCTTAGGGAGGGCAATAGGCTGGCTGATGGTCTTGCCCATATGGCTCACAATTTGAATTATTTGAAGCGTGATATCTTGTTCTTTGATAGCCCTCCTCCTGAGGTTGCTGTTATTTTTGGGGATGATTGCAGAGGTGTGGTCGCTGTTAGGTAGGGTGCTGCGCCTGATTCTGTTATGTTTTAGTTGGTTTCTGGTTTGGGCTTAGGCCTCCTCTGTACCAAAAAAAAAATACTTTAATTAAAATCACTGATTATTATTTTTTTTTTATGAAAATTAAATCACTGATTTTAATTATATTTAATAGTTTATAATCCTATCTAGGCCATATATATTTTTGAAACTTTTTACCATTTGTAGGATTCAAGCCATTAACTTGTGAGTCATTTGTCCAAACCCTAAATTCATCCATCTACCAGCTGAATTACACCTCTGGGGCATGAATGCAAATATGTTTAGATGTTATCTTAAAGTATATTTTAACGAGATTCATTGCACCATATTCAATAGTAGCACTGTAGCAGCCACCGACGACACACTACCTCAAATTATATTTCTTTTTAGAGCAAATTACACCAAATCCCCTTGAGGTTTGCTCTTTCACACACGGAAACAACTTTATCATTTATTGACACCCACCTCCCCTATCATCAGTCAACGGCCGTCAGACTTAACCTTTGACCATATCAGACCATTTAAAAGTTCGAAATACCCCTAAACTTATTAAAACAATTAATATTACAAATAATTAAAATATATATATTTAAAAAAAGTTAGCAAAAATTATCCAGACTTTAAAACTAATTCAATTTATAATTAATAATTAATAAATATAATAAAATTAAATAATAATAATAATAATAAATTTTGTTTTTTTAAGAGTTAGAAAAATTATGTTTTTTTTAAATAATTAAAAAAATTAAAAAATGAAACACAAAAATGAATTATCCAATCAAACATAGCCACATCAACCCTAAAAATAATTTAATTAAGTATATTATTTATAAACAAACACGAAATCTTCTTCTTTCAAAATACCATTCATTATCGTCATCTTTTTTTTTTTTTTTTTTTTTTTTTTTTTTCCTTTTTTCTATGTTTTTCTCTGGTAACATTTTCAAGTAACATTGTCACTATGTATTAAAATCTCTGGTAGAAAATTGTCAAAGTCCATGGAAGAAAAAACATGTTCCGTGCGTGAATTAAAGATCAGGAAAAAGGAAAACAAACACATAAAGTTAAGTCTAACTAACTGGGCAACTGGGATTGTTGATTAAGTATCAGATGTTTCGCACGACAAGAGATTCTTGGAGATTATCTCAACAGGGATTTTCTCAGCAAGTTAACGCACGCCACCTGTTCGATGAAATTACCCAAAAAATCCAAACACACATCTTCTTCATCAATCCAGATCAAACACATCTCCTTCATCAATTTGAGAAACTCAGATCATCAATCTTCACAAACAAAGATATCAACACACTCAAATCATCCGGTCTCCACTCCAACAACCACCATATATATCAATCGAAAAATATCTGAACTTCACAAAACACAAATTGAATCCCAAAATAAAACCTAGAAACAAAAATGATTCACCATCTTCTGGCGATGCACACAAACATAAAAGCAAGCAAGCTTATCTTCATAACAATCCATAATAAAACCTTTAAAAAAAAAACGAAAAAAAAAATAACATTAGAGATCTGGATTCTGAGCTGTGGAGAGCCCAGATCTCTATTTTTTTTATAAAAAAAAATTGTAAAAGAATTGGGCCATTGGAGATTTGGTGTGATCTACATGTGGAGATCGCACAAAATCACCATTTTGTAAGACAAAAGTTCAAAAAAAAAATGATCAATGGAGATCTAGTGTGACTCCTTCGGAGATTGCACCAGTGTCCTCCAGATGGAGGAGACGCAGCAGTCGGCGATGGTGAGCGCGACAGTGGTATTGAGAACGGCAGCAGTGAGTACGGCGATGGTGGCACGTTGGTGGTTACAGTGGCGGAGCCTTGATATTTGTTGTGGGTTTTGATGTCAGAGAAAAAAGTAGTGTAATGAATTTGGGTGCGTGATGAAATTGGAGGTATTAGAATCTGTTTTTTTTTTCTCTAAGTTTTACTAGAAACAAATCTGTACTAATGAAGCTCCTATTGTGATGAATCAAATCATATATATATATTTTTTTTCCTGTTGCTTTGGATGTGCGTGAAGATGATAATTGTTTTTATTTCTTTTTAATTTTTTAATTTCTGTTTTTCAAATATAATTAAAAAAAGTTTTAATTTCTGTTTTTGTTTTTTAATTTTTGTAATATTAATTGTTTTAATAAGTTTAGGGGTATTTCGGACTTTTAAATGGTCTGATATGGTCAAAGGTTAAGTCTGACAGACGTTGACTGACAATAGGGGAGGTGGGTGTCAATAAATGATAAAGTTGTTTCCGTGTGTGAAAAAGAAAACCTCAGGGGAGTTTGGTGTAATTTGCTCTTCTTTTTATAAGGACGTGATACCATTACCCTTAAATATATTCCCAACGACTAATATTTGTCGTTAATTATTGGGCAAATTGCACTGACATCTCTTGAGGTTTGGACTAATTGCAGTCAGATAGTTAAAGATCATTTTTCTATACTTACACCCCCTAGAGTCAACGTCCTTCATGGGTTTTGTGAGGCAGACCAAGTCTGACATGTTAAATGTCAAAACTACCCTTACATAAATTAAAAAAAAAAAAAAACATTGTTTTGAAATATTAAATAATTATAAAAAAAAAAGGGTAAAATATTACACTGCAACCCTTGAGGTTTGACCTTAAAACACTTTGATGGAAATTTTTTGTTATTCTACACTAAGGGCCAGTTTGGTATTGCTGTAACTTTTATAATAACCACTGTTAGCTATACTGAAGGAATAATCAAATGTGAAGTTAATCAGCAAATGTTTAGTTAATTGTATTCTTAAAACTACTGTATAGCTTAAAAGCAGTATATAGATGTTTGGTAATTTTATTGTAAAATTGATGAGATTAGTTATAATGACTAAAATATACATGAATTTAAGACCTTATTTCATTTTTTTTCATTAATTATATATATTAAATTAATATTTAATTAGAATATTTAAATTGAAAAAAAAAATTCCATAAGAACAACAAAAATATTCTTAAAATATTTTATAAATTAAATCAATATTTAAATATAATATTTAATTTGATTTCATAAGGATAATAATGATATTTTAAAAGATGCATTAAATGCTGAAATAAATTATTTCATAATCACTTTCAAAAAGTAACCCCATACATACTTCTCAAAATCACTATCAAAACTTGTCAAATTATCAATTAATCACTTTTGGAAGTTTTACCAAACATTATTTTATGTCAAAATTATAAAATAATCTGATTTTAAATTTTCAAAAGTAATACCAAACTGCCCCTAACACCCTATTTGACCATGGTTAGGTCCAAAATGCCCTTGTATAATAATAAAAAGGGATATTATGATGTTAGTCCCTTTGTTTTGCATTAATCTGAGTTTGGTCCACTATTTTTGGAATTACTAACTTTAATCCTTCTGTTAAAACAAACGGACTGGCATTGTCATAGGGTATAAAGATCGAAATACCCTTAATGAAGGTTTCTAATGTATGGCAATATGGTAATTTTGTATTTAATGAAATAAAAAATGAAAAACCAAAACAAATTAAATTTAAAATTAAAATATATAAAAAACTAATTAAAATAATAATAATAATAATTATTATTATTATTAAAAGATGAATTTAGTGGAGATCTAGACCTTCCATCTCATGAGATGGATGGTGGAGATCCACCAAATCCATTTTTTAAAAAATAAAACAATTTAAAAATCACACACAATCGAACCAAACACATCTCCATCTGCAACATCATCATCTTTAACATTTTCAAACAACCCAGATTAAACCAACCACCAAACCCACATAATCACACACAATCTAAGCCACAAAATCGAACCAAACACATTTAACAACAATAAAACCTAACCCTTAAATCCAACCATCACCATCTTCTTACAATAATAGCAAAAAAATAAAATAAAATCACAACCCAGAAACACCTATTGAAACCATTAGAAATCGCCACCGAAACAACTGGACCACTACCACTTCACCATCAAACGTGACGACGATGATACCGGCACGAACAAGCTCTTGTCGACGAAGAAGAAACGAACTCTGACAAGAACCAAACCTATCTATCTCTCTCTCTCTCTCTCTCTCTCTCTCTCTCCTTCTTCTTCCCTCAATGGTTAGGTACGATTGATGGTATGAGTGGTTAGGTTCGATTGGGTTTGGGTGTAGGTGTAGGTGATTTATGGGTTTGATTAGGTTTGGGTGTGGGTGTGGGTATGGGTGGTTGGGTTCGATTGGTTCAACGGTGGTTGACAGTTTCGAAGGAGATCAGGCGCCGACGGCTTAGGGTGGTGGTTGGATTTAGGAATGGTGTGATGGCGACGGTGGCCTAATAGGTGGGTTTTGCTTGATGGGTTCGGAGGTTGTGTTGGGTTTGGTTTTGGTGATGGGAGGTGAAGGGTTTGGTGGGTTTGGTGAATTGGTGGTGGTCGGGGTTTGAAGGGTTGATGATGGTGGTTTGGTGGCTAGAGATTTAGGGTTTGAGGGTGGTGGTGGATGGTGGCTATGTGTGATGGTAGGGAAGAAGATGATGAGTTTTTTTTTTTTTTTTTTAATTTCTATTTTTAAAGGTTAATTAAAAGAAAAAGTTTAATTTATGGGTTGGATTTTTTAATTTTTTAATATTTAATTTAATTTAATTTATTAATTTTTTATTATTTAATTTAATTTATTAATTTAAATGCATTTAATAGATATATTTTTAAATTTTTTAATTTCTGTTTTTAAAGTACAATTTGTTTTTTTCACAATATAAATTCTAGATTTACCCTTGTTCCAGACAAGTTTCTAGAAGGTTTCGTAAAATTTTCCATAATGCCCTTGTTGACCTAACAGAAGTTAAAGAAAATCTAATGGAATTAGACAGTAGGGACTCGAATTGGCATTGTTAGAAAACTAATGGACTAAAGTTAGTAATTCTAAAAATTAGTGGACCAAACCCAGATTAATACAAAATAGAGGGACTAAAATCATAATATCCCTTTTTGTTATTATAAAATGGCATTTTGGATCTTACTATGAATCTATGATCAAACAATGGTGTTAGTGTAGAATAAAAAAACTTTTTTATCTAAGTGTCTTAAGACCAAACCTTAAGGAGTAGTGTCATTTACCGTATAAAAAATATTTATTGAGAAAGGCATGCCTCTACTCTACAAAATAGAGAGAAATACATGAGCATTATTAGAAATTAAAGATGTTTTTCTTTGATCACATGGAAAAAAAAATAAAGAATTTTATTCATTATTTTCTTTTTCTTTTAAAAAATAAGCAAATACCGTCTCTCCAAAATCCAAATCCACAATATATTTTTTTTTTTATCACGGGAGAGGTTTTTTTATTATTTATTTATCAACAAAATCTATGCAAAACCCATTTCAAAAAACCAAAATTCACACCTATTTCAATTTAAATTCACGCCCATTTCAAAACCACCACTTCAAATACACCAAAATCCATTTGAAACCCACCAAGAACACAACAAACCATCTTCCAAAACACCTCTCATTGGAATAACGATGCGCCGATGGAAAATAGAGAGACAAGACGTCGAGAAAGGATCCTCCACTGATTGTAGTTGCCAAAAACGTGGGTGGAGAGAGAAAGGGATCTTGTTACTTAGATTTGTGAAGAGATAGAAAAGTCATAGGGAGGAAGACAAGAACCTTCGTTGTTTTTCCAATTTTATTCATCTTTTTATTGTTATATGTATATATTTTTAAAAGGCTTCGAAAAGTCTAGAATAGCTCTGCTCTGTTAGTAGCTAAGCTGTGTCTATTAACTCTAGGGGGTGTGAATCTAGAAAAACAATCATCCACCAACTGGAGGCAATTAAGCCAAACCTTAGGGGAAGCCAGTGCAATTTCCCCTTAATTATTCAAATATATATATATATTTCTATTATTAATTCGTTATGACAATAAATATATTAGGACAAAGAATATGGACTACTAGATTTATATACTTTGACTCAAAGTATATAGACTTGTCAAAACTACTTCATAATCTATGGTCCACATTCTTCGTCCTGATATATTTATTGTCAGGACGAACTTATAATAAAAAGATTGTATATATATATTTGTCATTAAACAAAACAAATGAAGATTGATATTATAAATATCCCATTAAATTGCAAAGCATAGGTAGACGAAGACAGGGGCATGGTACAGGCTGATTTTTTGGAAAAAAATTTGTTAAAGTTATTACAAAAGTTGCCCTCTTAACTGAAACAAAACACTCTAGACACAAAATAAAACACATCTTACAAAACAAAATAAAAATTTTGGAGGTTAAACATAACTTTCAACCTTTGAAGTACAATCTAACGGATCATATTAAATTTATATTATTGATTGTTTAAATAATAACAAAAAAAAAAAAAAAGTAAATAAATCATCTTGATTGACACATGGATTATTTAGATTTATTGAATTTTAATATGTAGGAGTTTGATTGAATTTTAGTAGTAATTAGTTCACGTGTAAAATTGTATTTTTAATTTCTTGACAATCCAATTGTTATTATAGGTTGCAATGTCAAACAATTTTATATCCAAATCAAGAACACAATAAATTAATAAAATTTTCACCCATAGTTGAGATTCACTTAATTTTATTTTTAGCCTACCCTACTATATATAACATCCTAGCTTCGTCCCTGGACGGAGACCCTCTCTCTCGTTAGAGTTATATGTTATAAATTAATAAGATTTTGTCGAATCTCGACAAACCCAATAGTGTGTATATATAAAACTTTTGAGGGTGTTACTTTTCTACGCTGTCATTGTTTGACACCGATCTTTTTATTGTTTTCTATTCTCACTTTTTTTTAGGGTGTTTTCTATGCTCACTTCTTGAAACTTCCTAGCTAGTAACTATCTAAGTTATGTTGGATATGACTCAAATTACCAATGGTTACCAAACACGATTTACCAATGCGGAGACTTCCTAGAGACGTGAGAGCGTTTGGGAGTATGAGATTATGGTTGAGGGAGGTTTGAAGTCAAAGAAGAACAGGAGAAACAAATTCGGTGAATTACCGCGGCCTAGGACCGCCGGGTAGGCAAGTGCCTAGGCCGCGGCACACGCAGCGGTAAAACTCCCAGGTTTTACGCTGTGTAGGACCGCTACGTAGGCAAGTGCCTAGGCAGCGGTCACAAGCAGAAGATGACGAGAATGAAGCACGTGGATCATGGTTTTCTAAGTGGTCAAGTTCAACACGGTTTAGGAAGCGGGTGGCCAACTGCAACTTGAATCGTAGTTAATCACAAGCACGCGTTGAATCATGAAATATTCATGGAAGAGGAAATATGTTGCTTCTGAAAGTTCGAATAAAAAAAGGATTTCTACTTTGAAGAAGACTTATCATAAATAGGAAATAGTATTTATGTGGAACAAGTAATTCTAGTACGTATAAGAATAGGATTTCCTTGTTAACTTAAACTCCCTGTAATACATATAAATAGACCATAATAACTAGGTTATTAGTGTGTGAAAAACACCTGAAAGGGGGTGGAGCAAAATAGCAAATACTAGAGAGATCTCAAAGTGAGCATTGGGTGCAATTGGGTTTGGGGTATTAGTTAGAGAGAGATCCTAAGTGTGTGGTTGTAACAATTTACTACATATTGGAACTTTTCTTGTCGTCCTGACAGCCGTGGTTTTTTCCTGATTTGGGTTTCCACGTAAATTCTTGTGTTGTGTGCTTGGATTTGATTTACTTCTCTTCATCTATCTTTTCTTTGTTACTGTGTTTGTTTGTGTTCTATCCGGCAACGCTTCCGCGCATATAGTGAAAGGCTTGTTCGCTAACAATTGGTATCAGAGCCCCGGTTGCTTGATAGTAGTCTTAACAAACTTTATGGCAAGGATGATGAGATTCGATATTGAGAAGTTCGACGGAAAGTTAAACTTTGGCTTGTGGCAAGTTCAAGTCAAAGATATATTAATCCAACACAGTTTACACAAGGCGTTGAAGGGCAAGTCAACCCCTGCGAACCTTGAAGGCTCTGGAGATTCTAGTAAAGCAACGACTAGTACTAGTTCTGTGAAGCAAAATATGAGCGATGATGATTGGGAGGATTTGGATGAGAGAGCTGGGAGTGCGATACGATTGTGCCTAGCCAAGAATGTTCTTGCAAATATTCATGAACATATTCAGCGAAAGAACTTTGGGAGAGGCTTGAAGAATTGTATCAAGCGAATAGCGTCTGCAATCGGTTCTACCTGAAGGAGCAGTTTCACATGCTGCAGATGACTGAAGGTACAAAAATTTCTGATCATCTAGGAGTGCTCAATGGAATAGTTTCAGAATTAGAGTCGATTGGAGTGAAGATTGATGAAGAAGACAAAGGTCTTAGACTCATCTGGTCCCTTCCATCGTCCTATGCGCACATGAAGCCAATCTTGATGCATGGGAGTTCAACCATATGTTTTGGAGACGTAGCGAACAAACTTATCTCTGAGGAACGAAGACTAAAGAGTGAAGGTAAATCTTCTGATAACTCTATTCTTTTGGTTGATAGGAAAAATGGGAACTCCAAATGGAAAGGCACTTGTTGGGGATGTGGACAGTCTGGACACATTAGGAAAGATTGTAAAAATAAGAAGACAAGTGTGGCTAAGGGCTCCAAAGAGGGTGATCCGGCAATCGCCTCTCTTGAGTATGACAACTACAGCGATGCCCTCTAAAGAGGCATAAACATCCTCATGACATGACCGTTAGTTGCCGTGAAAAGGATGTAGCTGATAGTGGGTCCACAAATTGCGCACGGGCATTAGTTAGGAAGTGATGCAAGGTGTGTGGTGGACAAGGATATCGATGGCTGAGCGAACTCCCTAGGAACCTAACGTGAGGAGTTGCACCACAATTTTCAGCAAGGTAAATTTCGACATGTGCCGGAGAAATCTTGGGATGGTTGTTTCCTAAGTGGTTATACCTAGTGGTGGGTATGTTTGATTCTTGGTAATGAGGATCGTAGCTGAGGACAAGTTTTGGGAATTCTCACCATAAGGGAGGATTGTTGGATATGGCTCGAATTACCAATGGTTACCAAACACGATTTACCAATGCGGAGACTTCCTGGAGACGTGAGAGCGTTTAGGAGTATGAGATTATGGTTGAGGGAGGTTTGAAGTCAAAGAAGAATAGGAGAAACAAATTCGGTGAATTACCGCGGCCTAGGACCGCCGGGTAGGCAAGTGCCTAGGCCGCGGCACACGCAGCGGTAAAACTCCTAGGTTTTACGTTGTGTAGGACTGCTACGTAGGCAAGTGCCTAGGCAGCGGTCACAAGTAGAAGATGACGAGAATGAAGCGCGTGGATCACGGTTTTCTGAGTGGTCAAGTTCAACACGGTTTAGGAAGCGGGTGGCCAACTGCAACTTGAATCGTATTTAATCACAAGCACGTGTTGAATCAGGAAATATTCATGGAAGAGGAAATATGTTGCTTCTGAAAGTTCGAATAGAAAAAGGATTTCTACTTTGAAGAAGACTTGTCATAAATAGGAAATAATATTTATGTGGAACAAGTAATTCTAGTACGTATAAGAATAGGATTTCCTTGTTAACTTAAACTCCCTGTAATACATATAAATAGACCATAATAACTAGGTTATTAGTGTGTGAAAAACACCTGAAAGGGGGTGGAGCAAAATAGCAAATACTAGAGAGATCTCAAAGTGAGCATTGGGTGTAATTGGGTTTAGGGTATTAGTTAGAGAGAGATCCTGAGTGTGTGGTTGTAACAATTAACTACATATTGGAACTTTCTCTTATCGTCCTGACAGCCGTGGTTTTTTCCTGATTTGGGTTTCCACGTAAATTCTTGTGTTGTGTGCTTGGATTTGATTTACTTCTCTTCATCTATCTTTTCTTTGTTACTGTGTTTGTTTGTGTTCTATCCAGCAACGCTTCTGCGCATATACCGCACATATAGTGAAAGGCTTGTTCGCTAACAAGTTATACTGATATAATAATAAAAAATAAAAAATTAAATGCGTTTGGAACTAAAGGCTCATGGGAATCTCTGGGAAATTCTCTTTAAGGTAATTTTTTTTTTTTGGATAAATTATATCAACTACTAAACGATACTTACAGTAGATATTATGCTATATACAGGGGCAGAATTAGAAGTTTGATGTTGGGGGCTACAGTGTATTTAACGAATTTTCTACTGTATGCATGATGATGACATAAGCAATCAAATTAGCATTTTCTCTTACTTAGGTTAAATTAAAAAGTGTTAAAATATACATATTTAGAAAAATGTCATGAGAGTGCATTCGTCTTTGACTTCCTTGCCTCGGAGAAGATAATAGAAACAAGTAACAACCAAAATTGGGAGTAGATTTTAGACCAAGACAGAAATTGGAGGTAGACTTTGGGTTCAATGAAAATTTGTTTATGGAAAACGTGAGATGTGAGAACTTGTATTAATATTTAATATTTTTATAATTTTTTTATTATAAAAACAACTCATAGTGACGGGAGCCAACAGAGTCCATTTTTGCTCACCTCCCTTTAAGGGGGTAAGCATTACCCCTCTCTCTAACACATGACATGTGTCTAGGGAGGGGGTATTTTTATCTAAACACATGATAGTTTTTGGACAAAAATACTCCTCCCTTTATACATATCAAGTGTTACAGAGGGGATAATGCTCACCCCCCTTAAAGGGGGTGAACAAAAGTAATCTCGAGCCAAAGTGAAGTGTGCATAGAATATAGACTAGTACTTTTTTATTTTTAATAATAAAATAATAACTTAAATTTTGTTTTTTTTTTTTTTCAAAACCTTGGGGCCCACGTGAAGTGTGAATATAGACTAGTACTACTGTTTTTTTAATAATAAAATAATAATTTTTTTTCTCTTTTAAATCTTGGTGGGGCCATAGGCCCATGGCCACTTCTGGCCTCCACGGTGTAGAGCCGGCCACGGTTCGGTTTCGGTTTGAAACCGACGGTTTTGGTTTTGTGCCCATCCGAAACCGAAACCGAAACCGAAACCGAAACCGAAACCGAAACCGAAACCAAAACCAGAACCAAAATCGAAATCGAAACCGGAACCAGAATCACCGATTTGGTACCGGTTTCAAACTGACAGTTTATGCTACGGTTTGGTCCGGTTTCGATTTTTTAAATTCGTTTGCCACGTGGCAACATTTGATTGGTTGGATTTTTTTTTATTTTTTATAAACCACGGTTTAAACCACCGGTTTTGGTCGATTTGGAGGAGTCCCAAATCGAAACCAAAACCAAAACCAAAACCGAAACCGAAACTGAAACCGGAACCATCGGTTTCCAAACCGACGGTTTTAGTTCCAGTTTCGGGTTCCGATTTGACCCATCCGGTTCCGATTTGACTGCGGACAAAATCGACGGTTTTCCAGAACCGTGGTCACCACTACCACCGTGGTCCATCCCTAGCTATATACTCATTTTATTCCAAATACTTTATCGGTATATATATACATAAATCGACGGTTATATCAGTATGCACTAATATAACTACATTAGTACCAATGCATGTGAATTACTAATTATGGAGAAGTTTTGACAAGTGCATATACTTTGAGTTAAAGTATGTAAATCTAATAATTCACATCCAACGCAATGATAAAGTTATATCACTGCACACTTATTTGAACATTTCTGTATATCGGTCTCATTCATTTCAGTACGCACTGATGTAATTACATCAGTACCAATGTATGTGGACCACTGATATGGAGAATCTTTGACAAGTGCATACACTTTGAGGTAAAGTATGTAAATCTAATGGTCCACATCCAATGCACTGATAAAGTTATATCACTGCACACTGATTTGAACATTTCTGTATATCGGTCTCGTTCACATCAGGTGTTTACATCAGTGTGCACTGATATAACTACATTAGCACCAATGCACGTGGACCGTTGATATGGAAAAGCTTTGACAAGTACATACATTTTGAATCAAGTATGTAAATCTAATGGTTCACATCCACCGTACTGATAAAGTTAGATCACTGCGCACTGACTTAAACATTTCTATATTTCGGTCCCGTTCATATCAATACGCACTAATGTAACTACATCAGTACTATGGAAAAGTTTTGACAAATGCATACACTTTGAGTCAAAATATATAAATCTAATGGTCAACTTCTAACACATTAATAAAGTTATATCAATGAATGCGTATTGATTTGAACATTTCTGTATATCAGTCTCGTTCACATCAGTGCACACTGACTTGAACATTTATATATACACACATATATATATATATATATTAAACTTATTAGCAGCAAAAGTTATTTAAAATATATATTAATTAATGCTTTTCTAAAAAAAAATTGAATACCGAATACTATACGGTTTTTATTTTTTAAAGGGGGAATTACAGTTTAGTCCTTATCTTTTAAGGAAACATCACTTTTTTACCCGACTTATTTGTATTAGGGTCTTTAGTCCTCATCTTTTTGGAAATACATCAAAAAGGTCCCTCCGTCAGTCAATGGTTAGTCAAAGTTAACTGGTCCAGGGGTAAAACGGTACTTTTAGTAATGGAAGTGTCAAAAAGACAGTTTTACCCATAAGGATGGGAAAAGACTGAAATGCCCTTCTAACAATCACTCTTAAACCCTATTTAAATTAAAAACACATCCATAGGGATTGAACCTTCAACCTTGTGGATAAAGGTAATAGGCTCTAACCAATTGAGCTACTACAACACATTGTTGAAGGTTTGTTGATTTAAATGTATATATAGTTATATAATATGTTTAAAATAATTTAAATATATTTATATAATTTAAAATAAACTCATATATATATATATATTGAAATAAACTCATATTTAATAATAATATATCAAAACATATTTAAGAAAAAGAAAAAGAAAATAAGAAAACAAAAGGGAAAAAAAATCACAAAAAGGGAAAATTTTCTTTCTTTCTTTCTTTTTCTTCTTTGAATTTTTTCCCTTTTCAATTTATGAGTTTTGATTTTCTAGGTTTCTTTTCAAATGGAAATAAGAAAACAAAAAGAAACCCAGAAAATCAAAGCCTGTAGATTTTTTTTTTCTTTTGCTCTTTTTTGAATTTTTTTCCCTCACAAATAATATTTTATTTCAATTTGATAAAAAAAAAAAAAAAAAAAACCTAGAAAATCAAAGCCCATAAATTGAAAAGGGAAAAAAAGAATTAAAAAAAAAAAAATTTCCCTTTTTTTTTTTTCCCTTTTTTTCCTTATTTTCTTTTCCATAAATATGTTTTGATATATTATTATTAAATATGAGTTTATTTCAAATTATATATATATATGAGTTTATTTTAAATTATATAAACATATTTTAAATTGTTTTAAATAAATTATATAACTATATATACATTTAAATTAGCAAAATTACAACAATGAGTTGGAGTAGCTCAGTTGGTTAGAGTTTGTTGCTTTTAACCATGAAGTTGCAAGTTCAATCCTTGATGGATGCATTTTTAATTTCCTAATATTAAATGGGTTTAAGAGTAATTGTTAGAGGGGCATTTCAGTCTTTTCGCATTGCTTAGGGGTAAAAAATGGGTTTAAGAGTAATTGTTAGAGGGGCATTTCAGTCTTTTCGCATTGCTTAGGGGTAAAACAGTCTTTTTGATACTTCTATTAACGTTGACTGTCAACTTTTTGGTCAGAGGGACTTTTTTGATCTATTTCCAAAAAGATGAGGACTAAAGACCCTAATAAGCATAAGTCAAGTAAAAAAGTGACGTTTCCTTAAAAGATAAGGACCAAACTGTAATTCCCCCTTTTTTAAAAGATCCAGCTAATCAGTTTTACTTGAAATGTCATTCTAAATATACCCTACTTATTAAATAGTTGTACTAGTATACAATTAGCTCACTGATCACGTCATATTTAAAACTTTGCAACACTGTGTATATGAAACTTAAGCAAAGGCTTATAGTACTCACTCTTGGTTTAGCATCTTTGACTCATATCCTTGTTGTTCTCTCATCACTTTCTGATACCAAAAATGAAAAAATCACCAGAAGGAGAACACCCTGTGAAGGCCTTTGGGTGGGCAGCCACCGATACTTCTGGTCATCTCTCTCCCTTCAACTTCTCCAGAAGGTACGATTCATAATTACTTCCACTTTTCTTACCAATTAAAAGGTTACAAAATTATATTAATTTTTGGATTGATCACAAAAAAAAAAATATATATATATATATATGCAGGGAAACAGGAGATGAGGATGTGAGGTTTAAGGTGTTATATTGTGGGATTTGTCATTCTGATCTTCACAATATCAAAAATGAATGGGGCATCTCTACCTATCCAATGGTTCCTGGGTACGTTTATTAATTAATTAATTAATTTTTTAAAATATATCATGTCTTTCTCTCACTTTCCCTTTTATTTTATTATCGACTTATTTAATCAACATCGTTTTTTCTTCTTATTATCATCATCTTAATAGTTTAAATTTTATTATACCCACTGTTATGATGAAAATTTCTCTTTCTATGAATTTAGAAGGTTTAAAATTCATTGGAAATTCACTAAAAAAAAAAGACAAAAGTTTGCATCAAGATTGTCTGCATAGAATAACCAATTTTTTTTTGCAAATTTCACCGAGGATCATTAACTGAGAAGAAATCAAGGAAACCAGTAAACCCAACTGGAAATTAGAGTCTATTCATGGTTGCACATTTCACATGAGCCTTTATTCTCAGTTTATAGAGCATAAGAAAACTCTTAATCTTGGTGGTTGAACCTACTTATTAAAAGGTGTTTTTCCTGTAATTGAGTAGATAAGAAGGGTTTGACTATGGTTTTTTTTTTTTTTGATATATAAGAACACATAAACATTACAGAGCAACCAACAACATTATAAAGAACTAAAGTCTAGCCAAATAAACTCCCTAAACGAATAAAAAGCTGAATCTGTAAGCTTAAGAGCAAATGAATTTCCAGAATTGGAATTGTTAATAGTAAGATTTTAAAGGTATATAAAAATTAAGAATTAAAAAATTAAAAAAAATTTAAATAGAAAGTAACCATCTCTCTCATAATTAGTCGTAGAAAACTAGTCAAAAGAGGATGATCAATAATTAACCTAGAAAAAATGTTGCCTAGTGGAAGTCATATCAGCTTGAATGGTGCCATGCCATTATATTACATCTTATCATCTCGTTGGGTGGCCAATCCAATTCCAATGCTTGTGATTTGAGTCTGTCTGCAATCCTCTGTACCCCATTACTCCCATCCCATTCTTACCAACACTAATGATACAAAGTAGTCCCAGTCTCCAACTACTTTTTTTTTTTGGTAGGGACAAAATAGTCCCACTAGTATTTGTCCATATAAATTTATTCATTTCATTTTAATTTATTAAATTATTATTATATTAAAATTTTATTTACTTTGTATTTAAACATTTTATTATTTTTTAATAGAGTAAATTATAGTCAATCTCTCTAATGTTCAAATGCTAGAATCACTATCTCAAGTTACATTTCTAAGAGCTTTTCCAACACTACGCCTTCCACTGCGCCATTTCCATTTTGCAGCCAAAAACCCCTCCAACCCAACGGCATCCACTGTGCCTTTTGTGTGTGGATGAACAGTGTCACACAATATATTGCATAACACTGTTCACTTAGGCAACACTATTCACACCATCTATTTGTACCTTTTATTAAAAAAATAATTGGAAATTGGGTTTTGATTGGTTGGAGATTAGTATTTGTTGACAAATAATAATAATAAAAAAAGGATAGAGAATATTGAAGATAATATTATTTTTAGTGTAAAATTTGTTGCAATGGGTTGGAGATAGAATAGTGAAATTTTGTGAAAGTTGAATTATTTTAGTGCAAAAATTGCACCAAAAGAACTATTCGGGTTGTACATGCTCTAAAACACTCTCTCATTTCCATTTGACAGTTGACCATCATTTACTTTTTGGACATAAATTTTAGAGTCATCATTAATAAATTGTTTTTACATGTTATTTACAATTCAAACCATTGTATCTTCAAATTACCATTTTTTTACACCAAAATGTCATAGCCATTTTCTTGATTATTAATAAAAATATTTTATAATTATATACCTCTTTTTTATTTTCTAAAATGTCATTACAAACATAATTTATACTTGAAAAATTATCTTTTTTGTCTATATTATCATAAGTTCATCATATTTTATAAAGTAATTATTTTTACGCGATTTGGAAAATAAAGTTAAAAAAAATGAAAATTTCATTAATCATATCAAAATTCAAATATACTAAAAAAAATGCAAGATGTCAATGTTTATTGTATTTTAATAATTTTAATATTGTTAATAATATATTTGTTACATTTATTTTTAAAATAAATTTAATAAATAATACTCATTCCGTTTTACCTTTGAACATTTTTGCTTTACATATTTGGTAATAGCAATTTGGTGTAAAAAAAAGAGGACAATTTGGGAATATATGGATAGTTTGAATTTTGAAATAGGGGTAATACACTCACCTCCCCTGCCTTTAAAATTGTAGTAATAAAAAGACCAAATTGTCCTTAGTAATTAAAATTTAAAAATGAAGATTATCATTTTATAATAAACAATAAAATAAATAAAATAAAATTAATTGAAGATAATTCTTTAAATTAGAAAATAATTTTAAAATAAATTAAAAAAACTATTTTTAAATTTTTAAGTTATCTTCATTTAAAAAAAAAAATTTTCACCATTTTTAAAGAAAATAAAAAATGTTTTTATTTATATTTTTAATTTTCTTCATTTTTAAATTGAAACTTTTGTTCGATGGTTTTAAAATATAAAATTTAAGAATAGTACAAAGTAAGTATTTTATAAGCTATTAAATTATTTTCATTTTTAATGACTAACCTTTACAAATTGTAAAAAAATTGAATTTAAAATGAAGATAATTTAAAATTTTAAAATAGTTTTTTATTTTACCATTTAAAAAATATTTTTTAATTTATATTCTATTAAAAGGATTATCTTTAATTAATTTAATCAAATCATTTTTTATAAAATAATTATTTTTATTTTAAATTTTAGTAATTAGGGGCAATGTGGTCTTTTTATTAGTTTAATTTTAAGAGCAGAGATGTATGTGAGTAGATAAATGGATACTTGATATCTAATTGTATTTATGTCAGACTTCAAGGGAGGTGAGTGTATTTACCCATTTTAAATAACATGCCAAAACAATTAATTAATGACACCTCTAAAATTTATTTTCAAAAAGTCAATATAGAACAAGTGTCCAAAGGAAAAGGAAGAGTGGGTTGAGAGAGTGTATTTAGCACTCCTCAAGGTTTCTAATCAAACTTAATTGTTGATCAAGTATGACCTACTTTGACGGTATCGGGGGTCATTGCGAGTTATGCTTATAAAGTTGTTTTGTGTTGTGAAAGGAAAAAGGGTAGAGAGGCTAGTGTAATTTACTCTTTGTAATATCTACTAAAAAAATAATATTATTTTATTTAAGATTAATTTTAAATACTTTTATTAATTTAAAAAAAAATTAACATATTTTATTTTATTCCAAAAGTTATATTCAATAATTTTATATTGTGTATAATGATTTAAAATTTTAAATTAATTTATATGTTTTCTAATTCAACATTTATGTCATAATCCTATTCATTTTTCCCCTTTGCAGGCATGAAATTGCAGGAGAAGTGACAGAAGTGGGTAGCAAAGTGGAAAAGGTTAAAGTTGGAGATAAAGTTGGTGTTGGATGCATGGTTGGTGCATGTCATTCCTGCGACAACTGCGTAGACAATCTTGAAAATTACTGTCCAAAATTGTTACTCACCTACAACTCGATTTATAATGATGGAACAATCACATATGGAGGGTACTCCGATCATATGATCGCCAACGAACGCTACATCATTAAATTTCCCGATAACATGCCTCTTGATGCAGGGGCTCCTCTGCTCTGTGCTGGAATTACAGTGTACAGTCCCTTGAAATATTTTGGATTAGCTGAACCGGGGAAGCATGTAGGCATTGTTGGCCTAGGTGGGCTTGGTCATGTCGCTGTTAAATTTGCCAAGGCTTTTGGTGCAAAAGTGACTGTAATCAGTACCTCTCCAAGCAAGAAGAATGAAGCTTTGGAACATCTTGGTGCTGATTTGTTTTTGGTTAGCCGTGATCCGGACCAAATGCAGGTAATTAATTAATTAATTAACTAGGCATTCTTCCTTGTCCTTGTATTTGAAAAAAAATATATTCTAAATTGATTACCAAATTAAACTTGCATCCTTGTAAATGGTACTAGAGTCCTTAAATTCTATTGTTAGGCTCTTCATTATCGGCTTAAGCTTGTC
Source organism: Acer campestre (assembly GCA_954870605.1). Taxonomy (NCBI): domain Eukaryota; kingdom Viridiplantae; phylum Streptophyta; class Magnoliopsida; order Sapindales; family Sapindaceae; genus Acer; species Acer campestre. Next base: position 10,767,719 of record OX940800.1, read on the forward strand.
TAATGGTTACTAATATGGTATCATAGTAGATTGTCCCAGGAGTCCTGGTTCAAGTACCCCACGTGATTATTTGAATTTGTTATTTGTTATTTGAATTTGTTATGTGTTTGGGTTCGAGACAGGTTGCAAGCGAGGGGGTGTGTTACGGTGCTTAAATACCATTGTTCTTGACCTTTTAGGTCTAATGGTTACTAACAGTTGGATGGTATGTTTAGGCTGCTGTGGGCACAATGGATGGCATTATTGACACGGTCTCTGCTGTTCATCCCATTTTGCCATTGATTAGTCTGCTCAAGTCGCATGGAAAACTTGTTATGGTTGGTGCCCCGGAGAAGCCACTCGAGTTGCCTGTCTTTTCTCTAATCATGGGTAAGTTTAAGTCTCATGGAAAGATTGTTTATTTATTATTAATGTTATGTTTGATGAGTTCATATAAAAATTAATCGTTTGAGATAACAGGAAGGAAGACGGTGGCTGGAAGTGGGATTGGAGGAATGAAAGAGACACAAGAGATGATTGATTTTGCAGCAAAACACAACATAAAGGCTGACATTGAAGTTATTTCAATGGATTATGTGAACACAGCAATGGAGAGACTTGCTAAGGCCGATGTTAGATATCGATTTGTTATTGATATTGGCAACACCTTAGCTGCTACAAAGCCCTGAAGATCCTAGCTAGCTGATTGGTGTGCTTTCAAATTTGCGTTTAAAAATAAGTGGACAATTTAAATTATGTTTATGGGTGTTTTAGTGTGTGCTTTAATAATCTTTTCATATTATATGGAAAAATAATTCGGCAATAATATGTTTCTTGCCGTTGTAATTTGAATTGATATTCTAACAAGTAAACAACAAACATGAGTGATAAACTTTTTGTTAGTGTAGGTTTCGTGGGCTTTTTGTGAAAGACTTCAAAGTGTTTGATAAACTAAAAAAGTATTTGAAAGAAAATTGAACAATCAAGTTTTTTCACATAAAAATGGAGAAATGTGAAAAAGATGATCTTCATTGATTTAATCTGCAGTTACAAAGTCATCATACATAGGACCAGTTTGGCATTGCTTTCCAAGCTGTTTTTAGAGCCAAAAGTGATTCTAAAGAATCTAAACCAGTGATAGGGTGTTTGGTAAAATTCTAGGAAGTACTTTTAAATACTTCTAGATACTTCTAGCTTCTCCCAACTGAGGTTTTGAGAAGCTAGAAATTGTAGCTTTTGGAAATCAGCTTCCTAGGGAAGCAATTCTGAAAACGCGCTACAGTGCAAAGAATAATGAATTTTTACTAAACTTAGGGGTTGTTTGTTTTTTTCCCAATAAGACTTATTACCTCTTATATCTTAAATTAAGATAAATCAGTTTGTTTGTTTTTTCAACTTATATCTTATTTTAAGATATATATGTCTTTTAGAAAAAGTAAAATTTTTTGACTTTTATCTTATTCAAAAAGTGATACAGTAGAGTTTTTTAATAAATTTCCACAAATGTCTTATAACAATTCATACATTTATGATTTTATCCGCATATAATAAAATACTAAAAATCAATTTTCCAAAAATTCTCAATTTTGAAGAAACCCTAACACAACCTAATCAATTTTATATTTGTAATAAGTCATCTAAAATGAAAAAAACAAACATATCATAATATCTTAATTTATAAGACTTATCCATATATCTAATAAATTAAGGTCTTATAAGACTTTAGACAAAAAAACAAACAGCCCCTTACTATTTTATCCTTTGCCTTTAGTAAAATTTACCAAAATAAACCCATATCTTCTTCTTCAATCAACTCCAATAACAGTCACACTGCTCATCTCCATCATTCCAGATGGTCGCCGTCCATCTCATCTTCCCGCTGCTCATCTCCATCGCCGCCTCCATCGACGGCTTTTTAATTCGCGATGGCTTGACCATCGCCTTCTTTGGCAGTGAACAATCACGCCTCCTCTGTTCATAACAGAGGGCTTAGCCGTCTCCACTAGCAAACTGGAAACGCCTCCTATGATGATATTGGTCTAACTCTGGTGTTGGTGTGGTGTTCTAGGTTTGTGATGATTCATGATAATGATGAACTTGTGTTGGGTTTGGTATTGTTTGATGATTGATAATTCACGGTGATGATGAATTAGAGTTGGGTTTGGAGTTGTTGTTTGTGATGAATCATGGAGGAGAGAGATCCGGTGGATCTTAGAGAAAAAAATTGATACCCAGAGATTCTATTTCAGAGAGAAATTGGAGGAGTTAAAGAGTGAAAACAAATGATAGATTTCAAAGCTTCGTTTTTGTTAGCTTTTTTGAGTGAGAATTAGTTGAAAAAACAAATGATTGAATGAAATTTTAAATACCCATTACCCAGATAGATTTTCAACTTCTAATAAATTCAGCAACACAAAATAGTACAAAATTCAATCTTGAAATTCACGGTGATGATGAATTGGTGACTGGTTTGGAGTTGTTGTTGGTGATGAATCATGGAGGAAAGAGATCCAGAATTTTCCAAATCCCTTTCAGCTTTTTCTTTATATATATATATATATATATTTTTAATTTTTTCTCAAGTTTTTTCTCTGTTTTCAGATCTTTTTTTTTTTTTTTTTTTTTTTTTTGTAAGAATATATTTTCAATGTTGGAATATTTTTTTTTCTTCATATTTTTATATAATTTTTTTATTTTTTAAATAAATAAATCTTCACCATCCATCTAAGATTTGGATGGTGGAGATTTAAAACATTTTATTTTTGTATTATATAAATTGAAGGGTTCAAGAAACATAACTGTGTCCTTTTAGTAATTTTATACAATCATAACATTTTTTATTTCTAGTTTATCAATATATTAAAATTGTTTTAGATTCTCACAGCAGTTTTAAAAATCAATTTATCAAACACTCCTGGTTCTCCTCACAGCAGATCCAAAAGCAATTCCGTCCATAGCATATTAATACCAAACTGGACATAGTTTACAAGATTCCAGAGCTAAAACTGATTCCCGCACATTGATTTCAGGAGAACTTTGATCATCCTAATAAACTAATCATGATCCATCAGCAATGCTAACAGAGTAGTCATGACAAAAAAACAAAGTTAATTAGTTAACAGTTGACCTTCTGTAATAATTGAACTATCACATGATCATGTAGCTTTGATGATTAACCTGGGCTGATGGCTGGCTCTAATCAACAAGTGTGTGAGAGTGAGACTGACTTAGAAGTTAGAACTACTGCCTTGCCAGACACTAGAGAGACCAGGTCTATTATTAACATTTTGGAGATTTTATTAGTACAAGGGCAAGGCCGGTCTAGAGATTATGGGGACCCGAGATGAAATATAAAAGTGAGGCACTCACCCTCCACATGCGCTTATTTGATTTTTTGTTTTCTCTAGTAAATACCTATAAAAATTAATATAATAACTCAAAATCAAGACCGTAACAAAACAAAATAGCAAATAAAACGTCACCGAAATAAAAATTTTATTTCAACTCTTTCGATCTTTCCATTCAATTCGAAAGGGAAAAAAAAAAAAAAGATATGATATAAATTTAAACACAAAATTTGAATTTTGTGTTAATTTTTAATAATGTTAATTCCGCATGTAAAAGAGTAGATCTAAGAGAGGTATGTTGTTATTTGTTATAATGTCAAATAGAGTTTGTAATCTAAATTATAAATAATTACTTTAATTTATTTTTACATCAAAATCTTCATGTATAATAGTATAAAGATGATTTAAATCAAAGTAATCGTTTATAATTTAGTTCAAGGAAAGTAGTAATAAGGCTTAAAATTTTCAGGCCCAATCTGCTCGATCGACACTTTTAATCAGATGATTGAGAGTACTTTAGTCTCTAGCCTACCACGTACGGATTGATTTGAACCATTGATCAAAGACTTTTGTTTGTTCAACACCTTCCATATAAATCCATCCCCACTAGTCCTAACCGCCAACGTTTTAACCAATTCAGTCATGGTACCAGGCCCAGCATTGACCCACCACAAAAGATTGTCGTTGGGTTAATACTGTAACAAACAAATCTAACACGCCGACAAAAACAAAGGGTTAGAAACCTAGCTGCTATATAAACACTCATTTGTTGCCCTAACAAGTAGAAAACAAATCCAACACGCTGAAAAAACAAAACAAGGTTTTGCAAACAACAAGAAAGCGAAATATGCACCTCTTCATCTCCGATGAGAAGCTGTCTTGCCTCTCCAACGACACCTCGTCCCTAGCTGCCAGGATTAACATTAATTGTAAAAGGATGGTATTACCCTTCAAGGATTAACACCATAGTGGTCAACTCTGGTCAAACCCTAACAACTGGAAAGGTAGGGGTGGGCACAAAGTTCGGAACCGAACCGAACCGAAAAAAAAGGTGTTTTGTTCGGTTCAAAGGATTAATTCAGTTTAAACCGGTTTAAAAAATCAAAAACCGAAAAGTTTTCGGTTTAAACCGGTTTCGGTTTTTCAAAACCGGTTTGAACCGAATAAACCGTTTATATAAGTAAAAAAAAAAAAACCCTAACCTTTTCTAATGTTCTTTACTTCTCTCTCTTAGCCGCCGAAAATTGAATTTACCGTCTATTCAATTTGTGATTTTTTTAAATGAATTATAAATTAAATATTATTAGCTAGGTTTGATTTGGATTTTTTTGGGCTTGGGCTATTAAAATTTATCAAACTTTGGTCTAAAATTAGAATCCAATAGCCCATCAAATTTAAAAACATAAAAAAAGACTAATTAAACTCATCAAACCAATAAGGCCCATTAGGCCGAAAACCGAAATGAACCAAACCGAACCGATTAAAATCAATTCGGTTCAGTTCGGTTACCATTTCTTATTCGGTTCAAACCGGTTCAATTTTGGGTGAACCAAAATATTTTCGGTTCAATTCGGTTTTGTCCAAAACCGAACCGAACCGAACCGTGCCCACCCCTATGGAAAGGTATGTGTTAATTTTTGATAAAGTTAATTTCACATGTGAAATAGTAGATCTAAGAAAGGTATGTTGTTATTTGTAGGGATGTCAAAAATCCACATGGGTACGGGGCCCCGCGGGGACCCACCCTATTTGGGACGGGTTTGGTACATGTTAACTGGGGTATGGGGTGGGGATGAGATTTGATTTTAAAACCCAATTAATTTTGGGGCGGGGAATGGTATTTTGGTCCCCGCCCCGTCCCTGCCCCATACCCCAATTAATATGTTGCATGGATGATTAAGAAACAAGAAACTATGTTACAACATAATTGTGTTTCTTTTGCATGGATGATTAAGAAACAAGAAACACAGTTATGTTACAACATTCAATCTTTATTTTCTTTTGGCAGATTTAATTATGACGATTTTGTTTTTCAATTTCATTTTTATTGAAAAAAAAAGGTGTACTATTCATATGTTTGGTAATTTAGTTTGTGATAGACTTACTATAAATTAAAGTTTATTTACTTTTTTAACTAATTTTTTCTTTAATTATTTAATATTTTTATAGACCAATTGACATTTGTAATTGTGACTTACAATATAAGGTGTATCATTATTAATGTTGTCTTAATCAAAAGGGGCGGGGCAAGGTGGGGCGGGTACCGGGAGCCCTATTCCCAAATGTGGATTCCCCATCCCCGCCCAAAGTGGGGAATGGGGCGGGGACGGAAATCCTATTTATATTTGGGTTTGGGGAATGGGAATGGTATCCCCACCCCGTACCCACCCCATTGACATCCCTAGTTATTTGCTATAATGTCAAATAGAGTTTGTAATCTAAATTATAAATAATTACTTTAATTTATTTTTACATCAAAATCTTCATGTATAACAGTAAAAATTGGGATGATTTAAATTAAAGTAATCGTTTATAATTTAGCTCAAGGAAAGTTTTTTATAATCGAGTTCATAAATTTTATGAACTTTTGATGTTTAAACAAATTAGGAAAGAGGAAAATAAATATATGTTCCGATCGTAATCCGGCCTAATCCGAATGGTAATCATTCATAAAAATTTTAGGCCCAGTCTGCCCGATCGATACCTTTAATCAGACGGATTGAGAGTACTTTAGTCTCTAGTCTATCAGGTATGGACTGATTTGAACCATTGATCAAAGACTTTTGTTTGTTCAACACCTTCCATATAAATCCATCCCCACTAGTCCTAAACGTCAACATTTTAACCGGTTCAGTCATGGTACCAGGCCAAGCATTGACCCACCACAAAAGATTGTCGTTGGGTTTGACCAAGATGTTGCTTGTTGCTAACATTTTTGGTAAGTGGAAAAACGAAGATGCTTGGAAATGATTTCACACGAAACATTGATAGTGTTTTATTGATTGATTTATTTATTATTCTTACTATAGTAATGTTAGACATCTCAATTTGATATTCATAATTTTAAAATTTAAGTTTTTAATGATCTGATATTGATAATTTTGATATTTATCATATCAGTGATGATTTATTAAGCTTATTAGATATAAGTTATGTTATTTAAATTCTGTAGTTTTATTAATGAAAAAGCATGTTATTTATATTTATGGTCATACATATAAAATTGATATTTTGGCAACTTAATTTATTGTTTAATGTTTAATAATTATGATGAATGTATATACATGTATATTAAAAGATATATGTCATTGTATGATTATTTTTATAATTATACATAAAGTTTATTTAGTTATTATAATTCCATTGGTAAGCTGTCAAAGTAGCCCAAACAAGATAGAAAAAAAATATTATTAATATCAATGTATTAATGAAATTGACATTATATTACAATTTCTTTATAAAGAAAATAATAGTTAGCCCAAAGGTTAATTATTACCAAAGTTTAAGAAATTGAAAATAGGATAATTTAATGTGTATTATGAATTAGAACGGGAATGGATACCTAAAGGTAGCATACCTGTCTAATATTACGTTGCATAATTAATAAATCCTATTACTAATGAAATTTAAATTATGAGTGAACACTTTTGTGTATTGTGGTATCGACCCAAAGGTTATATCATAATGATACTATTTAGTTCATCATATATAATGATTTAATCTGTTAAATTTCAAAGCATTAAATAACGTCATGAGCATTTATTTTATTGCAGTATCTATTCCTGTTGCATTGCACTCTCATGCTTCGTCTGTACCTGTCCTTAATGGGTCAAACTTTTCAGACTGGAGTGAACATATCCGATTTCACTTAGGTGCTTTGGATGTTGATTATGCACTCGATTCTGAAAAGTCTGATGAGCCCATTGATGAAACTAATGATGAGGACAGAGCCTTTTATGATGCTTGGAAAAGGTCAAACAAACTTTACCTTGGGTTTATGCGAATGACTATCGCAGGAAACATTAAGACATTGCTTCCTAAAAGTTGCTTCCTAAAAGTGATAGCATGAAATAATTCCTTAAGGCTATGGAAGAGCATTTCAAAACTGCTGACAAATCCCTTGTTGGGACATTGATGGCCCAACTGACCACAATGAAATATAATGGGGTTTATGGGATGCAAAACCACATCCTAGAAATGACAAGCCTAGCTGCAAAGCTAATGACATTAGGAATGATCGTTGGTGAATCTTTCCTTGTTCAGTTTATTCTGAATTCCTTGCCTGCTCAATATGGTCCATTCCAAATCCATTATAACACCATTAAGGATAAATGGAATGTGAATGAACTAACCAATATGGTTGTTCAAGGATAGACAAGGCTTAAGCAATAAGGAAAGCAAATTGTTCACCTTATGACTCAAGCTCAGGATCTGGACATAAAGGAAGAAAGCCTGTAAAAGGCAAGAAAATAGTATTTTCTAAGAATGAACCTGCTCATGCTTCTCAGGTTCAAAAGAATGACTTTGACATGAAATGTGATTTCTATAAAAAGGAAGGATATTTCAAGAAAGATTGTCAGAAACGAAAGGGATGGTTTGAAAAGAAAGGTATGAATATTTACGTAATTTTCGAATCAAACCTTACTGAAGTTCTTTATAATACTTGGTGGATTGACTCTGGTGCTACTGTCCATGTTTTTAATATGATGTAGAGATTCCTTACAACCCGAACCATACTCCCAAATGAGCAATACGTAATAATGGGGAATCGGGCCAAGGTTCCTGTTAAAGCTATTGGAACCTTCAGACTTGTCTTAGATAGTGGTTTTAATTTAGACTTATTTCATACTTTATATGTACCGTCTGTTTCTAGAAACCTTATTTTATTGAGTAAACTTGATGTTGATGGATACACATTTTCAATTGGAAATTAATGTTTTAGTTTATTTAAAAATTTATCCATTGTTGGTTCTAGAACATTATGTGATGGTTTATATAAGTTGAAACTTAATAACTACTTTGCTGAGACTTTGATGATTTTGCATCCTAAATTTTGAATTAAACGTAACCTTATGACTAAAATGTCCTCTTTCTTGTGGCATAAACGTTTGGGGCATATCTCTGAAGAAAGAATCCAGAGGTTAGTAAAAGATGAAATTCTTGAAAATCTAAATTTTACTGATCTCGGAGTGTGTGTTGATTGTATTAAAGAAAAACAAACCAAACACACAAAAAAAGACACCATAAGAAGTACAAATCTCCTTGAGATTATTTACACTGACATTTATGGACCTTTCACCACTTCATGTTTTGGTGGTGAAAAATACTTTATCACTTTTATTGATGATTTTTCTCACCATGGATATATCTATTTGTTGAATGAAAAATCTCAGTAGGTGGATGCCCTTGTGGTTTACATAATTGAGGTTGAAAGACAATTAGATAGAAAAGTGAAAATTGTAAGATTCGATAAAGGTGGTAAGTTTTATGGTCGCTGCTACTGGCCACTGTCCTCTATTGCCACCTCGAATTGCAACTGTTGGTCCCTGTTCTCCCCATCGAACCAGTACTGTTGCCTATTAATGGACCACCTCTAGTTCTTCGTGTCGTTGTCTTTTCTATTTGCAAGGCTCTTTGGTGTGCATCCAAAACTGTAGTCGGGTCAAAAAGATTCACCTCGTCTAAGATTTGTTGACGTAATCCTCCACAATACCTAGACATTAACTGATCTTGGGTTTTTTGAATATCGTTGTGCACTAGCAACTGATAAAACTCTATTGTATACCCATCGACAATCCTTGTCTCAAACTCTTCAACTTCTGATATATCAACCTCTGAAAATTATGGGGTAAAAATTCTGATCGCATCTTCCTCTTCATCTTCTCCCAATCTGAAATCTTCATCATTCCAGAGTGATTCCGAGTGAGTTTGAGTTGCTGCCACCACATGGCTGCTTGTCCCCAAAGCCGAGTCGCCACCAAGGCTACTCTTGCATTATCCGAAATGTTTTTGAACTTCAAAATCTCTTCCATGACTCCAAGCCACTCTAGGAACTCTTCCGGTTGTAGGTTTCCTTGAAACTTCGGGACTTCTGTCCTTATACCTGACTCCCACTGACAGTTCTCTTCAAGTTCTCGCGTTGGTCGTCTATACTACAGAACCTCTTCCTTATGGTGTTCTCGTGCTGGACGTCTACGCTGCGGAACTTCTTCCTCATGGTAACTCTCCTCATCGTCCCCACTCTAGCGAGGGTTTCAAGTTTGTAAGGTTTCTATTGCTTGACTAACAACATAACCTACTGCTCCAACTGCGTTGTACAGTCACGTTCGATGGCCTCTTCTACAGGGATCCGGTTAGGTTGTCATCTCTTCTACGGCATGTTGATGTCCTGAACGAATACGACTCTAATACCAACTGGTGTAGCGGAAGCTTTATGAGAAAAACCTATAATAAACAATTAGAAACAACCTACTAATATTATGTTGATTCGCGCATGGATGCCAGAATAATAAGCTTCAAATACGACAATCTCCACGCACGGAGGATGTGTAATTGGATAATTGAGAAACAATTCTCTGGAATTTTATTAAATGAAAAACTCCAAACAAAGCGGCTTACAGGTCTATTTAAAGTAAACAAACCCTAACCCTAATCTGAAACCTTGTTGAGCAAGGAAACAGCCTAAAAACCCTAAATAATGAAAATTACGAAAAATGACAAATTTGAGTTAAATGCTGAAACAAATAAAGCTAAAAAATCTAAGCAAGCCAGAATTGATGGATCCATTACAAGAAAAACTGTCTATGTTGACAGTTATTTCTTGACAGTTTTCAAAAACCGTCAAGAATTGCAAGTTCTTGACAGTTTTTAAGAACTGTCAAGAAAAAACTATCAACAAAGTCAATTTTCTTGACAGTTCTCAAAAACTGTCAAGAATTGCAGTTTTTGAAAATTGTCAAGAAAAAACTGTCAACAAAGACAATTTTTCTTGACAGTTTTTTCAAATTTTTTATTTATCTTTAATAATTTTTTTAAACTTTAACTTTCTATTTTCAACACCAAACAAAATTTCGATATGGATTTATTTTACAGTAAGATATCGGTTTTTGGGTAAATCGATATTGGATAAGTGAAATTTTAAATTTAATAAATTTACTTTTAAAAATTCAATTTTTATTTTATTTTATTTTGCACCCTCTTGTTTCATTAAGAGACACGTTAATAATTCAATTACCTATATAAATTAGTAATCCGAGTCTTACATTCGTTCATTAAATTGCAAGATGTATGTTGAGAAATATCTCTCATGTAGTGAGAGTAGTATTCCAAATTATGCTTATTATAATTGATGTCACGAGTCTCCTATAGACCATGTTTGGTTGGATGGAATTGAATGGAAAAAAGCCATTCCATTCGTTTGATTTGTTAAAATGCAATGGAATTGTGATTCCATTGGAATGGGGATACAACCATTTTGGTGGAATGAGCATTCCATCCAAAAAACAATGGAATGCCCTTCCATTCCAAACTAAAATTTATATTCCATAAATACTCTCATATGCCCCAATTCCATTCCAAAAATACCATCCTTTCCAAAAATAATATATTATTATATTATATTACATAATATATATATATTATTATATGTATTATATATTATATATTATATATATTATATATATTATATTATGTTATTATTATCCATAATATATTATGTTATTATGAATAATTTATAATTAGGGGTATTTTGGTCAAAATATAGTTTACTCCATTATATTCTGTTGTTAACCAAACGAAATAATACAGAATCAGAGACTAATTTTAAAGTTCCAACCAAACGAAAAACTTAGTTTTCCTTTCCTTTCCTTTCCTTTCCATTCTCATTCTCATTCCCATTCCCATTACCATTTAGATTACCATTCCACCATGTAACCAAACATGACTATAGAGTATTGACCAATAACTCGACTATATATGTTTAAAAAAAATATAATTTTATTAAAAGTTTCAATAAATATTTTTTAATATATGTTTATCGTAGAAATCAGAATTTTGATTTGTTGAATAAATTTAAATTTATCTAACAAGTTTTTATTTATTTATTTATTTATATTTCTAACAAGTCATAGGTTATATATAAATATTGGTCAATTATTAACAAATCAAATGTTGTAGTCAAGTGGTAAAGACTTATAACTTTTAACTTGAGGTCTCAAGTTCAATTCATAATAATGACAATTATTATCAGAAGTGGGCAGGCGGGTTGCCAGTTGGGGGGGGGGGGGGGGGTGTGGTAGGCGATGGGTGACTGGACGACAGGTGGTCAGAGACGGCGGTTGGGTGCGGTCACCGACGGGTGGCCGGAGATGGTGGTGGGGAAGGTTTTATATAAATATAAAAAATGTTATTTAATTAAATATTAGATAATAACTGGTTTTAATAATTAAAAAATATAAACTTTTCTTGACAGTTTTTAACTGTCATTAAACAAAAAACGAAAACGAAACTTTCCTAAAACAACAAAAACGGTAATTTTAGGGCCTAAATGATGGAATTTAACTAAAAAAAAGGTATGCCTCACGACCACAGGTAGTGAATTTGAAAGATCTCGCCAAAACGATCAACTGTGAAAGTTTCACGTCATTCTGACTTCGTCGCTTGGACTAGTAGGAATGATTTTGCTTGATTTTGCCTTCTTGTGATCCCATCCCTCAATGTAGTCTAATGCCAAGGCTGCTGCTGCATCAAAACCCTAGTGGTGACGAAATTAAAAAGGATTTAGAATCCTATTTTAACTTGGATTACTAAACCCTAGGATCATAGTATATAAGATATACTTATATGGAAAAATAAAACAATCGAAACCCTAAAGAGATACATGAGAGGTGCGGCCACCTAGTGAAAGAAAAGAAAAAGTTTATTCTTCCACCCAAGCTTGGCCGAAATCATCAAGGAGGCAAAGGGGTTGTCTTTCGGTTCTCTCAAGCCTCCATTCAACTGCTCTCGGAATCCGTGACGTACCCACACATATAGTTGCTAGATCGTGGGACATAGCTCGGAAGGCTTAGTGATGAAGGATCGAAAAGAAAATGAAGGAGTGTTCTTCAAAGGTATGAAAACAAATCTCTTCCTCATACGTGTATACAAAAAGGTCCCAAATCCAGTTCCAGTAAATTCAAATAAATATGATAAATCAGAAGTTAATTGACTCACAGAGATCAAATTCTTTTTTATGTCAGAGACAACTAAAACATTTTCTAATTTGACAACATTTTTTCAAGTATGTAAAATAGTGTTACCAGTGTGTTTGATATTCAGTTTTTGTCCACTCCCTACCATAATTTTATCTGAATTGAAATATGGTTTGCAATCAATTAACTTACCATTATCGGAAGTCATGTGTTGAGTTGCTCTAGTATCAGGAAACCGCCCTTCATTTTGACTATTTGAAATTGACATGATAGTAAGGGCTTGTGCTACATCTTCTAGTTGATAGCCTTGATGAATTGATGCCAAGAATTAAGAGCAGTGTGGCAAGGTTTTCCATATATTTGACAGTTCATGTCATCACTTTTCTCAATTGGATTTTTCTTGTTTGCTTGTGGTGAACCTAAAGATTTAGTTCCTATCTACGAAAATCCTATCCTTTTGAATTGAAGAAATTTTGTCCTCCCTGCTTATGATTTTTGTAATGGTTGCCACTATTTTTAGTTTGAGCAACAAATGCAGAATGTTCGTTAGTAGCAATAGTTTCATTATGAAGAGTTTTCATATTTTCAAGATTTTGGAGTAAAGAGATAACATCATTATATGTGGGAATAGGAGGCTTCATCATAGATGTAACAGCAGATTCGTAACGGTTACCTAAGCCTTTGAATAATCCAAAGACTTTCTGTCGCTCTTCAAATGGCCTGCCTATTGCTCCAAGCTCATCGCAAATCTCCTTAAAAGCTTTGATGTAATCATTGATAGTTTGGAAATTCTTTTTATTATGTAGATGTATTTTCTGTATAAGAAAGAATTCTATCTCCAATGCTCCTGGCAAAGTGTTCAGCAAGAGATCTCCAAACATCTGTCGATGTTTCAAGCCTAACTACAAGTCTAAGAACCTCTTTTGATAAGGTTCCAACAATCCAGCCACAAAGGAGTCTATCATATCTCCTCTATGAGATATATTCTGGGTTCATCACCTGTTTTGTTGTAGATCCTTCAGATTCTGTAGATGTGTCGGTGATGAACTCATCAGGCTTAGGGTAATTCCCATCTAGGAATCCTTTCATGTCTTGGCTCTCAATAAGACCACTGATTTGTTACTTCCATAGCATAAAATTATTTTTGAGAAAGTTTAAGGGAAACAAAATTCCCTATATTGAGAGTAGACAGGTAAGGATATTGGACAACAGTAGGGGTAGTTGAAGAACTCATTGATGACAAAAAAGAAAAGAGAAGAAAACAATTTATTGTTCTTCCAAGAAAAGCTTTAATACCATGAGAATAAAATGAAGCCTTTGATAATTTTGAATAGGATGAATATTATTGAATATTGCTCAATGAATTCCATCACTTGTCTATACAAGCTTATATACAAATAAAAAAGTTACCGTTACATACAATCCTCCTATAATCAAGAAATATATTCCTTGATTTTCTAGCTGTGATTTTTCACTCTTTGACTTTGCTGATCTTCCTTGATTCTCGTACTTTGATTTCTCCCTTTTTGACTTTCCTTTAAATCTATTAAATGGAGATTCTCTCCTTTAATAGTAATTACCCGTTATGAATTGTTTGGTAAATTTTGAAATAGTCTTCCTCTAAAATATCATCATTTTTGAAATAAACATTTTCCTTGTTTGATTTTTTCAGTTTTTAATTCTCCTCCTTTGGCTTTATTAACTTAAGTCTTTTCGTCTTATGACTCTCCATACAAAATGTTGAATATGTTGTTCAAATGTTAAATAGGTATTAGGTAAGTGGTACATATACACAAATACAAAGATAATATAGAAAAATAGAAGAAAAATAATTAAAAGTCTTGTTTCTTGATTGTTTGTTTACCTATATCTCTACACAAGTGTAATCAAAGTCTTCTGCAGTCCCTAAATCTAGGTTGGCCTAGATCAACTGTGTGGAGATTCCGTTAATGTGTTGGTTAGAGTCATTCTTTATGATCATTGGATGGATTTTAGGTGAACCTTTGTTAGTTGATGAGGAAACTCGGTTGAGAAGCATATTGGATAGGGGTAGATTTCTGGTTCTTATCCTCTATGGTTCTCTGTGTCCTCAAAAAATCAAAGTTTTGGAAGGAAGAAGATCCTTTGAGGTTCACAGATCAGAAGATGTTTCTCCGGTAGATTTGTAATGGTTAGTGAACATTTTGGGTTTGAACTCAAGGAAATATCAAGATAATTAAAATTTGAATTATTTTCCATTTTTTGGAAATCCGGTGTGTATCCAAGATGGTGAGCAAGGCTGTATTGAAAAGAGTGGTTAGATCCTAGGTTAGGAGATCAGATCAAAAAGAAAATTCGTATTTAGGGCAGTGTACAAGAAGGGGAAGTCAAGCAAATAGGAGTTAGGCATGGCTGTCAACTTATCACCATTCATGCAAAGGATGGGAAATAAAGCTGGGGTTCTTTTTGGGCATAAAGACAAAGGTAAGGTGGTTTATTCTCGTAAGCCAAAGAGTAGACATATTCCCAACTATTCCCACAAAGTAGCCCTTAAACTTGGAAAAGGGGAATTTTGGAATAAGGGATATTGAGAGCTCAGAGGTTGACAGTTCGTCAAATTATGATATAGGGTCAGGTGAGGGGCTAATCTCTAATTTATATAAATTCAAAGGTGAAAGTTCAAGGAAAAGAGGAGGTAGGATCTCTCCTGATGTTTGCCCAAATCTTATTGGGTCTAGGATGGGCAAGTTATCTGTTCTCTTGGGCCCAATTCAGAACTCTTCAGCTGGGGAACACAACTTGGGCCTAGTTTCTAGCTCTTTTTATAAAAGGGACAAACCGGTGGTCTCTGTTAAGGGTATTGGGCTCATGGAGGTAGAGGACTTGGACCATTCTAATGGATCCATGGTGGAGTTAGTTTCCAGCTCAAATGGTGATATTTCAGGAAACTCAGATGACATAAATGAGGGCGGTGTGATAAGAGTCAACAAAGCTAAAGAAGGAGACATGTCCACCTGTCTTGGTAAGGATATGAATCTTTCTCCCAAAATTGTCAAAAGAAGGAAATGGGGGTAAGAAAGGTATATCAGTGAAATGTCATGGTATGAGAACCAAGTTCAACAGAGGTGTGGAAGAGGAGAGGCATGGTCAAAAAATGCAAGCTATTGCCATAGTCTATGTGGAAGGTAACAGGTTGGACTGAAACTTGGAGGAATAAATTGCAAAAGTCATTGAGACAAGAGTGGCATTAGGCTTCGACTTTAGGGGCAATGGAAAAGCGATTATTGAAGAGGTTACAATAAGGGAAGAAAAAAAGGATGGCTGAATTAATGTTGATAGCTCTCCTTAGTAACTCCGTCATTAGTATACGTAGTGGGTATATTTCATTGTCAATGTTAGTGTGGTCATGGAATGTGAGAGGTCATGGTAAAAAGGAAAATAGGCGTGCGGTTAGGAGTTTGGTTGACATGTACAAGCCTTCTATTTTGTTATTGTAGGAAATGGAAATTAGTGCGTAAGACAGTAGTTAGTTACCTCTTTAGGTGGTTCGATTCTCAGTAGGGGGATCTGTGTTGAAGCGGATGAGGCTGCTAGAGGGTTGCTGTCCTTTTGGAATGAAGATAAGTTTAAGGTAACTGATTGCATTTCAAATTCTCATTGCTTAATTTTGATTGGGGAGTTGCTTCAGCTAAAAAAGAGAGGCAACATTTTGTAATGTGTACGCTTCTTCTTTGGATAGGGAGAGGTTAGAGTTATGGAATTTCATTATTTCATCTCTGAATTCATTTCCGATTCTGAGGTGTATTGGGGGCGACTTTAATACTATTTTCGATCCGTTGGAGAGGATAGGATTGTGCTGCAACTTGGGATCACTGAGAAATTTCAATTTATTCATATTAAGAGCAAAGGTGGTTGATCTCCCTCTTCAAGGTTCGTCGTATACGTGGACTAATTCAAGAGAGAGGGCTGTGTGGGCGAGGTTAGATCATTTTCTTTTCTCTCCATCCACTACAAAAAAAAAGCCTATCAGTGATGAACTATTTTCGACAACACTAATTGCCGTCGGAAATGGTACCTTTTCTGACGGCTATTTCAGTGCCGTCGAAAATGAATAAAAATATGATATAACATTTCCGACGGCATTTTGCCGTCGGAAATAGGCAAAACGCCATCAATTTTGCTCTCAATTCCGACGGCACAAAAAGTGCCATCGGAAATAGTATTTGTCCCGTTGAAAATAATGAAAAGGAATACACTATTTCCGACGGCCTAAATGCCGTCGGAAATAATCTTGTTCTATTTGAAAAAAAAATGGAATACACTATTTCCAACGGCCTCAATGCCGTCGGAAATAGTCTTGTTCCATTTGAAAACATAAAAAGGAATACACTATTTCCGACGGCCTATATGCCGTCGGAAATAGTCTCGTTCCATTTGAAAAAAGAAAAAGGAATACATTATTTCCGACGGCCTAAATGCCGTCGGAAATAGTCTTGTTCTATTTGAAAAGAAAAAAAATGGAATACATTATTTCCGACGGCATTGAGGCCGTCAGAAATAGTCTTTGTTTTGTTGATCCCGGTTTTATGGAATAAATAAATAATTTATTATTATAATATTAATTAATAAATTATAATAATAAATTATAATGGAATGTATGTAATTTATAACACTACACAAAAAATGTGACTTGTAGGTCAATATTTTAAATGTATCACTATATGTGTTAAATGTATCCAAAATTCACTGTCAACAAAAACTTTAATAATTTTAATAAAATATTATTTATAAAAAAAATATCTCAATAGTTATATTTAAATAGTATACAAAAAGATATATTTAATTACATAGTATACAAACATATCAATAGCTTATATATAAATAATATGCAAAACACATCAGATATATGGTTATAGCAAAATGGTAAGGGAAACTCTTATTGTCATCCAGGTCAAGGGTTCAAGCCACATGAATTTCATGGATTTAAAGTGCCACATGCTGGGTGATGTGGTGCGTGTCAGGGTGACATGGCGCATGACACGTGATGAGTGACGTGGCGACTATCAAGTCCAGTCATGCCTTTTTTTTATTTTTTTTATTTTTTATAATTCGACTATTTCTGACGGCAATAAGCCGTCGGAAATAGCGGTAAAGCCGTCGGAAATACAAGTAATTTTGACCACCTTGAATCACTATTACCAACGGCACTTTTATCTTTTCCGACGGCCATGGCTGTCGGAAATGGTAGTATTTGTGACGGCCCGTCAGTAAATAATTATTTCTGACAAACGTATTTGTGACGGTCTCTGACGGTTTTTCCCCGTCGGAAAAGGGTATTTCCGACGGGAAATGGTCTTTTCCGACGGCATTTAGCCGTCAAAAAAGACTATTTTTTTTTGTAGTGATCTTTGCTTACTTGGTTCCCTAAAATTTTGCAAAGGTGCTTATCAAGAAGTCTTTTCGATCATAGTGCGATTATGGTTGGTGAACATAAAGAGGATTGGGAACCTTACCCATTTTGGTTCTACAATTGTTGGCTTGAGGATAAGAAAATGATGAGGGATACGATGGATGGTTGGAAGGGTTGCATGGTGAAGGGCTCGGTTAGTCTTTCTTTATTGTCCAAATTTAAGATGTCTAAACATAAGATGAAGAAGTGGATGACTCAATCTAAGAAGGACGCTGTTTCCCTAAAGGGGTTAGAGGTTCGAATGGCAGATATTGACAGTAAAGTGACTATTGTGGGATGGTCTGATACGCTTCGTAAGGAACACATAGGCTTGTTAAATGACATGTGAAGTGGTCTTACGGGAAGAACAAGTGTGGAGTTAGAAATCTAGAGTCAAGGGGCTTAGAAAGGGTAATAGAAACTTGAGATTTTTCACCTTTTTGCGAATGGAAGACGTAGGAGAAATTTTGTCGGAAATTTATCATTTAATGGTGTGAGGATTGAGGATCTACAATTGGTTAAAAAGGAGGTGTTTAGATACTTTTCGAATCATTTTCATAACGTTGGGTGGCAAAGACTATTGCTAAGAGATGTGAGTCTAAAGAGGTTGAGTTTTTCAGACAGGGAGTGGTTTAGAAGAGGAGTTCTCTAGTGACAAAGTTTGGAAGGCTGTTTGTAGTTGTGACAACAACAAAGCACCGAAACCGAATGGCCTTAACCTGAATTTTTTTAAGGCTAATTGGGATGTGATACGGGAAGATATTATGAAATTTTTCCATGAATTCCACAAGGATGGGGCTATAGTTATGGACTTTAACAACACTTTTATAGCTCTTATCCCTAAAACTAAGTATTTATCTTCGTTGGGAGACTTTAGGCCTATTAGCCTTGTGGGTTTGGTTTATAAAATTCTAGTTAAAGTTTTAGTCAATCGCATCAAGATGGTCATGAATGTGGTTGTTGGTGAGTATCAAATGGCATTTGTTGAAAGGCGTCAGATTATTAATAATTTTGTTATCACAGAGGAACTTATTAATCAATGGAAACGGGAGAAGGTTGGTGGCCTTGTTGTGAATCTTGACTTTTAAAAGGCTTATGGTAGTGTGGATCACGGGTTCTTAGACTCGATATTGGAGTCTATGGGATTTTGCTCTAATTGGAGATGATGGATAAGTTGGTGCATCTCTTCGCCGATGTTATTAGTTTTGGTTAATGTCAGCCCTACTCTTCAATTCTATGTCGAAAGGGGTTTAAGACAAAGAGATCCTTTATCTCCTTTCTTATTCAATATCATGGTTGAAAGTCTTAGTTGCTTGTTTATGAAGGTTGGTAGTTTGGACATGGTGAAAGGAGAGGACTTTGGTGGTAGTGGGGTCAACGTTACTCACCTTCAATTTGCAAATGACACTATCTGTTTCATTAAGCCTAAAGTGGAGTATGTGTTGAATTTGAAAAGGATTTTACGGTGCTTCGAATTGGCTTCAGGGCTCAAAGTGAATTTTCACAAGTCAAGTGTTTCGAGAGTATGCCAGAAAGTGGAAAGGTATTCTACTTGGGCTGATATTTTGAAGTGTAAGTGTACTAGTTTTCTTATTTCATATCTTGGCCTCTCTCTTGGGTTGCGCCCATGGTCAAAGGCTGTTTAAAGGCCGGTGGTGGAGAGAATAGAAAGCAGATTGGTGCCTTGAAAATGGAGATTTATTTCGAAAGGTAAGAGGGTGGTCTTGATAAAAGTTGTGTTAGCTAGTATTCCCAACAATTTCATGTCCGTGTTTAAGATGCCGGTTGGGATTGCTCAAAGGATCGAAAAAATTCAACGTGGCTTTCTTTGGGGAGATGGTAACGACAAGAGGAAATTACATGCGGTGGCATGGGATTCTGTTTGTAGAAGTAAGGCTAAAGACGGGCTCAAAATTAGGAGGGTGGCGGCTAAGAACAAAGGGTTACTTGTTAAATGGGTATGGAGATTCGATAGTGAAGAAGACTCTATTTGGAAAACAGATCATTTGTGCGAAGTATGGTGTGGTTAGCTTGGTCCTGAAATGGAATTGGCTTAGGGCTAAGCATCCGTCCGTTTTTGTTCGAGTAGTGGCAAGTCTTTTTACTATCAACTTACGGTCAACCGATGTGTTAAATGTAGGCCTTAAAATGGTCATTGGTGATGAGGTAAAAATGAGCTTTTGAGAAAACGTTAGGGATGATTCTAAATCTCTAAGTGTTTCCTTTCCCAGAATTTATGCCTTAGTTGTTTCAAAGTATTGTCCTATTTGCAATTTTGGGGAATGGGTTGGTATGAAGTGGTTGTGGAAAATTCCTCTGAGAAGACGGCTATTTGGTTAGGGGTTAGGCCAGTGAAATTGCTTTTGTGCGTTCTTAGATTGTATCAAATTTAGAAGAACAATCTTGGATGCTGTGGCCTGGTCTTATAGGTCAAAGGGGACTTTTTCGATTGCCTCCTTTTGTAGGGAATTGGATGGTCAAGTGGCTAACGAACCTTGGCTTGACACTTTCACTTCAAAGGGTTTATGTTCATCGATTGTCGAAATATTCGTTTGGTAGCTTTTGAAAGGAAGATTGATGGTGAGGGACATCCTCAACAGGTTCGGTTTGATGCAGCTTGGTGACAGGGAATACCCCTTGTGTAAAAATGATCCAGAAACTATAAACTACCTCTTCCTTCATTGAGATTGGGCATGAAGTGTTTGGAAAAATTGCATGAGTTGGTGGGAGATATGCAGCTGTTTCACACTGAATCTATCAAGGAGTGGGCTTAGTGTTGGGAATTTTTAAGTCCCTCTAGCTGTCACAACAGAGTTTGGAACACCTTATTTTTTACGGTGGTTTGGACGATTTGGGAGGTCAGAAATCAAAATGTGTTCAATAACGATAAGGTCATTAATATTGCTTGGGCTATGAATTCGATCAAGTTCAGGGTTGCTTAGTGGTTCAAGCACCTTGGCAAGTGAGCCCATTTCTACCATCATGCTAAATTTAAAGGAGATTTGTGTTGAATCTAAGAGGCTCAAGAAAATTCAGATCAAGGATTGGATCCCCCTGATAATAATGGCCTTAAATTCAACGAGATAGAGTCATCTAGAGGCAATCCGAGGCCAGCCGGCATCAGAGGGGTCTTAAGGGACAACATAGGCCATATATTGTGTTTATTTTCTATTTTTGTGGGGATCCTTGACTCCAACTCGATGGAATTATTGGCAATTGAAAAGGCTTGCAATATTTGCGCTCCAAACCTGTCTCTTGTAGGTCGAGACATCATCAAAGTCAAGGAAACTAAATGCAAGGCAATGTAATATTCTCAATTAAAATTCCACTTCAAAAAATCTTAATAAAACAATTAATCGTACTAAACTATTAGATTTGAAAATCATAATTGGCATGCTAACTTATGATCATATACAGTTGTCCTCATATTATAAATTGAATAATGCTTGGGTACTGACTGGTCAGTACCCAAGTATTATTCTTATAAATTACCCACTTTTTTATTTTATAATACATATATATATATATATATATGAATTTTTACATTGTCTATAGATGGTGATTGCTTCTGGATTGAGGAGTATCGTTATGTTTTGGCTAATTGCCATAATTTTTTATAATGCTTGTTTTGTGGAATAAATTTTAACCTTCAAATTTTTTTTTTTCACACACAACAAACTCTGCCATTAGCAATTAATATTCTCCAATTATAATAATATTAGATAAAATCAACAATCTGTCATAAATCAAAGCATAAACATATAGAAAGTAATAGTACAAACTGGGAGAGAAAAATGAGGGGAAATCAATTCTATGAATTTATTTCTCTGTTTCTTGAAAGCTTATACAATGAGCCTATATATAGGCATAGGGAGAATTGAATTGAAATAATATTAAGAGAGGTAATTGCCTTATAATGAAATAGGAAATGAGATCAAGATAATTAATTACTGGAATATTCTCTAGGTGGTGAAAGTCAATTATTTCACAACACTCCCCCTTGGACGTATGCCACCTAGATAATAATTTTTGGGGAAATTATTACCTTGTAGTTTACTGTATTCTCCAGTCTACCCCCTCTAGTTTCAAAATTCTCCAATTTCCCCCTCCCATACACAAATACAGCCAATCTCACCATATAAAAATATGCATGAGAGGGGGGAAATCGGAGAATTTTGAAACTAGAGGGGGGAGACTGGAGAATACGGCAAACTACAGGGGGGAGAATGATAATTTCCCCCCATTTTATGATGTTCTCTAAGAAAATCATATCACATTCTTCCGAATTGCTTTAAACCATATAAAAATCATTGTAACTTTATTGAACATAAGTTATGAGAATTTGAATTATATGCTTCTGGCATTTTGAATCCTTCAGGGATTATACTGATCATAGAAATATTAATTATACAGCAAAATATTTGCATATGATCAATACTAGGTTTCTATAGTAAACCCTTTGTTTCGGGGTATAACTTATATTTCACTATCTTAATTTTCGTATGAATAATCGTTTTAACAAAAAAAATGTTTGATGTCTTCAAGCGTCTATACTATATGTCCATGAATATAGCTTTATCTTTTGGACAATAGTATTATGTCGACATTCATCAATAATTTGTGGTTTAATTTCCTCAGCAGTTCATAATATGCAGAGCAACACTATAGAAGATCTCAATTTTCATTTACAGTACACATGCCTCTTCAAGGGCTACTGTAAAATTTTATAATGGGGAACTGTAATATTTGTATAATTCCAGTATACGTGCATTTACATGGGCAATTGAGATCCTTTTAATTTATAAGTCTCAGAGGGGGAGATCTCATTTCATTACTTTATACCTCTTCAAAAAAGTTTTTTGTCTCTTCAAAGAAATTTAACTCTTTGAGAGTCATGATAAGGATTACATATAGCTCGAGCACTATTCTTAATTAACATGATCATGATTATCTTTCATATTCACTTCAGGGAATAATAACTTTTAAATAAAAGTCGCATTTCACACTTCTAGTGTGCCACGAATAATTTATTTGTTGTCATTGCATAAATTGTTCTTCAAGAACAATCACCCGGGTTAATATATTGGCAATTAAGAAATTCATTCGAATATGCAATTTGCAAGCGAATGATCCTTTGAACTTCAAACAAGGATCAAGATAAAATTAAAGATGATGTATGTCAACTGCAATTTCACGTCATTGATTTTTCTATATTGTATCTTTCTCCCCCTAACGACGTGAATTTATTTGTTTGTTGGCCTTATTTTGTTATCCTTTATGGATTTATTTGCATCATCATCAAAATGTCATTTTCAGATATATTTACACTGTCATACCATTTTTCAGTGATATATTGTACATTATATTGTCCTTCAGGGACTTTCACTAAAAAATTTGTAGATTCTATATGATAGACACAATTGTAAGAACGGAATTACATGCTTCAAGTATGAGACAACATAAAAACAATACAACAATTATATATGATGTATAATTTATAACTAAATAGATTCTTCAAGATCTATTAAAATAACCAATTGTCACTTGTAGGCCTTTTTGCTTTTCATTGTGTGCCATAAAATTAGCTCTTCGGGGGCCTTTATATATACTTGGTAAAATATCAACATGATATTTATGTATACTTCAGGTACACCACTATTTTCATCTTATAACCCACTAATAGTAAGCATTTTTCTTAGTTTGTTTTGGTGTGATTCCACTTCTGGTGACTAGATTTTCTTATTATGATCACTGAAGTCATAATAGCTTTAATTGACCAAAATTTCCACCATGACGATTAGATGACTTAACATTCACTTCAGAGAATCATATCAATCAATCTAATCTAATCAGGCAAGATAAATGATTTTGTTCGGGCACAAAAGATAAACATAGTTTCCCCAAATAATCATTTTCAAGTGCAAAAGGCCATAGTAAATTTAAAAAACCTCATGTAAACCATAAATATATGATAATTAACCAAGATGATATGTATAATGTATAAAATAAAATATATGCTATTGGTTTTCTATATCTAAAACAAAGCGTTTTTTGGATTACATACCGTTCACTGAGAATTCGAATTTTACGGCTAAAGCAGAATCATCTACCAATTGTATCATCAGTCATAAGGTGATCATGAATTTGGAAACAGTTCACAAATGCAAATCTCCGCAATATGTAATTTTTTTTTCACACGTACACAAAACACATATTCACTTTATTAAAGATAAAACTTTATTAGAGACTAAATAGAAAAATAAATGCAACAAATTGTAGTAATGTACTGCCATCAACACAACCAAAGACATTGTTCTTCTTATGTTGCCATGAATGCACATACACTTTTCTTCACAAATATACACCGTTTGCATCCATATGCTATAAATGCATCACATGAGTGTTTTCTAATGAAAAATTGCTCATGAAGTTGTGATTTCTTAAATTAAAATCATCCCATAATATGCGCTATATGCCAACATATTAGAACTCAACACTTCAAGTTTTGATATAATTGAGATTCAAATCTCTATCAATTAGATTTAGAACTTTAGGTTCTAATTATATTGAAAGTTTATATTTAATTCTAAACTTCAGGTTCATATTTAAATTGAAATCCAGAACTTCATGTTATGATTAATATCAGACATATAATGGTAATAATAATAATAACAATTTCTTCAAGAAACTAATTTACTAAAATATGAAAAAAATGACGAAATACAAAACTAGATAATCGCCGAGCAATAAAAATTGGAAAAATACAAAAACAAAACTTACTAGATCTATACGACCTCGCTAGTATATAGATTATATAAACAAGTAAAATTGAAATTAACCACAATGCAATTTCAACATAGTGATTAATTCATATTCAAATCCTTACAAAACATGGATTCGTCTTTTCTTTTCTTGATCTCTTTATATTTATTTAGATCTTTTCAATATCCAATTTAGAACTTCAAGTTCTAAATAATTTTCTCGAATCTAAAATTTCTAGTTTTGATTTTTAGAATCAAGAACTTACGGTTATGATTTTCAAATCAAGAATTCATGGTTTTGATTTTCCTAATCAAGAACTTCTGGTTTTTTTTTTCTCAAGAACTACTGGTTCTTATTTTTGAATTAAAAACTTCTTGTTCTGATTTTCAAATGCAATCTTCTTGTTGTAAACGTTTATTATTTGAGCCACAATATACCATTTCAGTCAGCATAATATAAATTAACTACCAATTCGCTTGATTTGATTAATCATGCAAATACAAAAATGGATTAACATGCAAATATAAAATTGATTTATTCTAACCCCACATGTATATAAACAAAATATCAAACAAACATCATGCGTTAATATAATACGGAATCCTTACAAAACTTGGATTTATCTCATATATATATATATATATATATTATTTATTTATTTATATATAGATCTTTTTGGAGATCTGATTTAGAACTACGGGTTTTAAATAATTTCAAGGGTTTAGAACTTCAGGTTCTAAATAATTTTCAAGATTTAGAACTTCGGGTTCTAAAATAATTTCAAGGATTTAGAACTTCAGGTTCTAAATAATTTTCAAATCAAGAACTTCTAGTTCTTATATTTTTCGAGTCAAGAACTTATGGTTCTTATTTTGGAATCAAAAACTTCTAGTTCTTATATATAAATATATATATATATATATATTTCTAATCAATAACTCCTGGTATTGATTTTCGAATCAAGAACGTCTGGTTCCATTTTTTTTTCTTCGAATCAAGAACTACTTGTTCTTATTTTTGAATCAAGAACTTTTGGTTCTGATTTTCGAATGCAATCTTCTTGTTGCAAACCTTTATATTTAATAATAAGAAAGGAAGAAGAATAGATCAAATAAATAATAAAAGAATTCGTGTTGATAACGTGTTATAAATGGGTCTAGCATGATATTGTTCGCTTTAGCATTACTGGATCTCACGGGTTTAAAACGCGTCATGCTAAGAAGGGATATATAGGCTTATTGTATAAGCTTCACAGAGAAATAAATTCTTAGAATTGATTTCCTCTCATTCTTACGATCGCGATTGGGCTTGACCAATTGCTGAATCTTTATCATCGACATAAACTACTAATTTCTCCTGAAAGAAAGCTTTTGTAATTAATGATTACGTATTAACTAACTATTGACCGTAATTACATTTTCAATTAAATTAACCAATGTATACTTGACCAATTGCTGCCTCCAAAATGTTAGGCACTCATGTTTTTTTCTTTCTTCTATATATATATATATATATATATTTTTTTTTTTTTCTGGCTAATTAAAACCACTAAACACCCGTCAAAATTGAAACCGCGCAACGATAAAAACTGAAAAGCAATACCTTTGACATATTCCTTAATATTAAAAATAGTCAAAATTGTAACTAATTTTTTTTAAAAAAAATAGTCAACTGGAGTTATTTAAAGGCGCCATTCATCTGCATTATGTCCAACGTTTTTTTGAAACTCTTATTGTCGATCAACAATGGAGAAGCTAAGGTTGAATCCAAAATGGGTTTCTTCGCTTTGGTTGATATCAGTGGTTTTTGTGTTGCTTTTCTTCATAGGTGCCAGCTCCGAGAAGACCCCAGTTAGGTTCTCTCTCTAACATTATATCTTCTTCTTCTTCATTTTGCTTTTCTGTGAGTCTGTGAGAGAGAGAATATGTGGTCACATTATTATGAGGCACAGTTTTGGCAAATAGAGAGTTAATTTATATCCATACTACGTAGCTTTTTGGTATATTATTATTATTCATGTTAAATGGTATCTTGTTGATTCCTTGTGTTTCTTGTTAATTTGTTGGTATTCTCTCTAGATTAAGACGAATTTTAATTATTGTCTCCTCCAATTTTCAAAAAGGTCTTTCATTAAAACGAGTCATTAGAAGATATACCTTTTCTTTTTAAATCAATTTTCTATTTTTTTTTTT
The DNA here is from genome assembly GCA_954870605.1 of Acer campestre. NCBI lineage: Eukaryota > Viridiplantae > Streptophyta > Magnoliopsida > Sapindales > Sapindaceae > Acer > Acer campestre. The sequence goes on from OX940800.1 coordinate 10,794,618, forward strand.
TGTTTGTTTAATAATTGTATTCTTTTCTTTTCTTGAGGATGACCTTAATCGATTGCCAACATGTTTTATTATAATTAATTTCACAGCCGCGTTATATTTTTTTGCTGTAAATTTATTATTTTTTCTTAAATTGGCAGAAATTTACCGAGGAGCACAAACCACCGAGAATTATTGATGAACAACTCGCTCAGGGTCCAACTAATTACTAATGACAACAAACGTGTAAAAACCACTAGCTTTGACTTATTTATTTATATAGTCAAAATATTGCTATAGCTTTAATTTTGAATATTAAAAAATAAATGAAAATTATTAAGTCCGGGATTCCGTACCTTTTTTTTCCGTGTAAGATCTAACTATAGCTTTAATTTGAATATTAAAAAAATTGAAAATTATTAGGTGCGGGATTCCGTACCTTTTTTTTTTTGTGTAAGATCTGATTTACATTGATGTAAATTGAGACCGCATGAAAATAAACACGTAGAAGAACTGCACTTTAGAACTGCACTTTTAACTCTTAAATGAAATTGACGGTAAAGCTTGACATATATATATAATTTTCAGGAGGTGACCATGGATAATGGCATTGTACAAGTCACTCTATCTAGTCCGGACGGCTTCGTTACCGGAATCAAATATAATGGAATTGATAATGTACTTCAAACTAAAAATGAAGTAGACGATAGAGGGTATGTGCTCACTTAGCCAGTCGCAATTAAATCTCTGTTGTTAAACTAAATTATTTTGTATTTGACAAAATCCAACATATTTCAGGTATTGGGACGTTGTTTGGTATGAGCCTGGAAAAGGTGGTGATATAAATGTGGACAAGTAAGTTAATTGCGATGGAGAAAATATATGCTGTTGAAAATAATTGCGATGGAGAAAATATTTGTGCTTCAAATTGAAATTATAAATTAGTTTATGCAAGTGTTGTCATGACTCATGAGTCGTATCTCAGTCATTTTGTCATTTTGTGTTGTTTTGCCAGTACCCATTTTATTTGGTTAATTTGTTTCTAACTAATAAAAATTAATTATCTACTAATTAATTACAATGCAGATTAACATGCACAGACTTTAAGGTGATTACATCAGATGAAGAACAATTAGAGATTTCATTCACAAGAAAATGGAACATCGGCCTCCGCGGCTCTAAAGCTCCCTTAAATGTGGACAAAAGGTGCAACATATATAAAGTCTTCATGTTTAATTTCAATTTCAAAATCACACACCAATAATAAAAAATAAAAAATAAAAAATAAAAATTGATACTAATTATGGATGATATATATGGGTTATATTAAACTTGCAGGTTTATATTGAGGCGTGGCTTATCAGGTTTTTACTACTATGCCATTTTAGAGCGAGAAAAGGGATGGCCTGACGTGGACATTGATCAAACTAGGATCGTTTTCAAGCTACAACAGGAAATGTAAAAATAAATTCTGGGTCAAAATTGACATTTTATTAATTATATATGGTTTTTAAGGTTCATTAAATCGGTTTCTTTTAAATTGGTGAATAGGTTTCATTTTATGGCAATAACGGATAACAGGCAAAGGATCATGCCAATGATGCAAGACCGTGAAAGTGGTCAGGCTCTTGCCTACCCAGAAGCCGTTCTCTTGACCAATCCAATCAACAAAGAACTTAGAGGAGAGGTACTAATTGTCTTATATCAGATATTAATATGTTCGAAACCGAAGACTCTTTCTTTTCAGTAGACTAATAGCATTTTCTATTATGGAAAATATAGGCTCATATTCTACACAAGTTATGCTAAACTTTTAGAAAAAACCATATCACTATAAGTTTTTCCTCTTAAGATTCCTTTCAAGACTTTTGTAAATATATATTCTTATGAAACTATACTATATGATGATGTTCATGTGAAAATGACATGACTAAACACTTGTAATTGTTTTTAGAGAACAAAAACGCGCACTTAGAACAGTCCATTGATGTATTTTAATTATGGAAAGATCGATGGTCATAGTGGGAATGATTTTTTTGTTTAGAAACTGCTTCTGAGGAAGAACATTATATTAAAAATAATTATTATGTTAAATATTTGTTGTGGTACAGGTGGATGACAAGTATCAATATTCAATGGAGAATAAAGATAATAAGGTGCACGGGTGGATCACCACTGGTGATAAACCTGTAGGATTCTGGATGATCACACCCTCTGATGAGTTCCGTTCTGGTGGCCCCATTTCTCAAGACCTCACTTCTCATGTCGGCCCCATCGTCCTCAATGTATGTCCCACCTCACACTCTTTTTTCTCCTTTTATACAAAACAAAAAAGATGATTAATTAATTAGACGGCATAATCCTCTAGTTCAGGAGAAAAACTTGAGTGGTGAGATTAATCAGATGAATTAGATAGTTTTTAAAACTTTAATATGTCAAAATGACATTGGTGAGACCTTACGATGTAAGTTTTACTATTGATCACGCAACATAAAAATGTGACTCTAAGGTAAATGACGCCCGTTCCTCTGATATAGGTGGATTCATAAATTCAAGTTTGATAGCTATTATATAAAAATAAAAAATAATATATTTATGATGAGGTTAAAGTGAAAAAGTTTAAAATTTACTAACAATTTTATATTTTTTTAGTGCCCACAATCTCCAAGTTCCATAGGTTGTATATATAGTTGTGTTTTTCCTCTAATAATAAATTTGGTTATGCATGGATTTACAGATGTTCACAAGTGTCCATTATGGAGGGAAGGAAATAAATACAGAATTTAGAAATGGAGAGGCATGGAAGAAAGTTTTGGGTCCTTCTCTTGTTTATCTAAATTCTGCTTTATCCAAAGATAAAACTCTTACTCTTTGGACAGATGCCAAAACTCAGGTAAATTTTTATTTATTCAAACGCTCTTTGTCAAACTTTACAATACATACCATCAACTTATATAGTCTTCATGTATAGATGGACAGAGAAGTTCAACAATGGCCGTACAATTTCATTAACTCAGAAGATTTCCCCAAACAAGATCAACGAGGATCAGTTTTTGGTCAACTAAAAGTCAACGACCGGTTTATTAGTGAGAGATTGATGGATGCAGATTCTGCTTATGTGGGTTTGGCAGCACCTGGTGGTGTGGGATCATTTCAAATCGAAACTAAGGTATTAACTACTCTTTTATATTTTTACGTTCTTAATTAAAAGTTTAATGCATATCTAATTAATCAGCTATTAATTTGTAATTTATTTTTTGTTTTATTTCACCAGGGGTATCAGTTTTGGACGAAAACTACCAAGACAGGTTCTTTCGTGATCAAGAACGTTAGAGCAGGGAATTATAGTGTGCATGCATGGGTCCCTGGATTTATTGGAAATTATCAATATCAGTACAATATTACTGTCACGCCAGGTAATAAAATTCACCATTAAATATTTCATTTGATTGTAGATTTGATTAATTGATTTGATTAATTAACATTTCTAGAATTGATCTAAAATAGGAAGTAAGATCGACTTGAAAGTTATAGTGTACGAACCTCCGAGAAGTGGACCGACACTTTGGGAAATCGGCATTCCTGATCGTTCGGCTGCAGAATTCTTCATTCCGGACCCTAACCCGACACTCATGAACAAATTATTCAACAATCACCCTGACAAGTTAGTGTCTAACGCCAAGCAACGATATTAATTAGTCTTAAATTGTATAGTTTGACTTTTAATTAAATTCTCTTATGACTAATTCGCAGGTTTAGGCAATATGGATTGTGGGAACGATATGCAGATTTATATCGCAATAGGGATCTTAAATACACAATTGGCGTTAGTGATTATACTCGAGACTGGTTCTTTGCTCATGTTACCAGGTAATTTTTTATTATTTTTTTCTTTGTAATTTAATATTGGTGAGAAGTAATCATTGTGATGTCTTAATCAGGTCGGACCGGGCTGGTCTAGTTTGAAAATTTTCAGTCTTTTTACTATTCAGATCCAATCAAATTATGACTTGATCACTATTTGGGCTGGATCGGGCCAAGCCTAATAGTACAACAAACATTAAAAAAAAATCCTGATTATAAGCTTTCATAGGATTTGGATTGGGCCTTAACTAGATTTAAACGTGAATTAATTATATTTATTAAAAAAAAATTCATCGTCTATTTAATTTTAATTTTAATTTTTAAAATATCACAATTATTTAGGGTTTGGGGAGGGCGGAGAGACTTGAACCCATAACCACCTGGTGTAGGTATGACTCCGTGTGAAGTGCGTACAGTGGACAGACCTCATATTATCCTACTATTTTCCATAAAATGTCTTATAATGAATTTTGACAATGTTCGGATTAGATTCAAATTGTATAAAATTGGATTCGGATTGGATCCGTCCAAACCTTTTGACACCTCTAAGTATGAGTACCTAATCACATACTTTTATTTTGTGTGTGCAGGAACATAGGAAATAAGATATACGAAGGTACCACCTGGCAGATTATATTTCAACTAGAAAGTTGGAAGACAGGAAATTACAAACTCCAGTTGGCCTTGGCATCAGCTAATGGAGCTGAAATACAGGTATAGTTTTAAACTTTAAAATGCTATATACCAAACAAGCTCATATATGTTATATATTTCTTCTGCTGATTGAACTTTTTGAAAATGGATTCAAAGGTTCGGTTCAACGACGCGAATAGGGCCAATAGAGCTCTATTTTCGACAGGGCTGATAGGGAAGGATAATGCCATTGCGAGACATGGAATTCATGGTTTGTACAAGTTGTATACCATTGATGTACCAAGCTCTCGTCTTCAAAGAGGAAACAACACTCTCTATCTAACTCAATCAAGACACATAAACGCTTTCGAAGGAGTCATGTATGATTACATTCGCTTAGAAGGACCTACTGGAAATTAATTAATTGATTCTTTTATGATTACATTATGATTCTTTTATTGTTATTTTTTCTTTCTTTTTCTACTTCTGCAAATATAGTAAATTAATATATATAGAATGTATTAATTCCGTCATTGTTTTATGATCTTTACATATGCTGAGTCGTATGTAGAATGTACCTGAGCAGTACTAATCTGTATTGATTCATGTTCATTTCATTTCAATTCAATCTTTCTTTGAATTTTAGCAATTTTGGACTCTTACTCGGTTTCTATAATAAAGTGCAACCTGAGTGTACGTACTCATGTTGGAAAGCAAAAAGGAAAAAAAAAAAAAATATATATATATATATATATCAATTTGGAGTGTAATGCACATAAAATTTCAGAGGGAAGTAAACAATGAAAACTTCACCAATACTACAAAATTATGGCAACTTTTAAATTTACCACAATATTCATTAAACTTTTTTTTTCCTCATAGTTCATCCAAATGGTTCAAAATACCCCCTTTTTTTTTTCCACCCCTTTACTCTTAAATCCATATTTTTCAATTAAACACCTAAAAAAATATATATATCAAATTCCTAAAGCAAATTTATCAAATCAACCCACATTTTGATTGTTTTACTTGAAAGAACTAAAATCTCATAGGTTTTTGATGATATTAAAACTAATATTTTAACTTGTATAATATGAGTAGGGTTAAGCTAAATTAACTTAAATTTGTGACTTAAAATGTTGACTTCAACATCTCAATCACTCACGTACTCTTAATTTGATGGTTGAGAATTGAATGCATTTATAACTATGGGATTTAGCGTACATGGATGATTGAGATGTTGATGTCAAAATTTTAAGTCACAAATTTAAGTTGTTTTAGCCTTATCCATATAAGTATAATATGATTTTGGGGGGTTTTCAAATATGGCCACCTAGAAGATGCCAAAACGACTTATAGCCAGAAGTTATTAAAAACCCAATTCTGACCACTTCATTGTATTTAAATACCTGATCTTACAATTGTACCCCTATTTAACTGTTCGGACCTGACATTTAAGTGTTCTTATAAATGACTAAATTACCCCTTGTAATGGATTCTCACTTGAAAAGGGAAAACGGAAAGCTAGAGCTTGTAACAAAACCGATGAAAGTGAAAAAGGGAAAGCCACAGTGAAGAACGACGACCGCAGGTGAGGGAAAACGGGAAAGCCTTGACAAGGGAAAACGGGAGTGAAGAACGACGACTGCAGGTGAGGAAAAATGGGAAAGCGGGAAAGCCTTGAAAAGGGAAAACAGGAAAGCCAATACTTCGACGACCACAGTGTGTGAAGACGAGGTAGGATCGAATTAGCTGTGCTCTTAATCGGCACGATCTCAAATTATTTCCGTAACATTTGACTTGATATAAGGGACTTATGTCCTCTATCCCCTTTTCTGTTGTGTTTATCCCTAATGTGGTAATAGGGTTTTTCTGGATATCTGGAATTACTTGAAATCTGGAATTAATTTGCGTTATTTGCCCATTTGGGTCTTGATTTTTACCATGATCATGATTTACCCCAATAGGGGTCATGAAGATTTCCCCTGATGTGCTGATGATGCATTCGATACATGAAGTTTTCCATGATGTGCCCCATGGATCCAAGACCAAGATTACATGAAAGTAGATGTGCCCCATGACTTTACAAGGAAAGTCTTTCTTTACATCCCATATGACTTTCCATGAGCACATCAGGGGACTTTCCATGGGGCTTTCCATCCCATATTGCCAAGACTTTCTTTCCATGTTGCTTCTACTTTCCATGATGTGATCATGATGATTTCAACTTTCCATGATGTGTCCCATGACTTTACATGAACCTTTGTATGATGTTGCCATATCCCCCATGACTTCACATGAAGATTTCCATGATGCCAATTTCCATGATGCTAATATCCATGTTGCGTATATCCATGATGTTGCCATGACATTCCATGATGTTGGTATGACATTCTATGATTCCATGATTCCATGATCCCCCTTACGTGAATTTCCATGACTTTTCCATGATTCCATGATTCCATGTTTCCATGATCCCTCTTACATGAATTTCCATGACTTTCTTTCCATGATGCTTTTGATTCCATGATGTTGACATGAATTTCCATGACCACAATATCCTCTCATGACTTTCACTTACTTTTCATTACATGTTCATGTTAGCCACTTATATTCTGATTTTCCATGCTGTGGTGATGAATATCCAATATTTTTATTTTACACCACTTGCCTATTATTTTCAAATGGTAACCTTTCACTTACTTTTTCATCACATGTTCATGTTAGCCTAAATTATGATTTTCCATGCTTTGATGAATATCCAAAGGACAAATATGTTTTTATTTACATGACATGCCCATTTTTTTTTTCATATGTTAACCTTTTTATATTCGGATCACGAGGGATGGATTAATGCAAGGATAAACTCTAGAAGTCAGCATCACTGTAACATTGTTGTTGACATTGAAAAAGTTTTAGGCAGATTACAAGTTTCAGAGGCGTTTAAGCATGGACCTTTTGGCCACTATTTAGGTCTGTGATTGCCCGTCACTATACATGGAAAGGTTTTGCATAGTATACTGAAAAGGCAGATCGAATATACCAGTAGGTTCAGTAATGCATCATCACCTCGAGATGACGAAATGTGGTTTGGGCTGGGTATGCAACAACATCATTTCGGTCAAGTTGAGTTTTACCTATGTTCTGGGCTAAAAATGGAAAAATTGCTAGAAGGATTAATAAATGCGAACTATAGTCCAACAACGAACAGCCTATACGCAAGACATTTCCAGAACCAACCTACGTACATTTCTTTGTTCGAAACTTTTAAACGACTCACCGACGATCAAGGTGAAGATGGCTTGAAGATGGCAAATCTGTTGGTCATAAGCTATATCTTAAGCACTCTCGACGCACGTGACTGTGTACCGCTATGGATGTTTGCATTAGTGGATGACGATGTAGCTTTCAAAGGTTTTCCATGGGGTTCATACGTGTATAGTTTGACTTTGCACTAGATAAAAAATGCCATACCCAAAAACCACGATAAACTTAAACCATCAAATGAAGCAGTTGTTGAAGGTGAAGGTGAACAAGAATCACATAATGCAGGTCCTTCGAAAGGGAATGTAAAAAAAAGGGGCAAAAAAAAAAGAAAAAGACTGAAAGCAAACCAGAAACGAAAACTACCATCACTTACAACCTTTCTGGGCATTGATCAGACTATTTTATACCTATTTGAGGTCCCCCATTTCCGATCGTTTGTCTCGTTTTCGAGCGTATTTTTGTATATAATGTTTTGTTTGAGCCTTGTGTAGGTCCATATTCCCTACAATAAGGTTTTGAGCTTAAAGATTAGTTTGGGAGGCAAAATGAGCCAAAAATGGAAGAAATTGTATATGCTTGTGCAGAACGTACAACTTGTGGGGGTCATATCTTCCTGTTCCGATCAAACCACGCTGATATCTTTATATATTCGGAAAGCCTCGGAAGTCTAGTTTTCAGAACATTTTACGGATTGCGATTCCGAGCTTTCTACAGGACGTTATGCCCATTTCCGTAACGGTGCACGATGCTGAAATGCTGAAACGCTGTCAGGTCTAAACGGCTACTTCAAACGGCGGCTTGGCCGCCGAACCAAACCACCGATTCACTCCAGAGAGTCATTTTTTGGGTGAATTTCAGGGACTGTTTCGTCCTTTCACCCAAACCTTCAGCCCTAACCTCCCAACACTATATATACACCTTATTCTCTTCTCTCCCAAGAGAATCCACACCTCAAACTTCTTCTTCTTCATCTTCATCCACACCTCAAACTTCTTCTTCTTCATCTTCTTCCACACCAAAAGAGAGAAAGAAGCTTTCACGGGCATCCATGGAGGTTTTTCCTCCATGGATGCCTTCCATTTCATCTTCTACCCATCATCCACCCATTTAGGAGTAGATTGCAAGGAGAAAGGAGGGTCTTTGGACTAATTTCGAGCTAGGGCTTCAAGGAGGACTTGGAGGTGGTTTTCTTCAAGGGTTGTCTCCTTTAACTCATCTCTTTGTATTTCTTGTTTTCTTAAATGTGTAATCCCCACTTGGGAATATTTGTAAACCTAATTTGTGCTCAATATATATATGTAGTTGTTTTATTATCCAATTTGTGTTTTGATTCATTCTTGATTGTTATAGAATATATCTCTTATCTTGAAATGCATGTTTATGGATGATTGGAAATTAATATGTATTCATGGATGGGATTAGGAGTAGATTAATGTAAATTAGGAGTAGTTGTAATCAAATATCCCATTTTGTGTTTGTATGTTGGTGGAAGGTCGAAATTACATGTCATGAATGGGTTTGAGTGACTTAGAGTTAGGATTGTGCCTTTGGAGGGGCTCTCCGAGCATAGTCTTGGCTAATTAGCTAAGAAGAGTGGGTGAACCTATAAATTGCCATATTAGAAGAGTTTGGTTTATTGTTCTTGTTAACAATTGGACTTTAGCTATTTCTCACTCTAGGGGCTTTAGGTGAGTCATGGTTAGAGTTACAATTATTGGTCTTTGGCTATCTCTCATGCTAGGGGCTCTAGGTGAGTTATGGTTGGAGATGCAATCACTCTTTCCACATTCATTGTACCTAACGTTGCCATTTTACATTACCGTGTTAATATTGGGACTCAATTTAGCATCGGTTTGTAGAATCGGTTCACATATGTGGGTTGTGGTTTCGTGTTTGAGAGGTTCTCAACACACTCTTCGACCGTTAGCTTTATGAATGGGTATAAATCGGATCGAGGCAAGAACAAACCCTTAACTAAAATTGGATGCACTTAATGCCTAACAACCAACTATTTGTGCACTTATGTATGGTGAACTTGTTGAACCTTGTGTGACCATTTTCATGCATCTCTCCAATCCACCATTTTATTTATCACTTTAAACACCATTCTCACCATTCCATGTTCTTTTTGTTTTTATTTATTTTCATTTCCATTCTCTACACACACACACACACACACACACCATTCTCACCATTTCCGCATTCTATTTACATGCTTATAATAAACACTAGAACTTGAAATGGTTGACGAATCACACCTCCCTACGGAACGATACCCTTGCTTGCCGCTTTACTAGTCTTTGTTAGTTTAGAGCACATTGCGTAGGAAACCCCTTTTACACAGAAAAAATCTTTTGATCCTCGCGATTCTTTCAACGACGGAAAAAGCGAGTATCAGGCATCTTCTATGTTTTCAGGTATGTACACCGACCACTATGGCTTAGATACCGATTGACTGGAATCATTTCCTAACACATTTTTATAACGCTACTTAATGAAAACCTTAATAGGTTTGGGCCCTTGAAAGATTTCCTTTTCTGACTGGCGTAATTGGCATGCGCCACAGTTCGTGTTATCCACGGTTCAAAAACTAGGAGTTTTTCAACACTTCGACTGGGTTCGATGAAAACTTATTCGACAAACACAGTGTATGTGTGTATATATATTACTGATGATCAAGTAGGGTGTGAATTGTCTGGTGGTATTCCGGAGTAGGACAACCAGGAAACCAAAAAGAAAAATAAACAAATCGATTCCCATCACAACAAGGCTCCACCTTCAATTCAGAGGAAACTGTTTGCCAACAACGAATCTCCTGAGACTACACCCAATCCAAACGGCATGGATGACCCTGACCCAAAGGAGGTTACATATAAAAGTATGTGTGGGATGATAAAAAAGATCTTGTTTGATGTTCTCCCTAAGGTGCTTCCCCAGGCAGCAGTGAAGGATGTGTTGCCTAATGAGGTTACCAAAAAAAAAAAAAAAATACTTCTGAGGTTATAACAAAGGTGCTGTATGACGTTCTACCCAAGGTGCTTCCTCAGGCACTTAATGATGTGCTCCCTAAGGTCCTCCCTCAGGCACTAAATGACATTCTGTCGAAGGTGATGCCTGCTTATCTGGAAAAGGCGATGTAAGAGAATCTGTACAATGTGCATGGGACTGCCTCTGACTTTGCCAACATAATAGACAAAACTGAGGCAAATGATAATAAGGACTCCGAGGTCGCAAAACTGGATGGATATGCTCCCAAAGTCAATGAATCTGAAGAGAATCGGTACAATGTGCATGTGACTGCCTCCGACCCTGTCGACAGAACAGACAAATCCGAGGATAATAAAGACTCCGAGGCCCCAAAACCGGATGAACAAGCTCCCACAGTCGATGAATTTAAAGTTGTAGTTAAGGTAAACATACATATTCTGATCCAAGTCCTTACATAGTACAATATTATATTGGTTTCTTAATACTTATTATGTTACCCATTTATTATTTTTTTGCTTTCTTATTGCCTATTCTGCGTTATCGAAATGGGTACATACAAGTTATGGTTTAGTCAGTCTTCGAGTTGCTGTGATCATATAGAAATGTTTCTTTCATCATATAACAATGCTCTTAATTGCATTAGTTTTGACACAGGGTAGTACAGGGTCCCCTGTAGGCCGCAAAGGTACGATCGATCTCGAACCTTACAGATCTTCGGATCCCAACTTGATGGTCCTGGGAGTGGAAGGAAGTATAATTCTATTGGAAAAAATGTCAGACAACTACCCAAGAAGGGATATAGAAATCGCGAGGAAGTGGAAGAGAGCCGATTTTCAGAACACCCTTTGGATCGATCCTGAGAAAAGGAAGAAGTGAAAGCGAGCAAAAAGAGGAGAGCTCCTTGATATTAGTGATGATGACGATTTATTGGACACCGAATATGCCGCTTTCCTAAAAAGCACCGGCGATGATATTTCATAAATTTAAACTTTAATTTTTGTAACCTCTTCATACCCTTATTATCTATCCTTTTTACCAGCATCTAATACGTTTCGTGTACTACCACAGTCTTTATGTGGGTCAAGAACAACGATTTACTCGGTAAAATTTTCTCGACATGAAAAGCCCGTCGGTGCCGTTCTCCAACCTGGTAATTATAACTGTTTTTGTACATGCTATTTATTGTATATGTTATTTATCCCCTTTATGTTTTGGCTAAAGACCTTAAACAATCTTTTTTAATACAAACCAAAATTCTATCAGCATGTGGACAGCTTTATGGATGTTCTATGGAGGCGCCTTTGTTCCAGATATGACGAGTATGCGCAGGACATCACAATGGTTGACTGTTTATTCTACATAAGTATATCTGAGTAACTGCGTATCTAATAGTCATTTAATGAGTATAACACATCCCTGTCTCCGACAAAGTAACACGAATCCTTTAAACAGTGTTACCTTGCTAAGAAATAGGACTCGTTGAAGGCAACATTGCAACCGAAGACTAGATCGGTACGAAAAAGGGGTAGAAAAACAAAGGATTCTTGGATTGATTTTCCGGACATTGATGTCATGTCCTTCTTCCATGACGAATAATGTATGGATGCTGTGAGAGGCGGTGGGTCAATTCTAATTCGACCCAAATGGTGGAATATGAATTCGGTAGGCTATCTTTCGTGTACTAATTCCTTTTCCTTATTATTAACGTTTCATGACATCAATTGCTAAACCTATTTCTCATCTTTGGATCACCTCTATAGGTTATAATCCCCTGTAATGTGGGCAACCACTGGGTTCTCTGCCATCTCTTCCCTGAAGATGGGGTGTTCACTTTTTACGACTCACTGCGTGCCAAAAGCACATCAAGGGTGAGGGTAAGGGAAATGGACTGTATTAGCTACCTAATGCCCTCCCTTCTCCAGCAGTTTGGGTACTATGAGCATAAAGGGACTGAAGTACGTACGTACGAAGCCATTCAAGCCTGTTGAGTACTGAAATTTCTGAAGTGAACGTTCTATGAATGAAAAAAGTAGGAAAGGATATGTGAAGGGAAATATCATTAATAAGCAGGACACAGAAGATCATGTGAATGACACAATTTGATCAGTAGACGGGGCTAAGTCGCCCAAGTCCAGACATGGACACTAAACAACCTTAAAACAGGAGTAAGACCATCTCTAAGAGTCTCATTTGGAGACCCCTTACCTTAATTAAGAATAAGGAGTATCATTTTTGCAGCTCCAAAAGGTGCCTAAAATAATGTTTTGGTAAAACTCACTACTGAGTGCTGAATCCATTAATAAAGGGGTGCATATAATGTTTTCTCGTGGATTCAACCCCTATAAGTGGGCTCCACGGACCACAATTAAAATTATATATACATATATATATAGTATAAGTGAGCTCCACTGACTTCAACATTTTTCTATTTATATATATTAAATACCAATTTCCAAATGAGAATGTCATGATATAAGTATATAACTTCATGCTTCATGAGGTTATTGAAGATTCCATTTTTGGTCACCCCACTTCAAAGCTTACCCCCTCCCCAACCCAACAGTTGACATGTGTCCAGGGAGGGGGTATTTTTGTCTAAACACATAACAGTTTTTGCTAAAAATACCTCTTCCATGACACATATCAAGTGTTGGGGAGGGGGGGGGGGGGGGGGGGTGGTGAGCAAAAGTCAACGCGTTATTGAATGTGAGCCAAACCTCAGGGAGGGTGGCTGCAATTTGCCCTTTTTAATATATGAATTGTCTGAATTACCCTTTAAAAAAGCTATTTTATGTCAACTAGGGGAAGCCCAAAAGTGTGGCTTTTCTTGACCTTTTATAGAACATATGAATTGTCTCAACTACCCTTTATAGATATTCCACCATGACTCTTTCATTATAAATACATTGTGAACACTTTTTTTGTAATTCACTCAATCAAAAGCTATTTTTGAAAATACATTGCAACACCTTCTTTTTTGTGATTTACCCAACCAAAAACCCTTTTGTATAAAGCTCTACTCATTATAAGCTCTACTACAAAAACATCCACTCTAGAAGTTGTACTTGAAAAGGAATACCAAACATACTCTTATTCCATAGTGGGAAGTAGGTGCACACAAGTCAGAACCTCAATTACCCATAAGTCAGAACTGACTTATGGGTAATTGAGTCATTATGAAAATTTGACATGGTTAATTTTTGGAGTGAACTGATATTTTTGAAGTAGAGGGAGGTGATTGTGAAAAAATGGAAAAGTTATTTATAGTTGTGTAGGAGCAAACCTCAGGGTCCTTGGTTGCAATTTGCGATTTTAATATGTATATAACAGACTTTGCTTATTCGTGTATACTAGTTTAACAAGAACTTCTACTGTGTAAGTATCAAAAGGGGGAACTGTACGGAATCCGGTACTTGTAACAAGATCTTTAATCGATGCCGCACCCATTCATGTCGAAGGTATGTCATTGTCTGTGTAGGTCCTAATTTTGTGTCTGAGTAGATTTTTGTTTGTATCGATTTGATTATTATGGCTGGGTATGTAGTCATTGGAAAAAGTTTTGAGTCTGGGTATGGCGTTGTCTGTTTTGATACTAATTTTGTTTTTTAGCATATTTTTGTTTGTTTCACTTTCATTATTCTGGGTTGCTGTGTATTCATTGGTAATGGGTTTCAGTCTGGGTATTGTGTGTAGAACATTTAACGAATTATCTATACCCGCCATACCGTTTGTTGCTGGAATCAAGTGATATTGTTTTACTTTGCATGTTTGCTCTAATTGATTAGGTTGTGTACGTTTTACGTTGTTACGGCCACTTTCCTAGTTTAGTTGTTCGTTTCGCCTAAGAGATCGAAATGGGTTTTTCTACAAGAGATAGTGCAATTCGCAACCCATATTTTGTATAGGTTTGTATGTTGTGCTGATCGATCACATTAGGTCATAATAACGACCACACCATTTTGTGCAACCATTGGGTTGCTTTTTATAGGCATGTTTTTGGTTAGATACTGAACTTTATAAATTTGGTTATGATTATGTGTTATTGGTAGCGCAAGATATAGGTAGAATTATAATGTTCGTCCACCCATTCTCGGACCGTAGGTCTTTTAGCCTGCTACATATTTTTAAAATGTTTGTATGCTAAACTGAAATACGCAGGTTGTTGAAACAAAACGTTCCTTCCAAAACTAAGCAGCTTTATAACTTATTTCTTTATGGCGACGACTGGAGCTTATCCCGTCAGGAATGAGGACGAGGTTAATAATGTCTTACTAGACCAGGTGCATAGGCACATAAAACTAGCCGAGTTTTTTTCCAAGTTACTTGAAGGGAAGGTAGCGTCTATGTCTTCTCGTGGGTTGTCGGTTGCGTCTACCGCAGATATGCATAAGATTGGGAAGACGTATATGGTGATAAAGCGAAATGGGGAACGACTTATTAAAGAACTAGAGAAGGCTCACAGATGTACAAACTGACACAGACTCAAGCAAAAGGACGGGAATGGAAAGCTGTATTAGGGAATCTGTTGTGTTATTAATTAGTATATAGCTTTTATTTGGTAGTATGTTATAGTCAAGAAAATAGTGTATGTGGATGGCGTCTGCATGTTAAACTTGTGGCTGTGTTTCCATCATCGTTCGATGACAGTATATTAAAGTAGGTATAATTTTTTTGTGTTCCTTAATGAAGAGAAGGAAGCATTATAGATCATATCATTTCCATTCTGCCCAACTTTGTGTAGTAAACATATAGTAATTGATATATATCCTAATGCTGATCGTAAAATGACAATATGAAATGCCCTTCAAGGGTGGAAAACCCTAGCCGGATGATGCAATGAACTTATATGTAATAGTCATAAACACCAGGATTTATTGATTGCGACAGATAACCAAAACCAATTATATACAATTTCATCATTACCTCATTCCTATTTCTACTGACAATAAGCTTTATTAGTGAACTCCTCCGATTGAATACTGCAATACCCGTTCATTGACATTGAATTTGGGTGGAATTTATACATACCGATGATGCATAACACTTGACATTAAAATGTATTACACATTCATCTTGACAAAGAAAGCAATACACGAGTTGAAGTTCCCAATGTAATCCAATGGACAGATATTATTGTCACGTTAAAGGTAATCTTGATAATTGCGTTGGGAACATAAGGATATTCTCAGTTCCTAACGGACGGAGTGTTGGAGACTTGGAGATATAATCCGTCCTTTCACTTTTATCAATGCATGAACTCAAATTTTGAAAGATGCAATATATATAATCGAATGTACAGGTTAAATATTTAATAGCACCGATCGAGTAGATGCATCGTTTTGTTGGTTCTACTTGTATAGACTACAAGAACATGTAATATATAGTAAAGGAGTTACCATGAAATATACTGTATTTGTAATTATTTTAAAATAAATAGATGTTCCGGTTACCATGAAATATACTGAATTGAGAAGTTAATTTAAAATAAATAGATGTACTAGTTATATATATTTTGTATTCGTACTAGTTATAATTACAATTACTACAAAAATATATATATATCTAAATTATAAGGATTGTACGATTTCTCACACCAAGCCATTTTCGAATGTATACTTTCAACATTAGTTGGTTAAACAATATGTACAAATAGGTCGGGACATAAAAAACATTACAACCTTGCATCTAAAATATTTCATAACGTTGTAATAAAATTAAATAACAATAGATGAACAAGGATTAATTAAAGAATAGATAAACAAAAGTAAATAAAATAGAAGAAGAGAAACAAGAGAGAGAGAGAGAGAGAGAGAGAGAGAGAGAGAGAGAGAGAGAGAAAAGAGAGAGACGAGAGACGAGAGATAAGAGAACACAAGATAGAGTTTTTCTTTTATATTGATATTGAATGGAAAGAGCATCAGCTTTAGATTATTAAAATTACATCATGTTTACATTTAAATCCATCCATATATATAGGCAACAAAGTGAGGGATGGATGTTGTAATATTCCACCACCTAATCAGCTTATGCATGCAGCAAAACAAACTCAAGCTTCCACGTGTGCCTAATAACTTGTGAAGCGGAGAAGGTGGAAGGTAGTTGTATTAAAGTATGAAAAGAGGTTGGATCAAGTGTTATGTGGTGTATACAATTGGTGGTATATCCACACAATATTCACAATACATAACATATTATTCCAATCCACAATTTTTTTCAACAATTTTATAGTGATTTCGTTTGTTGAAATTTCCAACAATATTTCAAATTCGACTTGACAGGTCGTGACTTTAAAATTTGTACTCATCGGGTAACAATATTACCTCTGTTAAAGGAGAAAATCTTGTGTATGGGACCGTCCCAGACAAGATTTTATCCTGCAACTTAGGTAACCCATTATCTCCCTTGTTTTTAAGTGAGCTGCTACATTGTGACCATAAACAAGGTAATCATATTTGTTTTTATGATTACCTTTGACATCAATTGACGTAAGTTGTTGCCAAAAGTGAAAACCTTATTATTAGCCTTTTTACAAGTAAGGTTTGATGCTAAAGGACTTCGAATTCAAATCATACCCAGTATCTACTGCATCACCGATTATATATCAGTTTTAGGAGGCCGATCGGTGTAAATGATTGCAACCATACATAATTATAATATGACATTCAATTTCCAAACACATGATAGTATGAAAGAGACAATACGTTTTCACTTTTAGCCATGGATTCAACACTTAAAACTTCAGGACATATCATACCAAGACAGTTACATGTGACCTCTATCTACCCCAACTTAAATACAATTCGAACAACATAACATATAGAGCAGTTAATAAAACCGATCTCACAAAATTCATGAGGTATCACCTCAGCTCTGGCCGTTACATGCCGTCGGCTCCCCGCACGACGGTCTGTCCTGTGTTAACTCAACGGCCAACGCCTCCAACTTGGATATCCGACCCTCCACCTCCATGTACTTCTTCCTCCACATAGCGACCTCACTTAGCAGAACCTTCCGATCGTTTTTCAGGCGGGCTATTTCATTCTTCATCGAGTTCTCTCTCACACACAACACAGACTCCACCTTTGATAGTTCAAAATCACGACGAGATTACTGCAACGACCAATCTACATTAGTTGTGGTGCTACTAGCATCTCCTTCTCCTTCAACATCCACACCCACATTATCCGCCATGTCTATCAATTGAGTATTTTGGACTTCGTGAATGTATAAATACCCAACTCATTTAAGGCGCATTAAACAACACCTGTTAAGGGTTACAACCGGTGAAATTCCCCACAAACGTAATAATTATTCAAACATGTGGTTTACAAAAACAAACATTTGATTCCGATAACACTTGGTTTTTCCCTTTTTTTACAACAATACCCTTGCGGTTTTCTAACATGTCATATAAACAGAGCGTACCAATCTGCATACTCCATCTAAATTCCAATATAATTTTGAGAAAAACATTATTTTGAGAAAATATAATTTAAAATTATACAAGTCCAATATGAACTATGAATAATGGTAAAAAGCTACATATTTTTGAAATTTAAAACATATATATTTTTTATTTAAAAAGGGATTATGTTTAGTATTTTTTTTTTTTTTTTTATATTTTTGAATCAAAATATAATGTGTAATTTATATTGAGTCAAATTATTTTGTCTTATAAAGATGAACATTGAACAAATTTTCGGTTAAGGTGTATTTTATTATGACAAATGATTATATTTTTATTTCAAACTTTTGATGATTTTATTTATATTCGTTATTAGAATACTAAACATAATCCTTTTTAAATAAAAAAAAAAATTCAAAAATAATGTAACAACAAAAAGGATGAATATTTTACATTTGATGAAAAGAAAGCAGCCTTTCATGTAGAAGTAAAATATTCATGCTTTTTGTTAATGTATATTTCTAACATGAAAGGAACTTCCAGCATATGAAATAACATCAACGGTGGTTGGTGGACTGATTAAATCCAAAAACATTTCATGTATATACCAACAGGAACATAAAATCATCTTCTCACTGCTTCCATGACATAAAAGTAAGTCAAAATGTGTACATTTCCATATATAAACCTAGTAACTACAAGGCTAAGATGATGGCAAGTTTGGGAAGATGATGAATTGCCTCTTTGAAGGCTGTTTGTGCTCTCGAGTCTCACTCTGATAAGGGATTCATTATTATATGGCTTCTCATTTTTTCTGATTCATCAGTATAGTGATTAACTCCATGCTTCCATGCTTGAATGAGAGTGTTTGTTGCTTAGCCATGGGTAACCACGTCGAAACAAAATACTCGGGTGTGTTCTAATATTAATCTAGAGAGAGGGGGGGGGGGGGGGGGGGGGGAGGGGGGGGAGGAGGTGAATAGATTTTAACAATTTTACCCAATTTTCGCTTTAATCAATATTACGAAAATACCCCAATCTAGTCAATATATATAACAAGTGTAATATGTGAGAAATTTAAATAACACTTGATATTTACGTGGAAACCCTCATGGGAAAAACCACGGGCTGGTAAGTGCGCCACACTCGAACCTCGAATCCACTAAATGCGTTAACGATTACAACCTACTCTCGATATATAATCACACACACCTACCTAATCCCAGTATAAGTGAACCTAGTCTAATTTGCTCATGTGACCACCTAATCCCGGTGTCCAACCTCATCCCGGTCTATCACACAAGACTTACTTCTCCAAAGAGATCAACACCTTAAGTGAATATGCAATGATATCCAAATATGCAAGATAGAGTTAGGGTACTCTAGATGTTTACCTAGGATTATATGATGACAATAAAATCAATCCTAGATATGAAAATAGCTATATGTCAAGGCATACAACTTTAGCAAAGTAAAGGATAACCAATCCTACATACAAAGCTATCACAAATAATCCACAAACATTAAAAGGATTAACTAGTTGATTTAAAAAACAATCTATCAACCTAGTTATCAATAAATCACACAAGAATGTTTATGGCATAGCTTTTAGGCAATAATGACCTAATCAATTAAGCTATGTAAAAATTAACCCAATCAACACATAATCTCAACCATGTATGTAGAAATTAATCTAAACACATACAAGTAATATAAGAGATAAAATTGATAAGTAAAACACTAAAATTAGATGAGATTAGTGTTCAACAAATCATACCATGAGTGTTGAAGAAGACCCATGCTCAAATGATGTTGTATGATGCAAGATAGAGATGGGTTTTTGGGTTTAGAGAGTTAAAGAAGCAATCTTGGTGCTTTCTCTCTCAAGAATATGGAGCCTCTCTCTCTAGGGTTTCATTTTGTGACTCTCCCCTCAAAATGATGAGAAAGATATGTATTTATAGTGCCCAAGTGAAACTATGTCGTTTTGGAAGAAATAGAAAAACTATGGGCATTTTCGCGGTACTCGCGATAGTGCAGTAGCTCAAGATTCGAGCACTCCGAAACATGACCAAACGACATCAAAGCTTTCGTATAATATATCGTTGGAAAGGTATAGATGTCTATTTTCTACTCATTTTAGAATAACATTTCAATATCTGTAGAAAAAGTTATGGTCAATTAAGTGACCAAAGGTCAGAAACAGACAACTACATAGTTGCCCTGTTTTGGTGGTCACTTTGGAGATTTCAAAACCAATCCAAACGGTCATGAAATATTACGAATAATATACCGTTGGAAAGGTATGGGTGTCTAGTTTATATAGAAATTTTCAAAACCCATTTTAAAGCTTTGTATAAAAAGTTATGGTTACATAACCATACAGAGGTCAGTTTTGAAAATCATTTAAATCATTGAAATCCAATCTTTTGAAACTAGACACTTTACTCCAATCAACCAAACCAAATCTAACACTTATCCAAGAGAAGAATGAGACCTTCTCAAGTGTTCAACCATAACGCTAAGACATGCACACCATTGTACAAGCGAGGACGTTTTCGATCACATAAACGGAAACGAATTACACCACACTTAAGACTAACATGAAGTGCAAGTGTGGGAATTGAATGCATCCTAATGCCTATCATGTCATGGCATTATCATAGAACAAGATGCAATCAATTCAAACAAGCATGAATAAAATTTATGACTTTGCATCCTAATGCCTAATCATGTTATGACATTTCAATAAGATAGATGCAATAACTAATCATGCATAAAGAGATATTCAACAATTATGAATGCACACATATGAAAACACACAACATACAAATATAGAAATATGCATGAGTTGTGAGTGTATGTAACTATGATCTCTTCAAACAATGTAAGCACTAGAATATACCTTTTATGCTTCTTCTCTTGAGGTCTTGAGAGGGCCATTGGATGATCACCAATTCCTAGGCTATCCTTACATCGACCTCAACATGTGGTTTGTCCACGAAACAAGCCAATAAACAAATGGGAATCCTTACACACATAATATAGTTTTTATGTTACCGGGCATATAATCATCTTCTCAGTGCTATCAAGTAGAAGGATGATCTGTCCGATTAACTGCCACCACCTCTTCAATACATTTCCCTTTAATTGGACAGAACAATCAAGGTCAAGTCGACTACTGCTGATGAGTTCTTCGGTAGTTGGAAAGATATTTTTCTCCTGGTAACCCCTGAAAAGATGAAGATTGTTAACACCTTCACAAAACAAAACAGGAACAAAAAAAAAAAAAACATTTTTGGACTGGCCGTAGATGGCCACCGAATTGCCTGCAACTCACTACAACAGTAAATGGACACATTTGATTTCCAAAGAGAACTAACAAGTACAACGGTCACAAAAATATAAAAGGACAAGAATAAAAAAATGAGAGGACAGGAAGAAGTTTGTTTTAGAACTTCTTAATTTGTCTGCGAAAAAAGAGAGGGACATGAAGATGATTTTTTGAGAATTTCTTAATTTGTTTGCCATAAGCAGCACAACCCAGTCTATATATGGAGAAAATCTTGCATGCACCCGGTGCAATGCACCCAAACCAATGAATGGGTGCATGCAACATGTCAAGGAGAACTTCTCTTATCCCATCAATGAAACAACCTTTCACTTATCCAAATGAAAAGTTTGACAACCGAATCTCTGTAGAATCTACATCATATCCAGACTTCCCCCCTCTTGTCCCCTTAATCAAACAGTGAAACAGTACCCAAATATTTAAGTTTCCCATGTGACTCTCTGCACAATCTAGATTCAGGTTGGCAATATCTGGCAATACTAGAACGAGCCATTGTATAATCTTTGACTTTGTTGCATCTTTAAGCATTCAACAAGCAATAGTGTCAATTGTTACACGCTAAAATGTAATCATTCTTACATGATACGTTAAGCGTTGCGTGTAACCATGCTTACTTTTGAGGTTGGGGTTAAATTTAAAAAGTCCCTTTATTATGTACTTTTTATGTTTTAATTTTTTTGTGATTGGGCTTAAATTTCAAGTTTCAGAGTCCATTTTTATTCTGACATGAATTGGAATAAGGGAAAAGCAATTGATTTTCTACGGTCATCTATTGAAAAATATAGAGTTCTGAAGATGGGCATTGCTTTCAAAGGGAGTTTTTAATTTTTTATTTGTTTTTTATATAAGTTATTATAATATTAAGTGTCCCTAGTAATGTTTTCATGAATTTAATGCATACAGGTGATATCACTGAAACTGATTTATTTTATTAAATATGTTAATCCATGTGCAAAGCACGGGTACTGACTATTTATTATTAATATACATCCGTTCCAATTCAATATAAATATCCATCCGTATATTATGGATATCAAGTATCAAGCGTGAAGTTATTACTTATTAGACGATTAGATGAAAAGGAAGTTAGGAAGCTTCAATGTGAGACACGAATACGAGATGAAATTCAAAAACAAAGTTAATACACGATAAGATGGAAATGGCACATTCAGTTTAATACACGAATAAATAAATACTCATTTCTCGTAGTTGTCTTGTTTACTTTTCCGCTTTCTATACAAAAAAATAAAAATAATAATAATGGTTGGGTACCCTATGCAGTACATCCTGGATATGGATCCTTACCGTTAAAATGCACTGAAGAGTGAGACACACTGTTAACCTAAATACTTGATGTGACTAGTCAGGACTGTAAAGAAAAATATATTAAAAACCCCTACGTCAATATCATATAGAATCGATAGGTTTACTGTTTCCCAATGTTGCAGTTGTGTTTAACACCGAATGTCAAAAGACTGATTCGTAGGACGATTTGACGTGTCTTAATGACCAAAAACGTGAGTTCATCAACCTTTAAATTTTCCACATCTTCATATTTTATAGTAGAATAAACGGTTTAAACACAGGAAACTTTGTTTATACTTGTCATCATGAAGGTGTCTCTTCAATGGCTGACGTAGCAAAGTAGGTGAATCTATAACAATCTTCATCAATTATTTGTTCCAAATCCAAAAAACACAACTCTATAACTCGATAACAATAACTGTAAAGAAAATCAACCGGTTGATCACTTCCACTTTTAGTGTAAGTTAAACGAAATGAAATTTATTCTATCAAGATGTATGTAAATGTAGATATATATACAGAAATATTCAAATGCATGCGGACGTCGTGACATAACTTCTAGAGAATATTGAATGTGTGTCGCTATTTTGACAAGTGCATACACAATTGAGTCAAAGCATGTAAAACTAGTGTCTCACATTAGGATTATCCTAATATCCGTTGTATGAGGACGTCCTCATTTGAACAATTCTGTATAAATCTATATATTTAAATGAACTGACCGCATACATGAATTGTATAACGGAAAACGATCTAAATGAAATATGTCAAAACTGCTAATTTCATTACAATTAATCCAACATAAGGAGCCGTCACTATTATAGAATACAAAACCAAACGTCGGTCAAAAGGAGCCGTCACTATTTGTTTCCTTTTGCCGTATATGTGGTTGCTCTGTAGATATCTTTGAACAACATAATCGTAAAGGTAAATTAGTTAAATGGTTACAGAACAAATCCAACTATATGATCCATAAACTAGCAAATATATATTGTGGTGTAATAAAGAGTTGTAAAGCAATACCTTCATGTTCTGATGCTCTATATATGTTCCCGTCTAGTGTTTTGGACAGTGGAAGTGGGCTGGATTGGAATGTCGCAAGGTCGGTTTAAAATCAAAAAAACGATATACAATCAACGTTGGACCCTATGTCAAAAAGTAAACGCTTCACCGTACGCTAACTTCAGACATTCAAATGCCTCATCATCGTAAGTTATGGTGATGAGACAAAAGGGAATTTCTGAAGCGAACATTCTGTGATGAAAAAAAGTAGGAAAGGATATGTGAAGGGAATAGCATTAATATGCAGGACACAGAAGATCGTGTTAATGACACGATTTGATCAGCAGACGGGGCTAAGTCGCCCAATTCCGGACCTGGACACCAAATTATAATGATTGCACGATTTCTCACACCAAGCCATTTTTTACATAGCGGCGTTGCTAGTAGCTACACTGTAACACCGTCATGTCATCTATTGTAATACAAGATTATATGAATCATATTAATACAAGTAACAAACTGACGTAAGTACGTTGTTGCATTTGAGTATGATAAAATAACATGTCAATTGTGAAACACTTAACCAGAGGTATAATTGTAACCAATTTCGATTTAATTTTGTTAAAATGAAAAAATAAAAAAAATAAGATCAGGATTAAAAATGTGTGCCTGTGTCTCCGAGGACTATGTTATATTCTTCTTCTTGGGTTCCATATAATTCTGAGTCTTGCAGGTCACTTTAACAAAGAAAGGGGATTAATTATTGGAGATTGTCGTGTAATATATTTCACTTATCGTCTAAGAGTAGTTACCAATGGTGTTTTATTACCAATAAGGGTACATAGTTAAATTTTAAAAATGAATATAAATTATACCAATTATTAAAAAATTAAATTGACTCTCCCATTTACTATCCTGTATCTCCGAATATCTTCTGTCATTGTTTTATGGGTTCGGTCCGTCAACTCCTAGTCGAATAACAGAACGGGATTAAGGAGAATCGTAGTTTTCCGGCGAGTTTATATAACTAAGTTTCCGTGGAGACAGTAGTCGGTAAGATTGTGGTTTTTGAGTTGGTTGTAACTTTGGTTTTGGAATTGGATTTGACCGAAAATGGGGTCAAAGAAAAGTACATCATTTTTATTATAAAAATTGGTTATCTTCTATACTTAAAGTTGTGATGACAAGAACCTTTAAATCGACCACAATTTGGGATTCATGGATTCGATGATCCATGGTTCAAAATTCTTGATTCGAACCTCCATGGTTCTTCAACCCTCGACCTACCTATTAATTAGCCAAAAAATTAACTTTAAATTGTAATCCCAAAAGATGTATGGTGGAGACTGGATCCGACTATTTTGTTTTTCTTTTTTAGCAACAAGGGTTTTGAGTGGTTGTGACGGTGTTATAAGGTGGACGGGGTGGGAAAATTTTAAGGGTTAAGTATGTTAATCAAGTGTACTTCTGATGTACGTTTAGATCTGAAAAGTTTTGATTATTACAAAGTTCATTACAAATCGGGGAAGGGGCTAATGCTCAACCCCCTTAGATTAGGGTTACTTGGTGAACCAAAATGAACTCAATGTTAAATAATTTTTTGGAAGGTTTCGTAACAAAAAAAAGTGACACCCCATCAAATTGAGTCGTGTATACTAAAGTACTTTCAATGTACGTTGGTGGTTACATTTTACATGATACATGTAACATTGGTATTATATGTTACTGATCGTGTTAGGTTTAGGTGTGGACCATATCGTGTCAATATTGCAACACATGTGATGGCGTTTTCCGCTAGGGTGGGGCAGGAGAGTGAGCAAATAGGAACTCAATGTTAAATATTTGGTTGTTGCTAGGGAATCTTGTGTATACAGGTAAGTTACATCGCTTGCAAGTTGCAATGTACTACGGAAATCAATGTTTAGTCAATGTAACACGTGTACAATTTTTATTTTTTTAAATTAGAAGAGATGAATGGCAAATAGGATTGCCCAAGGAATGGTACAAATGGTTTGTAAAGGTTAATTGTTGATAACTATATAGTAACATAACGAATATGACGCAACTCCGCAACCGTTTCTATATAGTGAGGTATTAATAAAAATCATATTAATACAAAGATTAATCGGACCAGTTGTTAGGTGTGGTGTGGTGTGGATAGGATGCACATTAGGGAAATGAGGATGGATATAGGTTCCATTATCCCTATCCTCACTCTCAAACCTTCCCCCCCCCCCCCCCATTTCCCTATTTAGGGAAAATAGGGATGGGGGAGTTTTGGGGGGAGGTCCCCCCATCACCATCCCCATTTCCCCATTTTCCCCGTTTTCCCGTTTATCCATTCCCCCATTTCCCTATTTGACGGAAAATTACAAATTAAACTAAAAAAAATAACATTCCATTACAATGCAAAAGAAAATACATTACAAAAAATATACATAATTTTTTTTATAATATTTTGGGGGAAAATGGGGAAATGGGGATGGGAGACCTCCCCCCATTTTCAATTTGGGGATGAATTTCATCCCATCCCCCCCCATTTCCCCATTTTTCTCTAAAAAATTTCCCCCAAATGGGGGATACAGAAGTGGGGAAACGGGGATCCGGGGGAAAATGTGCAACCCTAGATGGTGACCTTATGGTGTAATTATTGCAATACCGTGTTAGGTTGGAGTAATAGTAGTCATCGTGTAAGAATGATGTAAGCTGACAATGTTTTAAAAATGTATGTTATATCGTGTTAGGTTGGCATAATAGTAGTCATCGTAAAGAATGATGTAAGCTAACAATGTTTTGAAAATGTATGTTATATCGTGTTAGGTTGGAGTAATAGTAGTCATCGTGAATGATGTAAGCTGACAATGTATAACAAATGTATGTTTTTATCGTGTTAGGTTGGAGTAATGGTGGTCATCGGTTAGAATGATGTGTTGGCAATGTTTTGAAAATGTAAATGTTACACAGGGGAGCACTGTCCCAGTGATAATATGCTTTGGTTAGGAAATATGTGCAAATGGTAAATAATGAATGCTGGTCAATTAAGCTGCTGACTCACTACGTTGTTGCGTTCATGTAAACCTCATGTGCTATCCATGTCCTAATCAACGGCATGCTCGAATAGTATAATTTCCAAGGTGGAGTCTTTTTGTCTAATATAAATTCAGCAAATTGGCACATGTAGACACCGCACTGGATATTGAAAAGTGAAAACATAAACAGAAAGTATGCAAATAAATACATATATTTGCAATTGTTGCAAAGGGATATGGTAGAAACGAATATTAATTACGTACCCATCATCCTGGATTGGAAGATCTGGTCTCATCACCATAACTTACGATGATGAGACATTGGAATGTCTGAAGTTAGCGTACGGTGAGTGTGTTTACTTTTGACATAGGGTCCAACGTTGATTGTATATCGTATTTTGATTTTTAACTGACCTTGCGACACTCCAATCCAGCCCACTTCCACTGTCCAAAACTCTAGACAGGAACGTATATAGAGCATCAGAACATGAAGGTATTACTTTACAACTCTTTATTGCACCACAATATTTATTTGCTGGTTTGTGGAACATATAGTTGGATATGTTCTGTAACCATTTAACTAATTTAAATTCACGATTATGTTGTTCAAACAAATGTACAGAGCAACCACATATACAGCAAAAGGAAACAAATAGTGTCGGCTCCTTTTGACCGCCGTTTTTTCTGTATTCTATAATAATATACTTGACTATTCGCTTTATGTTGGCAATTGTAATGAAATTAGCAGTTTTGAAATATTTCGTGTTAGATCGTTTTCCGATATACAATTCATGTATGCGGTCAATTCATTTAAATACATAGATTTATATAGAATTTTTCAAATGATCGAGGACGTCCTAAAACAAAGGATATTAGGATAATCCTAAATTCCTAATGTGAGCCACTAGTTTTACATGCTTTGACTCAATTGTGTATGCACTTGTCAAAACAGCGACACACATTCAATATCCTTTAGAAGTTATGTCAGGACTCAGGACGTCTGCATGCATTTGAATATTTCTGTATATATATCTTCATTTATATACATTTATATACATCTTGATATAATATATATAATAAATTTCATTTCGTTTAACTTACACTAAAAGTGGAAGTTATCTACTGGTTGATTTTCTTTACAGTTATTGTTATCGAGTTATAGAGTTGTGTTTTTTTGGATTTGGAACAATAATCGATGAAGATTGTTATAGATTCACCTGCTTTGTTACGTCAGTCGTTGAAGAGACACCTTCTTGATGACAAGTATAAACAAACTTTCTTGTGTTTAAATAGTTTATTCTACTATAAAATATGAAGATGTGGAAAATTTAAAGGTTGACGAACTCACGTTTAGGTCATTAAGTCATGTCAACTCGTCCCACCAATCAGCCTTTTGACATTCGGTCTTAAACACAACTACAACAATGGGAAACAGTAAACCTATCGATTCGATATGATATTGACGTAAAGGTTTTAAATATATTTTTCTTTACAGTCCCGACTCGTCACATCAAGCCTTTAGGTTAACAGTGTGTCTCAGTCTTCAGTGCATTTTGATGTAAGGATCAATATCCAGGATGTATAGCATAGGGTACCCAACCATTGTTATTTTTTATTTTTTTTTGTATAGAAAGCGGAAAAGTAAACTCGATGAAAAGTATTTATTTATTCAAAATGAACAACGTAAAGGAATACACGATAAAAAGTAACCATGGTTCCATGCTAAACTTAATGTATCGTGTAAGGAGGATTACTTTTCATCGTGTTATATTTTACATTGTATCATCTGAGTCATGTTTTTAGCTTGTAATTATTCGACATTGTTTCATGTTGAATAAAGTTTTCCTCGCGTAATCTTAATGTTGAATTATTCAATAAATAAAATTCAACTTCCCAATATCAGGGGCGGACCCACGTGGAGACCAGGTGGGGCCCGTGCCCTACCTCAATTTTTTTAAAAAAAAATT